>JAGFPH010000111.1:760132-882136 GCA_018207615.1 Philaenus spumarius | reverse complement strand
GGTCAATGTTACTAAATCACTATTTCTCTAAAACCACTGAACGGATTGGAACGAAATTTGGTATGTAGCTTCCTCTAAGGCCATAGGTGCTCACTAAGAAAGGTTTTCAAAAAATTAGAAATTTTAGAGGGGGTTTGAGGTGGTCAAAGTTACTAAATCACGATTTCTCTAAAACTACTGAACGGATTGAAATGAAATTTGGTTTGTAGCTTCCTTTTTAGGGCCGTAGGGGCTCTCTAAGAAAGGTTTTAAAAAAAATCGAAATTTTAGGGGAGGTTTGGAGTGGGGGTCAAAGTTACTAAAAATCCCCATAAGAAATACATAGTGTAATATATTTATTGGTATAATATATTTTTTGTTAGTTATATATTTTTTTTTAACTTTGATTTGTTTATCCGTGCAAAGCCGGATTGGGACAGCTAGTATTATTTATAACTCTTTGAATTTAAATATCCTCTCGTGTCTAGATAAGGATGTTTGGGTAATACGGAATGTAATCAAATCTAGAGCAAGCTCTTTCTGAGCCGGGGCCTGAGGGTAAGGTGCAAGCAAATTCTACTAATATATTTCGTACACGAATGCGGCTATTTAGCGCCTTAGTGAGTAGACCAATTTCCCAAATGGTTGGAAGAAATCCTAAAACATAAAAACTTAATTTGGAAATTCGCTCAACTCAAGTCATCGTTTTAGCTGCGCGATCGAATTGTTTTCAATACATACAATCTACTTATATAAAGCTAGACGGTAACACTGACTCACTGACATTAATTAAGAGGCACTTCCCGTAATCGGACCCCCTCAACATTATACTTGAATTAAAGCTCTCGACGAGAAACTTTTGGGAAAATTGCCAGAATTTAACATTTTTTAATTTTGGAAGCACCTATTGGGCGGGAAATATTTTTGAAGATTTTTCATTTTTTTCACTTTGAGCGCGTTTTGTAAGAAAACGGTAAGAGATGGCAAAAATGTTAAATACAAAAGTTGTAGAAAATTTAATTTCAAATTAACGAATTTCCATCAGATTTAAGATTCAATCATCCGTTTAGCCGCTATTCACCCGAGAAGGAGCTCCGGCACACAATGCTTCAAATTTCCCATATAATTGTATGGAGATAATGTTTAATGACTTTGAGCATAGATCATGAATAATAAAATAGATCATGCATGCATACGGGGGCTGCGTGCCGAAAAAAAGGTTGTCTGGAAAATATTGCATGATCGCGCCGCGAGGTAGCGCTAGGGAGAAATCATTGGTAGCATTGGTGTTTCACACAGCTTCCGTCGTTTCCCCAATAGATAGCGCCACTATATCGTCGAATTTCCAGTGGAATGAAATATTGCATTGGATCGGAATTCTATTAGGTTATCCAAATACAATGCTTTGAGTCAGCTGCCAAATAAAACAGCTGATTTATGCTCGGTCACCTATGTACAAACGAGCCAAAGATTAACGAGATTCTTTAGCGAATTTTCCAACTGCGAGCGAAGCGAAACAGCCACCTGAGGCCGAAGGCCGAGGCGGGGTTGGGACGCGAAGCGTCCAAGGGCAGAGCCCCTAGTTTAAATATAATCTTTCTACGTGTGCGTATGTTATATGTAATCTATCCTAGTACTGCATTCTTAATATCTCGTAGAACTGTATATATATATATATAGTCTTGTCGTGTAACCTAAACAATGACATAAACAGCTACGACGGAGAATTAAAACAATCTACCTCTACTAAACAAGACATCACAACCTAGCTTTGTCATATTTCCAGTGACATCTTAACATTTGACAGTTTATCAACATGTTTATCTACTGCCGGAGCAGTGATTGCCTTCTCTCAACAGTAAGGTAATATAACAGATTGCATGAACGTCAAAGTCACGCGGATAAGTGAATCCACGGCTGACATATTTCGTGGGGAAGAACAAATCGTGCGATGCGGCGGATGTTGCATGTCTTTGGAACATTTCTCTCGCAAACTGACAGTAACTGTAAATAGAATCCTTAAAATTGTATATTACTTGTATAATAGTTTTAGCTTATTTTATATTTAAACTTAAGGCGCGTCTAAATGATTATTGCTTTAGGTAAACTTTCTGACTTTATTTTATTACTAAAAATCAGACGGATCCACGTTCTGTGAAAATGTGTTTTTTTATACGTTCACTGCTAAAGACGCGCATGTGAGCTTGACACTGAACATTATGAGAAGCGGCCGACGCACAGTGCATTGCGTGCTTCGCACGCCAACCCCCGTATTGGGAGAATTTTCAATACACAAATCATTGCGTGCCTCGCACGCCAATTTTAAGTCTATGTGCTATGAACTCACATGTGCGTCCGCTTTAAAATATTGGTGATTAATAAGTAGAAATGTTCAAAAATAAAAAATTAAGTAATTTATATTCATTTAGGCGATAAATATAAAAAAATAAAAGGTCAGCTCCTAGCATAGGAAATACGAAATTCGCGTAGCAGTGAATGTGTTAAGGGGTTTTCGACAAATAATTAACATATTACTTATACATTTAGTATAAGGTATTTATAGTATCATACTTATACCAAATAAAAATGCAAATTAAAATTGCGCCTGCCATGTTGTTTGTAATGTAAATAATTGTAATAATTTCGCAAAACTATGACCATACATCTGGAAATACACGCCAGATATTGATACCAACATACTAATGAGTTTTATTTTAGTTTAGTTTTATTAGCGTCATTAGAGTAGGCCTACAAATAGCATTACATGAACAATGTATCAATTTCATCAATAGTTTTTGAATGTAGGAACTCAATATTTTTAATAAAAGAATCCTAACTTGAATGTTCTTTTTGTTAAAAATACTTTTACATACATTATTTGTATAAGTATTTTAAAAGTATTTTACTACTATTTCTTAAATCTATTAATTTAAACGTGTAAGATGTACGATATCCATTATCTGGATATCGTAAAATATTCATTAATACTCTTAAAATGTCCCTAAAAGATGCATCCTATAGGAGTCCTGGTCATCTTCCAATAGTACAGACTACCGAATCTAAACTCTATTGAAGGCTACAACCCCACCCATAGAACACTGAAATCAATTACGGTGAAATCAAATTAATGGGTTATATGATTAACATTTCATAAAACAAGTTTCTAAAATGTATAATAGAAATATGTTAGAGTTGTCGTTGTCCTTCACAAAAAATCCTATATAATGGAGTTTGTTAACATTTTCTCTGTCTTGTTATCGGATTACCATAGGAAAGATGTGCCATTGCAGTGACCTTATGGTGAGACCTAAGGTTGAATCAATTAAGTTTCTACGTTTTGGGGTATCATTGAAAATTGAATATTTATATATAGGCCTATGTGTATAATAAAAATGTGTTCGCACTCCAAAGCCGCTCGGTCGAGTCCGGTATCAAAAAATCTAACAACCGGAAGCACGTTTTTGACAGGAAATAAAATTGTATGAGATTACGCTTTTTCGTACTAGAACTAAACTTTTTTGGTGTTTTGTCAAAATAAATAAACATCAGAGATTATTCTGCACATTTTATTTTGTACACGACATGTTATTTATATACCGTCTGGTTCCCCCAAAAATCGACCAAAACGTTAAATGCCACAAAAGTATCCTGTTCAAATCCACGCAAGGGCCACTTATGATCCAAGGCCGACGGCCGTAATGCAATCGCAAGAATCGAGTTTGGCCGCTGCAAGCGAAGCGAAGCAATCCATAATCCGAAGCTAAAAGTTCGAGGTACATTCTCGCAATAAGGGATTTTTCACTGCGAGCGGAATGAAGCCGGGGCTGAAGGTAGGGTCAAACCAATTCTTCTAATATATTTCGCAGTTATTCAGCGCTTTCGTGAGCAGATCAATTTCCCAAATAGCCGTGTGGTCGAATTTCATATTCATATTTGTTAGCTATATAATACTTAAATATAATTTTGTATACATAAGTAAATTCGTGTTAACTGTTAACAAACAAATTAATTAATAACCTTGGCATTACAGTAGAGAGAGATCGATTAAGAAATCTAGCTTACTCTCGCTTTCCTGCTGGCATGCACAGGTGGCATACACGCAATAGTTGCATGCTGAAATCCTTTCAAATTATATTGTTACAGAGCATTGATCTCGCAAAATAAAAGTAAACAAATAACACTGTGGCGACAAAATCTCACTGATTTAAATAAAAACCCTAACCACAAAACAGGGAACAAAAACAATAACTAAACAACTAAATTGTAAGTTATGTTTAATACGTTACCTTAATGTACATTTCGATAACATGGTCATCATCCTCAGAGGGTTTTAACACTACCCCTGAAACACGGGTGAAATCTTTCGCCAGCTCTCTCTAACGAAGCATTTCCAGGCCTATGAATATATGAACATTTTTGTTATTTTTTGCCAGTGGAATCAGCTCAGAAAGTGCTCGAAACATTATACAAATACCGGTAACTTATTAGTTTAGCTCATAATAACTTTAAAATATTTTGATTCTAGAGTAATTCTGGGTATTGTTGACAACTACCAAGAAATACATTTTCCTTTTTTTGTCAATATCTCTGTTATCTTTTGAGCTACAGACAAAATAAAAAAAACATTGTATTTCCCATTAAAAAAGTAAACTTTTTGTCTCTTGTAAAGTTTTTGTAGAATTAGAGGTTTTTGAGATATTTAAAATTAAAAATTATAAATGGCCGCCATTTTGAAAATATTTAAAATAATTTTCTAATTTTTGGAACAGTGATAAAACGTTACGCTGCAAATATGTATACTAAGTTTGAGCTCAATATCTTTTCTACTTCCAAAAATATTAAGTATTTTGTAAAAAACACATACAAACAGACAGACGAAAAAATAAGCACTATAGACCCATGTTTATATGTATTGTGAAATATGTTTGTCTGGATCCCAGGAACATAACCACAAAAGAGGTCCAGAGAGTTCGGGGACACCCTGTATAATTAGATTCAGAAAATAAAATGGAATAATAAATGTAAATAAAGTTTTTAAGAAACTTTCAGATAAAAAAGTTTTAAAAAATGGTATAAAGATCCCAAACTTTGAGTTTTTTTATAAATGAAATATTTAATTAAAATAAAGCAATAAAGAAAGTGTACAGACTTAAGAGAGATAGAGAAATATAATTAAACACGGTTAAAGGGGAAGGGGTGGGGTTAACAAAAAGTAAAGAATTTTGAGTAACTAAAGTTTGCCTAACTTGAGAACCAAAGGAGATAAATTAAAATGGAAATCGAAGATAGGACTTCTACTAACGTAATCAAGGAAGAAAAGAGCCGGAAAATCGGAAACGAGGAAAATCGCGAGCGAAAAAACAGAATAAATCGTGAACGGTCGTAACTTCGGAACGTGATGTCGTAAAACAAGGAATCGAGTTCGTAAAAGGTACCAGAAGAATGAAGCAAACGTTTCTGAAAACCGTTCCAAGATTGGATGACGGGAACGGGAGATACAGGTTTTCAAGGAAAGAGGGTAACTACGATTTGGGCAATAGTGAACAAGCCTAAATATAGATAATTAGACTTTGCCAGGTTGAAGATTACAGTAAGAGTAAGAGGGGCGTGGCATAATACATCACGAAAATCCCAAGAAATTAAAACTGCAGCAATTAGTGAAAGGTAATTAATGAAACTTTGGCTAATTTAATAATTAAACGAAGTGTCCGGAATGCGGGAAAAATAAAATAAAAATTCTAAGTAAATAAATCATCGAGCTATCAGAGAAAAGGAAAATATAAACTGAGGAAAGTTTACATGCCGAATCGGACGTAAATCGCGGTCATTAGAGTGGGAACACACACATATATAATATATAATATATAAAAATGTCTTAATGACAACCCAAAAGGTGTTCTGGGGACCATGATCGATGCTTATTGACCACTCCGGACCTTAGGTCTCACCATAAGAGTCACTGCAATAGCTCATCTTTCCTATGGAAATTCACTAATAAGTTAATCTGTGGGTGTTTTTCCTCTTTTTCTCTAACGTTTTATTTTAAACGTATCTCTTGTTTAAAAATATCAAAAACTATTAAAATTTTTCTATAATTATAAATCTGTGCAAAATTATTATAATATTAATAAGTGTTCTTAAACAAATTAATAATACACTTTTTAAATAGCTATTTCAATCTTTCGTGCCATTCTTGAATTACTCATATTTACATTGGGAAATAAAATTTAGATTTTTTACCGAAGGAAACCAAATTCAAAGAAGCATGCTTCTCTTTAGATCAACACTAGGTATCTGTCGAGTACCATTCACTGAAATACACGTTAACTTGAACACTCTCGCTAACGTTTACTTACTTGCTTTGTACGTTTCCTGACACTCCAAGGTTAATGAAATCAGTTTAGTTAAACAGAGTTCAGTGAAGCATTGTTTTAGGTAGATTATGTGCAGTTTGTTATGAAAAGCAAATGTTTATTCTCATAATTCTATTGTAACGGATCTATGTATTTTAGTTTTGTATATGTTTCGTCAGAAATGTCGGTTACCTATTTGCGTTGTGGGAAACCAGCTCATTTAACATCCTTGGCTCGAGCATATTTGTAACTTATTTTGGTTTGGAAAGTGTAAAACTGTAATGTAGTCTTTTTATATATACGAACAACCATATAAGTTTTAATACAATTCGAAGAAAGGAGCATGGAACGAATTTTAGCAGTTTTCTTTTTGTTTACATACAGTGTGTTAGACAAGTCCCGGAATGGTTTAATATTTCGTATATAAGGAAAATTTAAAGGTAGATGTGATTAAGGAACCTACTCTATGTAAAAATACTATTTTATTAAGATTTCAAAAACAAATTATCCGTCATCTTGGATCCGCCATTTTGAATGTAACTTTGTTTTTTTAAATGGGAATTTGGTCATGTAATACATCATTTCGATGTAGATTTTCAAGAGAAAACAACGGGGAAATTTGCACATCCATATCTTTAACCGATTAAAAATGGCGGCCAAAAAACAACGAAATCATGTTTTCCAATTTTGCCCCATTTTGCTGTACTATTTAAAAATCCTAACTATTATTCTTTTTGGATTTAGATTTAATTAAGCTTTCAAACGGTATGCCACACAATGATATTTGGGATCATTTCAAATGTTTGAGTTACCGTAGCCTTTTTGATTTTTTTCAAAGTTAATTTCGAGTGCATCAACCAAATATCGTTGTGTGGCATATCGTTCGAAAGTTTATTTAATTCTAAATTAAAAAAGAATAATAATAAATATTTAAAAAATAATAGTACAGCAAAATGGGTTTTGGGGGCGCTGATTTCCATACTGACCATGCGAAAGGTCCCCTGTGCACCGTGGGGCGATGGAGGGGGGAAATTTGTGAAATTGAGAAATAGAATTGAAAAATTCCTCTCACATTTTTTTGGGGGCGCTGATTTCAATTCTGACTAGTTGAAAATCAATTGATTGCCCAAAATTCAGTGTTTAAACATTTGGGCTGACCCCGGTGCACTGGGGGCATTTCGCATGGTCAGGAATGAAATCAGCATCCCGAAAAACCCCCGAGTACCGATTTTCACGTCTTTTTATTTATTTTTAGAGGTATCAAAAAAAAATGCACTTTAGATGCACTTTATGCACTCGCGAAGCATTTCCGCTTTCTCCCGAAACTGGTCGTATGTAGGTTTTGTTCCTGGTATTTTTCTGAACACATTGTTTTTTGTTTCCTGAAACAAGTTAAAATGTTTGTCATTTGTTTGCAAACTGTTTCCAAAAAGTTTGCGAACAGTTCCAGCAAACAACCGGCAAACAAATGAGAAACACGAAAACAACTGGCAAACTGTTTGCAAACAATGTTTCAGCAAACATGTTTGTAAGTGTGTACTAGGCTTTAGAATCTTAACCTCAACTGACTTCAAAATCAATTTTTCATTACAATCACTAAACTGTAATTGATAATTTAATCTTTATTTATATACAGTACTAAAATCGAACAATAGCGAAGCATTGCCGAATCCACTAGCGTTACAAAATGCTTCGCTCAAGACTTGTTTCCGAGAAGAAACCCATGCATTAAATTATCCGCTGGGAAAGTTGTTATATTGAGTTGTTACTTTTTGTCTTTGTGCATGAAAATAAACGTTTCCTAGAATCGCATCCCAAGAATACAACAAAACGTACGCGCGTGATAAGTCTATTAGCAGTAGAGAATGTTTTACCACGGAATTGTGAAATGTCTTGCAGTTGATACAAGTTTATCAAGGCAGAGGAACGGCGGTTGAATATAATAACAGGTACTTTGCTGTAGTTATTTAACGTTTGCTTTGTAAAATGATTTGTATGTTGTTGTTAAAATTACGTGTTGAACAAATACTGCAATTTAGAATAATTCGATCACGTAGCTGAACCGCTGACGTGAGTTGAGCGAATTTCCAGAATTAGGTATATATGTTTTAGAGTTTGAACTATTGTGGACACTGGTTTAGTCACTAAGCCTTTGAATAGCTGCCTCCGTGTACGAAAAATATTAGTAGAATTTTGTTGTACCTCAGCGTCCAGCTCAGGCTCGCTTTGGAATAAATAACTGTAAATTATAGTTACCTATATTACATTTGAATTTGTCCGTCCTGTGGCTTCATTTGTTTTAGCCCAGTCAAGGGAGACCCAAAAACATGAAACCTCGGAAAAAATTAGGGTAAAGCTGAAATTTTCCCCATCAATAAATTACTACCAAATGATCATTTTTACAAAAGTTCCCAAAAATCCCCCTGGAGCTTCCTCCCTACCCCTCTCAAAGAATGAAATTTCCCCTACCCCCTTAAAATTCACTTTTGAAAGATTTCTTTATTTTGTCATATCTAAGAGATAAACAGCAATAGAGTCATATTTATTTCGTTATTGTAATCCTTGAAATATTCTCTATAAAAAATGTTCATAGGGTTTAATCTGTAAATTATTATTTTCCGCGTATTTTTAAAGTTAATGTTAAAATTTTCACTTTTCTATTTTAATAAATACATGCTTAGCTATTTTTTATTAATATGAGACAGGTTATAAAAAAAAACTGCTCAAATAAAAATGGTAGGGTGTTTTGCAATCTTTAAAATTATAAGTTTTATAAATGTTAAGTGCAGCCAGTTGACATAATCGGCCTGACAAAGGGAGACGGCGCGGTTCGTTGGCAATCAGCGGTCAATCTGCAGCAAATTCCTATTGTTTGGACTTTTATAGCTGGTCTAATAATTATGGGTATTACGATGGTAAAATAAACTTAAACATATATTTTATTTTTTCATTTTTTATTTATTTTTCGGTATTTTTTGTTGCACTAATAAGCACACAATATGATTTCTTTTAGCCCATTCAATAAAGGGAACAAATAGGCCTATCTTGGAAGTAATTAGTGAAAAACTGGAATTTTATTTATACAATAATTAATTGTTAATGTTTTTTATATTAGGAGAGCCGGTTTTGGTTCGGAGGATTATTCCAAACCCTAAGTTATTAGGGCCGTTCCATTATCCCCCACCTATGTACCCGTTTGACTTATAACACGCCACTTAGGTAAGCCTTTTGTTTCCTTTATCTAATCTAAAAAAAAAAAATGTTAATTGGGAAGAATAATCACCTGATAATTTTACTAAATTGGTTGCAAATAAAAGTGTTTTGGTCCATTGTAAGCATAAGCTAAAATTATGTTAAGTTTTTTATAAAAATCAGCTGTTTTATTTATACCCTAATATGTAACAAAAGATGTTCGAATTTATAATACAGTAAGAATTTGTCGTTGATTTTTGTTTGTATTTACTTTTAGTTTGTTAATCTAACCTAAAAAACCTGTTGGTTGTGAATAATAATAAACTGATTCCAAATTTGCTACGTCGGTTGCTATGATAATTAATTAAAGAAACAAATGTTGCTAAGTTTTTGATGCGAACAGCTGTTCCATGTGTTACAGGGCTGAGAATATATATATATATATAGATGGTAACTTTTAATAATTTTTTACCATTGGGAAAATAGTCAGATTTGAAATAATTCAAGTAAAAACTAATATAAAAACCAATTAACTCTATACTCTTTATTATAAAATATCCAGATGTTAAGGATGTTTCAGTTTTAACACTATCATTTATTATACGTGCTAAGTGAAGATGCTGCAAGCTGTTGAGGTTTTTATCGCTTGACGTGGTAGGTGATATATCACTTGACGAACAGACACGACCAATGTAAACTAAAGTTGCGCTTTTTGTGAAATAAAGAGAGAAAACGTTTTTACACTTTAACAGGCGTGTTTTTACACTTTGCCATGATAAACCTCTCCTGTTAATAATATAAATCAACATCTTGAGAATGATACTAATGTCCTTTTAGATGTAACATGTTGTTAATGATTATAACTTTAAACCAAAATATTCAGTATCAGAAATAATTCAAATTGAATCACAGGAATAAATTAATTATTATAAATTAATGTTTGTAGTACAAAGGTCTCTAACTGTAATATGATAGAACAGTACCTCATATTTTTTCGTCAATTCTTTAATTGATTTAACGCGTTTCAGGATGTCTATCCTATCATCAGAATCTCTCGTACAGCATACACTTTTTGGACAAAACAGCTGGATACATTTAAATTCAATATTTACAGGAAACCAACCACAACGGATATCATAACCGCCATGCTTAAGTCTCTACGTTGAAAAACACGATTTATAAAATATCTCTCAAATGGTGTAACAAGCAAATCTAATTGTAGACATATTGTTTGTTAGGAACTCAATTTTCTGCTACTTTTGTGTAATCATTTTTCTGTATACGGTTTCATTTTTCAGTTACAGCTCTTCAAACTTTTCCAAAATAATTTTTAGTAAATAGCTCATTAACCGCGGATGTAACAATTAAACTTTTTTTTGTAAATCAATAGCTTTATAAACGAAACGGATTGGTTTTATTGTTGCCTGCAGTAGTTAAACCTGTGTTAACAATAAAATCACAAAACCTGGCACTACAGAACCGATTGAAAAAATAGTTTTACTAATAAAAAGCTACACTATCCCTGAGTAACATAGGCTTTATAATTCATTTCGATAAAAACCTTTTTTCATTTCAATATTTGTAAATTTAGTCGGAAAAATTCTTAGGTTAGGACTAAAATGATAAACCAACACATGTATTTACATTTATTAAAATAGCAACCAATTGAATAAAATAACAGATAATATAGCTGTTTGCGCCAATATTTCCATTAACAGCTGATTTAAAAATTTGAAGCAATTATTTTTGTATTTCTAGCTTTTAGGTTAGGGTTTTAAAGTGTATACCTAAGCCTTGCTGGTTCTCTTACCTATTATTATAACTGCTTTTATAAAATACTAGCTGGCCCGACCCGGCTTTGCACGGATAGACAAATCAAAGTATAAGTATATTAACAAAAAATATATTATATCAATAAATATATTACGCTATTTTTAGTAACTTTGACCCCTCCCCCCTCCCAACAAACCTCCATTATTCGATTTTTTTTAAACTCTTTCTTAGCGAGCACCTAGGGCCCTAGAGGAAGCTACATAACAAATTTCATTCCAATCCGTTCGGTGTTTCTTTTTAGTAACTTTGACCCCCCAAACCCCCTAAAATTTAGAATTTTTTAAAACCCTTTCATAGCGAGTACCTAGGGCCCTAGAGGAAGCTACATACCAAATTTCATTCCAATCCGTTTGATGGTTTTTTGTAGTAACTTTGACCCCTCAAACTTCCGATAAAATTTCGAATTTTTTAAAAACTTTCTTAGCGATCACCTATGGCCTTAGGGGAAGCTACATATCAAATTTCATTCCAATCCGTTTGGTAGGTTTTGAGAAATCATGATTTAGTAACTTTGACCCCCCAAAACTCCCCTTAAAATTTCGAATTTTTGGAAACCCTTCTTAGTGCGCGTCTAGAGCCTATAAAGAGTATTAGTGCCAAATTTCATGTTTGTAGGCCTCGTGGTTTTGGAGAAACTGTGATGAGTCAATGAGTCAATGGTATTTGGCTTTTATAAGTATAGATAAGAAATAATTTAATTTGAACATTGAACATTATTTACCATCTTAGTTTTGATGTTATTATTAATCTGACACCTTTATTATAAATAAAACATAACATATTATGTTTTTGGAAGGTTCCATTTTGGGTTGGCGTGCGGAGCACGCAAGGGTCTCCCCTAGTAAATAATAAAAACAAAACGTAGAAAGATATTTTAGGGACTAATGTGAATTAAGAAATAATTTGATCACGCAAATGAATTGCTGACGTGAGTTGAGCGAATTTCCAAAATTAAATTTATATGTTATAGGGTTTCAACCAACTATTTGGGAAATTTGTCTACTCACGAAGGCGCTGAATAGCTGCCGTCGTTTACAAAATATATAGTAGAATTTGTTTGCGCCTCTGCACAGATAACAGAATTATTAATAGTTTTGTTATCATTGGCCTCAGCTTCCAGCCCCGGCTTTCGAGTTTGCACCTTGACCTTGCTACTTCGGATTAAAATCCCCAAATTGATTTTAACCGGATATTTTTTGGGGATTTTACTTTTTGAACGATTTAAATTTGTTTGGTTGTTGGATTTTTTGGCTAACAAACCCTTCCGAACGACTTAGAAAACCAATTTGTGTATCAAATCAGACATAAAGTGCGACCGTTAGAGTCCAAACACATTTATAAAACTTATGATACCCAAAACGTTTTCTGCTAACCATGATCGGTTACATTGACCATTTCCATACGTCTCACCATACATCACTGTAATAGCTCATCTTTCCTATGGAAATTCGCTAATAAGAGCATTTAATTTATTGATAAATACAACAATCATTGCACAATTACCACAACATTCGTAACATTCCTGTACAGTTCTTAACCAAATTATTAGAGGCACCTAGTATTTAACTTAATATATACTTTAGTCATTATAATATACTAGCTGGCCCCACCCGGCTTTGCACGGATAGACAAATCAAAGTTAAATATGGGGATTTTTAGTAACTTTGACCCCCAAGCCCCCCTAAAATTTCGAATTTATTTAAAAACCTTTCTTAGCGAGCACATAGGGCCCTAGAGGAAGCTGCATACCAAATTTCATTCCAATTCGTTCGGTGGTTTTTTTTTAATAACTTTGACCCCCCCTCCCAAACCTCCTCTAAAATTTAGATTTTTTTAAACCTTTCTTAGCGAGCACCTATGGCCCTAGAGGAAGCTACACACCAAATTTCATTCCAATCCGTTTGGTAGTTTTGGAGAAATCGTGATTTAGTAACTTGACCAATCAAACCCCCCTTAAGATTTCGATTTTTTTGAAAACCTTTCTTAGCGAGCACCTATGGCCCTACAGGAAGCTACACACTAATTTCATTCCAATCCGTTCGGTAGTTTTAGAGAAATCGTGATTTAGTAACTTTGACCCCCAAACCCTCCTAAAATTTCGAATTTAAAAAAAATCTTTCTTAACGATCACCCACGGTCCTAGAGGAAGCTACATACCAAATTTCATTGCAATCCGTTCGGTAGTTTTTGAGATTTCGTGATGAGTCATTGAGTGAGTGGTATTTGGATTGTATAGGGTATACATATAGATTACCATTGTTGTTATTACTACTTTAAAATTGGCAAGAATACATCTTATTTATGTTCATAAAGTAAAATAAGTGCTACTTGTATACCTTCCTTATTAAATCGTAACTACTTTGCCGTTTAGTATTTTGCACTTCGTCTACGTCTTCAAAATCACCTGTCATAACTTTAGTTCATTTCCTGCCTTGTTTCTTAACTCTTCCTTGATTATCTAACTACTTGTTCGTGGATCAAAACGTTAATGCTTCACACTCACGCGGCATTAACCTCTCCATCCAACTTTCCTATGGTTTCAATCTGTCGCGAAACTTATACCTTTCTATAGATAACTGCGAGTTATGTGCACTTAATCAGGAACTCGATCAGGCCCTGTTTAATTAAGACTTACTTGTGCAGAGTCAAATCCTATCGTACGGTGTTTAATTGCGCTTTTAGACAAAACCGGTTATATAGATGTGCAGTTGCTCTTTCTCTGTTTATGTGCGAAAGGATTGACGTAGATTTTACGTTAGTCAAGCATTATCTATATTTATAATCAAAATGAATTGCTGTTCCTTTGCAAGCGCATCAATTGAGAACGGCTGGACCGATGTAACTATTTTTTTGTTTTAAAATGTTCGTAATAGTCCGAACTAGGTTTTTATATAAAGAAAAATGTGAAAAGTTTACCGAAAAAGTTTCAAATTTGGAAAAAACTAAACATCCTCTTTTGTATGGACTCAATACCATTGCGCACAAAAACAGCTGTTCGTATAAAAAGCTTAACAACACGTCATGTTTGTTTACATTCATTACCATAGCAACATTACTTAGCAAATTTGAAGAGTATTAGCTTTTTTAGGTTACAAACTAAAAACTAACACAAACAAAAATCAACGACAAATGCTTACAGAATTATAATTCAAACATGGGTTGTTACATATTATATATAAAACAACTGATTTGGATAAAAAACTGATCATCATTGTAATTTAATTCAAACATCAGTTGCAACATATTATAAATAAAACAGCTGATTTATTCAAAAACATAAAATAATTTTAGGATAGGCCTAAATTAAACCAAAACACGTTTATTGGCAACCAATTGGGCTAATTTAGAATCAGGGTTTTACATTTCAGTTTTACTACTATCAGGTTTTTTAGATTATGTAAAAGCAAACAAAAGGTTCACTGTGTTATCTAAAAACTATAAACTATAGTTTACACTGTGTTTACAAACTATAAACTAAATTTGTGTAGTAGGCCTATATTCTTAAGTGGCATAAAAACCATTTTGCAATTCGATTACTTAAGTCAATGTAATAACTACCCTTTAAATTAAATCAAGCAATAGCGAAGCATTGCTGGGTCCACTAGTTTACCATAAAATAAAGTTTACTTATTTAAAAATAGAGTTTTATTTTTATGTCTCTCTGTCCCACGCGCACAAATTACACATAGACAAAATACTTACTTAGTAATTTATTTTTAAATACGGGATGTATAAACATGAATATCGGGGTTTTGTAGTAATTACTACATTTAACTTACTATTATAAATAATAGGCCTACATCAAATGAAAGACCAACCAACTAAAACAGTTTCCTCTGTCTTCTGTTATCCTTCATTCGATTGTCTTGTCATTTTTTGGTAAAATGTACGGGATTTGAGTAATTAGGATTGAAATTTTCACACCGCCGTTATTTTGAAACGCATGATTGGATATGATAGTTTATTTTTCGTGAGATAGATCTTTGTTAGGTTAAACTTCATGCCAAGTTTTAACCTAACCAGTCAACTCTAGGTATGACTTATTTTGTACAAAAACAAAATGGCGGATATCTGGAAAACGAAACGTTTTTGGAACTATGTTTATAATAATTTTTTCTTTACTTTTACATGTAGAATGATGAGCTTCTGAAGTTTCTGCATATCCTTGTGAATCACCCTGTATTTAGTGTTATTAAGTTCTACAAATGGCATTGATATTAAGTTATTATTATTTGAAGGCATTGTAACTAATCTGTGTGTCATACTGTTGTACGTGGCTGTTTTCTGAGACATGGGTACTAACTCGAGCGAAGCCGGTGTCAACAGCTAGCAATGAACAAAGGGAATCAAGATAATGATAAACTAGACATTTATAATGGTTAGGCCTAATGTATTTAAAAATAATAACATGTATGTATAACGATTTTAAACTATATTTAAATGTTGTAAAATATGATGCGTCAAATTATAATATTTGGACAATAAATTGAATCATAGTTTCTGCTAAACCGTGATCTAAATAATTACGGCGAACAGTTTTCTCAAAATCACATTCACGGAGCGTATACAAGAAAGCCTACATTTTATTAAGGTTATTTTAACAGTGAAAGATTTACGGCACCAGATAACATATCGATGTGAAAATGAAGTAGAAATAAGAAAAGAGAGAAAGGTCTAGGAAACGAAGGAGGATGTAAAAAGGTAGGCTACAAACATTTTAACAGAAAGAAAAAAATATTAATGGAAGAAGTTTACCCGACAAGAATAACCGATAACTAAAGCAATAACAACGGAGATGTTCGCGAACCTGGACGGAATAAACAAGTGCAATGAACGTTAAACAAGACAATAGAAATACAAGGATTTCATTACTTTTCCCTTGCTTTGTAACAAAGAAGGTATTGTTTGTGTAGCACAGCCGGTTGTAAGGTTATGGTGTTTCCAGGGAGGTATGCGGTGATTTCGTTTTGTGCACTTTTATCGCAGTAAAATCAAAATAAAGAAATCTCACAGAAATAATAATTCGATATCGATACGCAGTTGAACTATTGACGTAAGTAACGAATATCCAAAATTAAATTTATATGATTTAGGGTTTCAACCAATTATTTGGTAAATGGGTCTACGCACGAAAGCGCTGAATAGTTGCCTTGTGTACGAAATATATTTGTAGAATTTGTTTGCGCCTCCAGCTTCGACTCACGTGCTGCTTCGTCCCACTCCCAGAAAAACTCGCTTTGAGAGTTTGCACCTCGACCTTGCAATTTAAAAGGTTGGACTGTTTCGCTTCGCTCGCAGCGTACAAACTCGGATCAGATGACGGATACATTAATAGTATTTTACGTTTTGATCGATTTCGGGGGAACCAAGCGAGATAAGGTCGTGTAAAAACACAAAATGTGCAGAATAATATCCTACATTTATTTTTGTAGATAAATCCCTAAACAAATTTCACTAGGCCTATAGTACGAAAAATCTAAAAAAAACTACTTCCTGTCAAAAAACCTGCTTCCGGCGGTTGTTGGATTTTTTTGCTAACGAACTTTTCCGAGCAACTTAGAAAACCAATTTGAGTACCAAATTTGTACTAAATCCGACTTAAAATGGAGCCGTTAGAGTGCGAACCCACCCACCCCCCTCCATACCCATATATTTATATATAACATTTTTAATGATAATCCAAAACCCATTTTCTGGGGACCATGATCGGTGCTCATTGACCACTCCCGAACTTAAGTCACATCATAAGATTCACTGCAATAGTTCATCATTCCTATAAAAAATTCGCTAATAAGTAGAATCTAAACTGGTAAGTAAATAAAACTGTTGTATGTCTGTAGTTCTTTTCCTTTTAACACGTTCACTGCTACGCAAATTTCGTATTTCCTATGCTAGGAGCTGACCTTTTATTTTTTATATTTATAGTCTAAATGAGTAGAAATTACTTTATTTTTCAACCTTTCTACGTAATAATCACTAATATTTTAAAGCGGAGGCACATGTGCGTCCATAGCACTTAGGCTTGAAATTGGCGTGGAAAGGACGCAATGCACTATATATTGAAAATACTCTCAATTTGCACCTCGAATTTGAGGCCTTGGATCAGAAGATCACTATAAAATCCCTCCCCCCTCCCACATAATATGTACAGGGTACTTTAAGTTTTGTCGTCTAAAAAAACAAAATGTGAAGAATAATATCCTATTTTTTTTGTGTAGATAAACGCCTAATAATGTTTCATTCTAGTATGAAGAATCTCAAAAAATTATTTCTTCAGGTCAAAAAAGTGCTTCCGGTTATTGTATTTGTTTCGGTATAAAGAACTCGTCTGAAAGACTGATGCAACAATTTATGTAGCAAATTTTGACCAAATCGGAATTAAAATGCGGCCGTTAGAGTGAGAACACACAGATGCATATATATATAAATATATATTCATAATTTTTAATGACATCCCAGAACGTGTTCTGGGGATCATGATCGGTGCTCATTTATTACTCCCGATCTTAGGTCTTACCATAAAGGGTCACTGCAAAAGATCATCTTTGCTATAGAAATTCACTAATAAGTTGCTCTTTAGTTCTATACTGCGTTATTAAAACAAACATTGCCGGATCGCAATACGAATGTTGGAAGGAAAATTAAAATAAACTGCGCTTGAATATAAGTTTGGCCGAAAGGTGTATTTTAATGACTATGATTTCAGAAAGCAAATCAACTTGTAGAATTTGTTTAACGACCTAATAAATTCAATATCAATATAAAAACTTGCATTATTGTCAGTAATTGGAGCGTAAGTCTTGAAAGAGGCACTTGTGATGTTTACTACACGTCCTATTCAGTGCAACTGCACTTGAGCTGACAAAGTGCAGCACTTAAATTTGTTCATATGTACCTCAACCATATCTCAGGCCTTTTGTAAAGGATATGGAGAAGAATCATGGTCGAACAAATACGTTAGTTTGAATTTAGTTTGATAATTGACATAACCTCTCTCATATGTACATTATTAAATAGTATCAATATTTAATAGTATTTTATTTTAATTTTTTTGTTTGAAAACCACTATTTCATTTTCAACCTCCTCTTCCTCTAACTTTAGGGAGGGGGTACGGAAGACTGAATTTGTTTACTTCATTCTTATGCTACAAACGTACCATTTTACGTTTCTATCATGACTTTTAATGTTTTGCGTTTTTATTGTTATTTTTTCCATAACACGGAAACTAAGCCCTCAAATAGGTCATATGGGGTTTTATAAAAGGAATTTTCTTAAGCTACAACTTTCCCTCATAATGTTTTTAAAAAAAAGTCCACCCGATAAAGCAACAAAAATCATATCATACACTTTCAATCCTCCCCCCCCCCCCCATCCTCTAAACTCCCTTCCTGAGTGGGAAAGTTATTAATAATAAAAATATCTTATGGGCAAAGACCTCACCTAGGTGTACTAACTCTAACAAAAGGTTTATTATTGAAAATGTTTAATTAATTTACTAACCTTCAAATTGGTAATTTCCCTCTACTGCTACTATGGTGTACATTATTATTATAAAGGTTGTCTAGTGTTTTGTGTTATGTGATTATTGTTAGAATTTTCGTCTTCGTCAATGACATAGGTTGTGTCGACACTAGTAAGACCCAGTATCAGTAGAGGGGAAATTAATAGGACCATTTGATGATTAGTAAATTAATTTAACAAATTTACAATAATGATCCAGGAAGTAGGGTTTAAAGAAATGAATACTTTATTATTGATCAAATAACCAGTACTAGGTCTGGTTATAGAGAGATAGCATGGTTTGAATGATATTAAAACACAAAGAATAAAGTCCAACAGGCTAAACTAACTACACACTTAACGCACTCAGTGTTTCATTAAGTAACCTTACTACTTTCACATTAGCTCTTGTATTAATTGCTTTTGAAAGTCTATCTTTCATTAGCAGTAATTAAAAGGGAACACTTTATTAGTCGCTTTTAATGGAAGAGTTGTGCGTTCGGCTTCGTGTATACTTCTGACAGGTTTATGTGAAAGACTGTTTACTAAAATATTAACAAGATTGATAGCACTTGTAGATGTAAACCTGTAAGGGCCCTTCATGGAGTTTCCACACTCAAGAGTTGTTTGCGTTTTGGTTATTAGGAATCTATTTAATCTGAATTTCATTCTCAGGACCACGTATTGCTTGGAAATGTATCCGGATAGCGTTATTATCACAAATGTGACTTCACGGGGATTATCTACTACATGTGTCTATTATACAGAATAATTCCGGAGAAACTTCCAGAACGTCTTCTACTAGTGAAAATAAAGAAAATGTTCATAGAAACAAAGGCTCGGAAATGCTTCGTTTCCCAGTTATCCACGATTTTGTTTTTTTTTTTACAAAATACTGAATATCTTTGGATGTAGGAAATATATTAAACGCAAATTCATATTTGATATGATATCTTTAACCCATGTACAAAAAACCAACAGTTTATTTGTAGGTAGTTGTCCATAATATATTTTTTTTTTAGATTTTAACAACCTACTACAGAGTTATATTTTAAGTTACAGAAATGATTTTAAAACAGCCGTTATGTTTGTAATTAAAAAAATACATTGTTGTTTCTTGGAGTATTTTTTGTTAAGTTTGCGATTTTCGAGATATTTTACGTTACAATTTTAAACGATTGCATTTTTGAAAATATTTGAAAAAAGTTTTTTCATAGTAAAAAAACTATGTTAAAAGTCGTGTACAGTATGCCAAATTTGAATGCCAAATTTTCCAAAGTATTGCAATGAAAAAATAATTCGATCGCCCAGCTGAACCGCTGACGTTAGTTGAGCGAATTTCCAAAATTAAGTTTACATGTTTAAGGGATTTAACTATTTGGAAATAGCTGCCGCGTGTACAAAATATATTAGTAGAATTTGTTTGTACCTCATCCTCCAGCTCTAGCTCACACCTGCTTCGTTACGCTCGCAGTGAAAAGGTCCGCTTTGCCCCTCGCTCTTTCAGCCTCGCATTATGGACTACTAAGCTTCGCTAGTGCGGGAAAAATTAACTTATTATGGGACTTTACGTTTTGACCGATTTTGGGAGAACAAGACTGGGCTATAAGATTGTAAAACAAATAATATCATGTATTTATTGTTTTAGATAAAACCTCAAAGAGTGTCATTCTAGTACGAAGTATCTCAAAAAACGTGTTTCCGCTTGTTGGATTTGTTTGCTAACGAACTCGACCGAGCCACTTAGAAATCCAACGTGTGAACCAAATTTGGATTAAATCGGACGTACAATGTGGCCGCTAGAACGCGAACACATGTATACAAAATTTGTAATGACTCCCCAAAACGTTTTCTAGGGACTATGATCGGCGCTCATAGACTACGCTCAACGTTAGGTCTCTCTCCATAAGTGTCACCGCAATAGCCTATTTTTCCTACGGAAATCCGCTAATGACGTCTGGAATGAAACGGTGTAAATCATCGAAACTTTTCTGTCGTGTTGGTGTTTTTACTGCAGAATACACCCGTTAAAAAAATTCAAACGCATTAATTGGTGATAATAATACGATCAAATTTAAAGCAATAACTGTATAGAGTAACTGTCCCCAATCGTGTGTATTCTTCATTCGTCAATGTAGGCTCTATTCAGGTTTTGTTTTGTAAACACGTTATGTTTGTTATTAATTTAAGTTTTCTGCAGGAAAAAATCTACGGAAAATCTTCGACGGCGATTTGAACGATTTTTCTGTTATTTTAACGTTTAATGCTTATCACTTGAAAAAGAGTTATTATGACTTTTCTTATTAATGTTTAGATAATCATCACAGATCACCTCTATCGTGTGATATTTTAACTCAATGAAATTTAAATTTATTGATGCAATTATTTCATTTGTTGATAACATCAGACGGATCTTATAAGTTAGCCTAAATAAAAGCAGCTACCCTGTCAACGGATAAAGATAGCAGAGCGGATCGCAGAGCGTCACGACGGAAACGTGAAAGTCCTGGGTTCAACTCCCGGTCTTGGTCTATGTTTTTTCACTTGTAATTTAATTAAATATCCCTTGCTGAGGAAGTGTGTAAGCGGAAAAAAATAACACCACTGTAAACTGCAAAATAAGAATTGAGATTGTCTTCAATGTCGTATACACGAGGTATTCAATCTGTTAATTCAATAATTGCAGTAAAAACCGTACAAGTGAGATAACATCGACCAATATCGGTAGATATCAGGGTAGCTCAGATGGCAGAGCGTCACGATGGAAACGTGAAGGTCCCGGGTTCAACTCCCGGTCTTGGTCTATGTTTTTTCACTTGTAATTTAATTAAATGGATAAAGATTTTGTAGGCTTGATTGAAATGAGAAAAAATTAGCACGTTTTAAGTTAAAACCAAGCGTCTGTTATTATTGAATACGTCACAAGAAGAAAAACTAATTCTCCTCTCATTTAACTGACAGTTGAATTGGTCGCACATCTCAGTTCCAAGGAAAAGTCAGGCGGCTTACTGAGGTGCAAGACAATTTACAGATTTTGGAGTAATTCTTTTTAGGATGGCAGTGGGTTCTGAGGGTAGCCCTCAAAAAACGAATTGAGACCGAATTTTGCGTTTTGGGTCAAATATCGCAACAATTAGTGCAGTTACAGTACTGGGACCTATTTTTTTAAATTTATCTGCTCATTTTACGTAAATTAAATTAAATGTTACACCTTAATTAACGTCCTATATATTTCAATATGGATTTGTTTCTGTGAGTAATCTGAAACACGAGTAACAACTCTCTAACGAAGCATTACTGGACCTATGAATAAATATGAACTTTTTTTCATTATTTTTTGCTAGTAGAATCAGCTCAGAAAGTGCTCGGAACATAGTGAAAATAACTAATTATTTTAGCTCATAATATCTTTAAAATATTTTGCTTCTAGAGTAATTCTGGGTATTGTTGACAACTACCAAGAAATACATTTTCCTTTTTTTTTGTCAATATCTCTGTTATCCTTTGAGCTACAGACAAAATATTTAAAAAAACATTGTGTTTGCCATTAAAAAAGTAAACTTTTTGTCTCTTGTAATTTTTTTGTAAAGTTAGCGGTTTTTAAGATATTTGACATTAAATATTATACGGCCGCCATTTTGAACATATTTAAAATAATGTTCTAATTTTTCGTACAGTGATAAGAGGTTACGCTACAAATAGGTGTGCAAAGTTTAAGCTCAATATCCTTTCTACTTCCAAAAATATTAAGTATTTTGTAAAAAACACATACAGACAGACAGACGAAAAAATAAGCCCCGTAGACAAATGTTTATATTGTGAAATATGTTCGTCTCGATCCCAGGAACATATCCACAAAAGGAGTCCAGAGAGTTCGGGAACACTCTGTATATAAAAGCTAAATCCACTGACTCACTGATCACGATTTCTCAAAAACTACTGAACGGATTGGAAGGAAATTTGGTATGTAGCTTCCTCTAGGGTCGTAGGTGCTGATAAGAAAGGGTTTCAAAAAATTTGAAATCTTAGGGGGGGGGTGTCAAAGTTACTAAATTACGATTTCTCCAAAACCACCGATCGGATTGAAACTAAATTTTGTATGTAGCTTCCTCTAGGGCCATAAGTGCTCTCTAAGAAAGCGTTTTAAAAATTCGAAATTTTAGGAGAGGTTTGTTGGGTCAAAGTTACTAAAAATCCCCATAAGAAATACATAGTGTAATTTTTTTTTTACTTTTTTTTTTTTTATATATTTATTCATTCTTTGAATACATAAATACGAGCTTAACTAAACACAGAAACATAATACATTATTAAAGATATAAACTTAGCTAGACAAAATAAGAAAATATAAACTAACCACATCTTGGTAAACAAATAAACAAACCAGAAAAAAATACTAGTAATTTCAAATAAAACTTAACTTAGATACAAAAACTTAAAAAAAGAAAATTTAAAAAATACTTCTCAGTAAAAAACAAAAACAAAAATTAACATTTCAAAGAATGAAAATAATGCACCTCCAAGGGCTTTTGCCCGTTTTGAGGTTGCATAATACAGAAAAAAATAATACAACAGAGGTTCTAGGGTTTTTTGTGGGAGCAGTTAAATCACTTGTTAAAAGGTATTGCTAAATAACTAAACAAATTCAGTAAAATTCTAAATAAGCATCCAAACTATAAATTACAATTTATATTTAAATTTATTTACTCAACAATATACATACATACACTCATATATAACTTCATATATAAACACATACACACCCTTACCACATACACATGCATAAAAAACAACGCACACACACACACACACACACACACAGACACACCATATCAGTAAAAAAATGCTTATATCAACATACATATTTCAAGATTTAATTTACCAACATGTTTCACCATAAAAATCGTCCTGTCACCATAAAAAATTTATAGTCATTGATATAATACATTTTTTGTTAATATACTTTTAACTTTGATTTGTCTATCCGTGCAAAGCCGGATCGGGCCAGCTAGTGTGTGTATGTAAGGAACATAAGACGCAATTAAAAAATATTTAAAAAATTCCAATTTGTTTGTTCTAAGAGTACGACACGATCTAAGAAAGCAAATTAGGCTTCATGCTTAAATAGGCAAAGCCTTGGTTTATTTTAAACCAAAAAGCCAATCGGCAAAGAACAAAATAAACGGTATCAGGAAACTGACACATACTTTCTCCCTCATTATAGGAACTTAATTTTTTATTTTTAAGAGTAATTTTCCCATAAAAACCCTTAAAATAACGGAAAAACCAACTTTTCTCAAAAACGGCTAGAACGATTTTGATTAAAATTTTACAGTTTATAGTACTTTAGGTCCCTAATAAACTGTAAAATTTTAATCAAAATCAAAAAAATGATTTTTCCGTTATTTTAAGGGTTTTTATGGGAAAATTACCCTTAAAAATAAAAAATTCACAAAAATGAAAAACACGCCTGGAGATACCGTGGATTAGTACCTCCATACCAAATTTCATCAAAATCGGACGACTGGTTTAGGCTCTAGGTCTGATAACATCCACACAGACACACAGACACACAGACACACATACAGACACACACACAGACATCACTCCGAAAACCACTTTTTTAGGTTCAGGGGGACCCAAAACGGATATTTCCACCAAAAACTCAAACTCGAAAATTTTGACGAATACAATACTTTCTCCATATACTATGGTATAGGGGGAGAAAGTAAAAAAGAATGCAAAAACAAATAGTTTCGAATGTGAATCTGAGAAAGATAAGCACCTTTAACTACTTTACATAACAATGAACAAGTTAATGACAGCCCAACAAGTGCAAAGTATTTATACTAATTGCTTTCATGCAACAATTATAAACCTTTCTTCCTTACTTGAATCAGATGGCTGACGTACGTTGAACTGGTGTGCGAGAAGGTTATGTTTTTGTGACGGTTATGATAGTTTACTGTTATTAGTTTATGTTTATGCAAAACCTTGTAAAAATACTAGGGTGTCTGACCCCGTAATAATGTGTAACATCAGATGTTTGACTTATAATACAGTAATCCTTTTGTTTGCTTTTACCTAATCTAAAATAACGGTTAGTTGTGAAAAATAATTACCTGATTCTAAATTTACCAAATTGGTTGCAAATAAACGTGTTTTGTTTCATTGTAGGACTAACCTAAAATTATTTTATGTTTTTGAATAAATCAGCTGTTTCATTTATAATATGTTGCAACTGGTGTTTGAATTAAATTACAACACAGTAAGCACTTTTCGTTGATTTTTGTTTGTGTTTGCTTTTAGTTTGTTAATCTGACTTAAAAAAGCTGTTGGTTGTGTAGAACAATAAACAGATTCTAAATTTGCCAAGTTGGTTGCTATGGCACAAACATGTGTTACAACTTAGCTTTCGATCCGAACGCTGTGGGTTTTATCTGTTATATGGCTGGGAATGAACTCACGAATTTTCACTATTTTACTCTTCAAAATTAAAATTTCGCAAAATACTTTCTCAGTGTGCGTTTTTGACCTCATAAGAATATACCATTACATTTTCGTATTTTTATCTTAAGTTTTTGCTCAACGTTGATTGTATGTCAATCATTCAGTTAGGACAAAACCGATTTTATGCATAGATATCGATCGTTTTAAATATATCTCGGAGAACGGAATAAAGAAAAAAATCTAATTGACTAGTAATATTTCACGAAATAAATCGAAAGAGAAGGTGCACTTAAAATCTAGATAATCTAACAAACTACTACATTTCAAAATACTTAAAATTTAAATAAACAAAAAAGAGGTGTATTGCTTTGATAATAGTTTTCTATTGCTGTACTGGTTGACGACAAACCAATATTAACACCTCAGTACAATTCATTTTACTTTCTCACTATACTATAGTATAGAGATAGTATAGTGATCGCAAAAAAAATCGATGTTGAGATTTTTGTGGAAATGTCCGTTTTGTGATCCCCTGAGCCCAAAAAAGTGGTTTTTATAAAATGTCTGTATGTCTGTATGTATGGTATGTATGTATGCACGTATGTATGTATGTATGTATGTAACAGTGAATATTTTCAATAATTTAAATATGTTTGTGAGAAAGTATGTGTCAGTTCCTGGTACCGTTTATTAAATAAATGAAGATAATATTATTTGTGAAAATATTCAAGAACTAGCAAGACAGTAAACACATTAAAAAACGCATTCTGATTTTATTACTTAATATTAAGGTTAAAAAGGTTATCAAAGCGTAATTTCTTTTCAATCTAATATTTGGTTACTAGATTTTGTTATTATTATTTTTATGGTTTCGTAACTTAAATGAAAAAAGAAACCTTTATAAAGTAGGAAATATTTTAGAAACGCGTTTGTCTGCCAGGCTGTGACAGTAGATTTTCCATCGCAATTAAAGTATTATAACCTAAATACAGTATATACAAAATTATACGTATGCAATCAATTTTGGGTGGCAAATCCCCCCCCCCCCCAATATTGTATGTCACTCTCCTGTTTGGTTGCAGTTTATCTATATGTAAGGAATTCAAACATTAAAAAAAAAGAATTGTATCATATTTAGTTTTTAAGGTATTTCCTTATGTGTTGATAAAATCCCATTCCCCCCCCCCCCAAAAAAAACTACTATAACAAACAATTTTGTTATAAAACCATGGCGTTAACAGCTAGTTAAATTTTACAACAAAACTACAGCGGAATGAAAACTTTGTGAAATTTTAATGATGGTTTACGTCACTTCCTTTCACCGGTCTCCATCCAGCGTATAATTTCTTCTAATTGATATTATTTCGGTATATTGAGTAGGCCTATGTGCCGTGTTGGAGCGTTGATGTTAATATAATTTTTTCGTGAATTTGTCCGCTGCGAGCGATGCGAAGCAGTCCTTAGTCCGAGACCGCAATGTCGAGGTGCAAACTCGCAAAGCTAATCAGCACCTTCGTGAGTAGACAAATTGGCCAAATAGTTGCTTCAAACCCTAAAACATATTAATTTGGAAATTCGTTCAACTCACGTCAGAAGTTCAGTTGAGATATTGGATTATAATTGAATGAGTGATGATCCATTTATTTCTGAATAATTAAAGTGTAGTAAATTTTAATATTTTTGGAATTGAATAAAATTTGTTATTATTACTCATTATTGCAATGTTACTATTTAAGTTTTGCCACTGCATTAAAGTATTTATTCTATGTTAATATGTTACTTTTATTTGAAGATAAGGGTAAATCCTTCATGGACGTTGTCTTTCCCAGGGTCCCTGGGTCAAGAATCGCTCCTCCATAGTTCTTGGTATGGGGCAGCTTGCAGACTACTTCAGTTCGGGACTCTTCTTGTCTGGCTCTTATTCTACTATTGTTTTTATTCTTCTAGGCCATGTTCGTCCTTCTTGCTTGTTAACACAGCTCTAACAAATTGAGAGATCGCTTACCATTGGATCACAGTCTCTACCGTTCCATGTCCCTGCATTTAAAGAGTGTGTGCTCAGATTCTTTTGTATTATACTGCAACTAATTATCTGTGAATTATAATTCGTGCATAATTTATTTCAGAATACGTATTATAAATACAGAGGTTACCAATTTTGTGTATGCCATTTAAACTCCTCTTAATTGCTTCATATATTTTATAATTTGATAGTGTTTTTACGTAACTATCACTGTACTCGCTTTAGTAAGCCCTGTTACAATCGTCTATAAACCACAGACCTAATCACGTGACCAACTCTCACGGTTGATGGTGGTTTGGTGAAGGGTCATCTTACACTTGCTAAGCGATCTTTTAAACTGTGTAACCTGTACTCCGTCATTGTATGGCTTCCGTCTGTGCTGTGGCCGTAAAGAAAAGGGTTGTGTGCTAAAATAGAGGGTTATATTTTTAATGTTTGGAGAAACCAATACGTGTTCCGCAACCACCGCATTGCACCTCAACTTATTGCAAATTACTAAATAACTTTAAGAGGAGAACCTACTACACGGGAGAGGACAGCACTAACCCTTCAACACTTTATAAACTCAATTAAAATGGCGGAAAGATATTATACATTCGGGACCGGTGGAAGAAGGTGATATAACGTATACAGCACGAATAAAAACACACTTTTATCACTTTTTCACAAAATGTTGGACCCCTATATTAAATAATTGTAAAACCAGTGTTTTCCAAAATTTCAACTTTAGTAATTTTGAAAACAGAAGAGGGGATTGTGTGTTTTTCGCAATGTTTTTTAGAAGTATCTTGAAAATTATATATCACACAATAAACTTTTAACAACATGCTTTATCTATACTGCGAGTGTTGTTTGTTTGTATCCAGGACGTAATCTCTGGATCTACTGAACCGATTGGAATAATGTTTTTATTAATAAAAAGCTACACCATCCCTGAGTAACATATTCTAGAATTCTTTTTTATTAAAGGGTCAAAACAATCCCTAAAACCCGGCATCCTATACCAACAAAGTAAACACAACAATATTGTATGTACATGTGCTGTTATTATCTTTAACTTAGCTATTATCCTTAATCCGATTGTTTTGATAGTTACACCATCCGATAGGAGAAAAGGGCTAAAAAAAACGTTGTATTGAAATTTTTTGCAAAAATGTACGGTTTTTGTAATTTATGTTTGAAATATTCAAATAACCGCCATGTTGAAACGCATTATTTCATTTAATCTTTAATTTTTCTTAAATGTTCAATGTTAGATTAAACGTCTTGCCAAGTTTAAACTCAAATGGTCAAATCTTTCTCTAGGTTTGAATTATTTTGTAAAATAAATGGCGAATATATGGAAAACGAAGCTTTTCCAGACCTATGTTCATATGAACAATTTTGCTTTCTTTTAGGTCGCCTATCATCTCCTGAAATTGTGCGAACCTCCCGCGAAACACCCTGTACGTAATTATATATCACAAAATAAACAATGTTAAAATTCGTAAAAACATACCTTTCAAACGACTACCCACAAGACTTTAGCATGGAATATTTATTTTGAGGCGCCAAACGTTTTCTACCAAAAGACAGCGAAACGTTTAACATGCTTTATAAATTTCGTTTATCCCTTGCATTTATCCTTACCATAGAAAATCTACTGTGGCAGACTGTCCAGTGATTCTAAAGAACTTTTTCCTTTTAAGGTACGAAATCCTAAAAGCTAAATATACTTGTTAAGCCAACCTCATAATTGAAAAGCCTGGACAATACAAGTACTTTAAACTTTAAGTATTGAAATTTCTCAGCTAACTAGTATCGGTATTCAGCTAACTAAAAATCTTTTGGTCTATTTCGTCATAAGTAACAAATTTGACATTTTACGGTGAAATTCTTCTTCTTTTTTTTTTTACGTCCTGCTGTTTTGCACTTAAGGCTAATGAAGACGGGACCTACACAGCCAACGATGTGTGTTAAGAAACCATTTAGAAAATTATTCGGGGTCAATGGGAACGGTGAAATTCTAATTAGAAATTTTTTTAAATACACTCTGTACGTGGGCTTCTTAAAAAAGTATCGAACACAAAACTAAGTAGTTTTATTTATTTTCGGAATTAAAATTGAAATGTATATCCAAATGGAAGAACACTAAGGTAAATCCTGCGAGATCCGCACGCCAACCCGTTGGAACCTTCTATACACATAATCATGTTATGTTTACTTTATAATAAAGGTGTAGAATTAATAATAACCAAAAAGCTAAGATTGTAAATAATGTTAAATGTTCAAATCACATTATTTCGTATATTTTATCACAGCAGTTATAATAAAAGTTAAAATAAAGAGCAAGGTTAAGGTCTACACTTTAAAAATCAAACCTAAAAGTTAGAAATAAAAAAATAATTGCTTCGGAGTTTGAAATCAGCTGTTAATGAAATATTTTAGCAAACAGCTGTTTTATCTATTATTTTGTTCAATTGGTTGCTATGGTAAGAAATATAAATACATGTGTTGGTTTATCAGTTTAGGCCTAAAATAAGATTTTTTCCGATTAAATTTACAAAAAATATTGAAGTAAAAAATGGTTTTATCAAAATGTATTATAGCCTATGTTACTCAGGGGTAGAGTAGCTTTTTATTAGTAAAACTATTTTTTTAATCGGTTCGGTAGTTCCAGAGTATTACCCCCTACATACATACAAACAAACAAATTTTACCTTTTTGTAAGATTAGTAAAGGTTAAGTGTATTGTATTGTACGAATAATTGTTATGTAGATATTTTGAATTATTTCTTTTTAGCGCATTTCCAAAGGAAAGTTGAAATATTGCTGATACTCTTATGGTGAGACATAATGTCGGTAGTGGTCAATGAGCACCGATCATGGCCTCCAAAACATGTTTTGGGAAGTTATTAAAAATTGTATATATATATGTGTTCGCACGTGAAGCACGTTTTTGGACCGGAAGTTACTATTTTCTTTCTCCGATGCGAGCATAGCGAATCAGTACTCAATCCGAGGCCACAAGGTCGCTGTGCAAACTTGCAAAGCTAGTTTTTCTGCTGTGAGCGGAACGAGTCTGAGGTAAAATTAATTCTACTAGAGAATTTCACACACGTAGGCAGCTATTCAACGCTTTCGTGAATGGACCAATTTCCCAAACAGTTGGGTTGAAACCCTAGAACACAAATAAAGTTGATTTTGGAAATTTGCTCAACTGACGTCAATGGTTCGGTTGCGTGATCGAATTATTTTTATTTCAATTGAATCGCAATATACTTATTTGTAGAAAATAAATTATAAAATCGATACATTTGAAAGTATTTCACTTGACATTCTAGTAAGCAAGATGTACCGACTTTAACATTACCTCTATCCCCAAATGTGAAACAAAAATTAAGCGAGCGATCAAATATTTGTACAAATTTTCCAATTCACAATAATGTTTTCTGAACTGGCATACGTAAAGAAAGTACACAGAAACAGATCACTCAATTAACACTGACTTCTAATGTTGAGGTTACGACCTAAAGCTAAATTGCAACAGAACTTCTTTTCTGACCTCATTACAGTCTCCACTCATGCACTTGTGAAGAAAAATAAGGTCGTTCAACTTATTAAAGTAGGCCTATCTATTAAACAGATACTGCCCCTTATTAATGTCACTGGCGTTGCTGTCACTATGTACCTCCAATTATTTCTTAATGTTACACGGCTCATCTTACGTATAACAAGCCGTATACAACTCAAGTATGAAAGTTTACCGAGTTGCAAGTTATGTAAGTTTTGAAAATGATTTGTTTTGTTTGATTCTACCATAACGACTGCAATTAAATCAATAGTGTCGTACCTTAAAAATAACAGATAAATAATTGACATGTCGTAATAACACATTTAATTTAATTTGTTGTTGTTGCTAGGTCACAAGCTTACTACTGGAAGCTGAGAGGCGGAAACTAAATGTATTGCAACGTGACCTGCAGAGTGCTCTAGCAGAAGGAGGTTCTATTAAAGCAAAAGAACACCAAAAACAAGAACTCATCATAGCTATATCGTAAGTATCATCACAATATTTATCGTCGTCTGATGTTTCTAGTACAATTAGATTAGTGGTGCTTGAGACAATAATATTTATCGAGTGTTGAATTAAAAGGGTAGGTAGAAGGCTACTCTACAGGAAGTAATGGTGTTCCCCTCCTCCTCGTCGATTTGGTGCAACGTTTATGGTTTGGAAATCGATCGTGTTGTCACATTTTGCCATTAATATCATTTAATTTGATAGTGAACTTGAATGCTAAATGATCTTTCCATGTGATTTAGCAAAAATATTGAGTTGTGATCAACTTTTTTGAGATAAAGTGACTGTATGGCTGTGACAACCTTCTCATGAGTAATTTCAGACCTCGGCTATGATAGAAGCGGCGAACGGTGATCGGTTGGCGGCAGGCGGCACGAGCAGCTGCAAGCGGTGCTGCAAAATATTCTAACCTATAGGGTTTCCTTGTTACACAGATAAGAGTGGCACGATACCAGCGGCGGGCTACAACTCGACGCAGAGCACCGCTTTCGATCAAACCTATTATAGTTAGTTAATGTTTTGGCTGCCGCTCGACGCTCACCATTCGCTTTACTTTTACCAAATATATAACATGGGTTAAAAAGGTTGAATTTTGTATTTTTTTACGTTCATAACATACTAACGGCAACTTGAATACAAAAATTCGATGCTAAACAAAAAAGTTGCAAATTTTTGTGGCTATATACTATTAAAATTTTGAATTTTGTTCAAGAGTGTACTAATTGTTTAAATAATACGTTTTGTTGACAAGGCTTGTTAAAAAATACATAATGCAACGTTTTAATGTGTTTTTTTAGTAACAGGTTCAGTCATACAAAACATAGTTCAATGTTGTTAGATTTCGATTATAGATTTCGATGCTTCAGTGTACAGTAAAACTCCAATTATCCGGACTCCAACTATCCGAATCGCTTTCAGAATTTAAGAAAAAAAATTAAGACGGGAACTTACTGCGATTTGCAAAATAATGATTATGCCTACGCGCGCTATTGCACTTAGGCTTAAAATTGCGCAACGCTCTGAATATTGAAAATTCTCCCAACACGGGGGTTGGCGTGCGAAGCACGCAATGCATTGTGTATTGAAAATACTCCCAATATGCGGGTTGGCGTGCGAAGCACGCAATGTATTGTGTATTTAAAATACAGTAAAACCTCATTAATCCGGACCCCATTAACACGGACTTCGCTTAATCTGGACAGCCAGTTGACTGTAGGTTATAAAGATTACATTCAGCTAAATTTGGAATAAGCCATTCTAAACTAGTAGTCCACAGAATGGATCTTTCATATTCACAGTGTAATAGATCTTACTACATGTCTTATGAACTAACGTATTGTCTGTACCTACAAATTAACTCAAAATACATGTTCGTTTTCTATAAAGAGTGTTTCATTATGTACCTTTGTTCATATTAAGGTTATTTAATTTAATCCGGACTTTTAATTATCCGGACGACTTAGAGCCTCAATTAGTCCGAATTAATGACGTTTTACTGTACTTCCAAAATGGGGATTGGCGTGCGAAGCACGCAATGCATTGTGTATTGAAAATACTCTCAATGTGGGGGTTGGCGTGCGAAGCACGCAATTCACTGTGCTTCAGCCGCTTCTCATAGTGTTCAGTGTCAAGCTCACATGTGCGTCCTTATTGAACATGTTAACGCGATGATAGTACTCAAACTTTAAAGTTATAACACGCGTATACGCGACCGTAGTATGTGCGAATAGTTTACTCCAGTCGCGTAAACGCGAAGCCAATCCCGAAAAGGTTAAAATATACCATTTTTTCGGAAAAATCCAACGATCCGAATGAGGTCCGGTCCCAATTGATTCGGATAACTGGAGTTCTACTGTATATAACAAGTAATCAAATGTACATGTAGACATTCTAGTATACTGGAAGAATCGCTTTTAGTCTCGTCGCTGTTCTCTAAACCTTAGCCTATTTCGGTTAATTAGGTGCACCCACACGCCTTTGTTGGGATCTGAAGACTCGGCAGACCCAGAAACCATCTTGAATTTCAACTCCCATAAGCGTTTATGTAAAATGTCACTTGTCAAAAATGTATATTTTTTATTGAACTATTATGATCTATATCCCCAAATTCAGTCGAAATTGCATACCAATAGTAGGACCAAAGAATATAATTCTTCTAAAGTAGGCAATTGACAATGGGGTCTTTTAATATATTTATTTAAATTACGTGGATCTAGACAAACTCTAAGCCCTGAATTCTTTTTATTTATTAGAACCATACTATTTACCCATTCTGTAGGTTCTGATACTTTACATACAATACCTAGAGATTCCATTTGATTTAATTCCTGTTTTAAAGGCTGCAACAAAGCAAAAGGAACTCTTCTGGTTGGTTCTATTTTGGGCTCAAAATGTTCCATTAATTCTAAATGAACAATTCCTTTAATATCTCCCAATTGATTATCAAACAAATGTTTATATTCATTTACTATCTCTTGTTGATTATTATTTAGGCCTATACTATTGACATTTACTGTGCGTTCAATCAAACCTAAGCGTGTTTCTAATCCTAAAATAGGAGAACACTCTGCATTTTCTATTATAAAAGAAATAGAATAAGTTTTACCATTATAAGTACAATCTAAATCACATTTTCCTGCAATATTAACTTTTTCTCCAGTAAACGTTATAAACGTTATATATTTTTAAGACGTTATATTGAGTAATACTTTCTTAATCAGTGTATTAGGCAACCCTAGATTTTTAAATTGTGAAATAGAAAGCAAATTAGTTTTTGCTCCTGTATCCAGTTTAAAATTAATCTTTTGGTTACGAATTATTAATATTTTTATCCATTCATTAGGATCTTTGTAACCTTTTTGTACTGTTTCTATTTTAATATTTTCTATATCTAGGCCTACATCCATTTCCTCTTCACTAATACTAACACAATTTATTTTATTAGAAGTAAATTTACTTGTTAAACAATGAGAAGAGTAATGGTTTTTTTTTACATCTATAACATGACACACCATATGCTGGACAGTTATTAATTTCATGGTTTCTACCACAATTTCTACAATTATTTATAAACTTATTTTTCTTTTGTAAATTATGTCTATTATTGACGTTTTTCACATGTTGTGGAGAATAACTTGACAAAAACTTAGATTGTGTACCTACTTTTGGCTTTGCACTAGGCTTAGGCCTACCTAACCAAACTTGCGATATTTCTGCACTTGTATTATCTAGTTCTTTCACTTGTAGGATTGATAGTTCACATGTTTTACATATAGTAATAGCTTTGTCTAAAGTAAGTTCAGATTCACGTAATAATCTTTCTTTAAAATGTTGGTTTTTTGAATGTAAACCACAAATTAAAAGATCGCGCACCAATTCTTCTCTAAGGGTACCGAATTCACTCTCTAAGTCTGACTGAATTATATTGACTAAGTCTGTATAGAATGAGTCTATATTTTCACCTATTCCTTGTTTACCCATAAGAAATGTATGTCTTACAATTGTTAGATTTGTTTTAGGAGAAAAGTAATTATCAAATTTTCCCAGAACAATATCATATTTCTTTAGTTCACTTGTGGTTAAATTAAACGAATTATAAATGCCTAAACACCTTTCACCTAGATTGTGAAGCAATAATGCAATTTTTCTTTCTTCAGATTCTTCTGTTAGTTTGGTAGCTGTTAGAAATATGTTATATCTTTGAGACCAGTTTTTCCAATTTTGTGAAACATTACCTTCTAGGTTAAGAGGTCCTATTTGTGAAGAAATTCCAAAACTTTGTGAAGACATTTTAATTTTTGCCAATTTATAATAATTTTCATGTCCCATATAAAGTTGAATTTATTTTCTTAAAAGTGTCTTAAAAACTTACGTGTATTTTCAGGCATACTTTAACGACCACATTGTTCCTAATTTTCAAACACTAATAACTTTACTTACAGCTTTAGCATTTGCTAAATTTATCATCCTGATTCTGACACCATGTTTATGATTCACAATGAAAACACTTATAATGTTTTACAGTTATTATTTATTAGACATAATTTGTTATAATTTATTAAGCAGTAACTATAGGCATGAACATCAGTGGCCATCTTGACTGTCTCTGTTGTCATAGTGTGATAGACCATAGAGTCATGTCTGATGTCTATCTATGCTAGTATAATTACATTTAACTATATTATATCAACAAGAGTAATTTGAAGCTATACTGTGATACATTGAAACTTTTGACAGCCTATTATGGGATATTATATTATTATATGAACTATGAAATTCTTTTTTGAGGAAACTTATCAGTTCAGAATATGAAAAGAGTGTTTGTATTGCAAAAAAAAAGACACATAAGGCTTATTGCAGGGCTAAATAAAGACAAAGTTCTAAAAACCATTTCAAGAAATTCAGAGTACTTACACTGAAGTGTATTTATATACTTAAAGTGTTGATTTTTTAAATTAAAGTGTGATCATGTCCAAAATATGGATATACTCAACTACAGCACCTGGCTAGCTCGTGAGTATCGTGCCAGGTAGCACAGGTTAAATTTATACAGTAAACTTCCCTCACAAGCTGGTACAAAGTTCACGAAGTTCCTAAAAGCATTCAAAACTCACCAAACTACAGAATTTAAAAAAACAGTCTTAGAAAATTTTTATTGTCTGGATCATTTTACTCGGTGGATGAGTTTGTGCATCATGATCGTACTAACTTATTTTATATTGTGATCTCTTTTTTGCAATGTGTTTTTATCTTATTAACTTATTCTTACAGATTTTTCAATTTTGTGTATTTATGTTAATTATTGTAATTTTTTCTATATTTTTTAAGCTGCTTGTTGTTAACTGTATTTTGTGTGTATTTTTGTTATTTGTACATGTGACCTGTTTTATAAAAATACTTTTTGTAAAAAAGCCAATTGTAAAAACAAATACATCAACACAATCTAGGAGTGGTTATAACAACTTTGCTGAGATTTTACCTAAACCTAAACCTGTATAATGTGTACTCGCGAGAGGTTTATTATTAAAAATTAAGGAAACATTCATAGTGCTGCTATATTGCCTATCTCGCCCCTTCTCCACCGTTATATCCCATACAGTACTGCAATGTTGTACAAGCTTCCCTCTCTTCTGAAAGTAAGGGTTTTAACATATGACCTTTTTCACCAACACCAACGATTTGTGCTTTCCATGCAATTTTCAATAAGACGTTTTAGTGTATTGTAAATTACAGCAATAACACCTTCAATTCATCTGTGCGCAAAATTTTCATTTCTACTTCATTTCATTAGTTTTATTTAATTACAAAAGTTACATGTTTTTAATACCTACATCATTTAACAACACATTGTAAGGACTTTTAGGAATTGCAAAATGTTTCGCCAAGACACTTGCCAGAAGATTCCTGAATAAATTAGTTTATCTTGAAATTGATAAATATTGGTTAATTTCATTTGATAATGTGAAACTAAATTTGTAATGCCCATGTTCAGATAACACTCTTCTGTTTTGTTTCCAGGAGGATACAAGCTCAACACGATCACTTGGACAAGGAATACAGAGAACATGCAATCGGTGTTCTGCGCAACTCCAACACTCGAGGTTCCGGCAAGGTAAGCTGTATTACCGACATTTACATACCGTAATAGTTTACAATCTCTCTACTAGATAGCAGGGCTATTGTGGTTTTTGTTTTGGAGGCTAATATTAGAATCCTTGATCAGTTGTAAACATACATTAAATTGAGCTTTTTGAATATCCGCTTGAGAAATCGAGTAAAGAAAATTAAAAATTATCAAGATGATAGGTAGTAACTGGCAAAAAAAAAAAAAACAACTAAGGAAGTTGGGTACTCAAAACCTTGTACTAGTCAGAATAATTGATGATTCAAAGACTAAAACAAGATTTAACCTTATTATACACAGAGTGTTACAAAAAAAAACCTTAGCGGGCTGTACAAGATCGTTTTATATACAATAAAATAATTGAAAAATGTTCAGTAAATTTTCTTGAAATTAGCCGCAATCCGCCATTTTTCAAAACTCACTGCAACCTCAGAAATAGATAAGATATTGATTTCAAATGTGTTATAAGCATTTTGTATGTTACCATTTACAAGTTTGTAACACCACGAATTTATAATTGTAATTAACAAAATGGCGGCCGCTACATAGTTTTGACGTGGAATATCTTGAAAACTGCTAACTTTAAACAAAATTTACAAGAGACCAAATATTTTAGTTTTTTTAACGACAAACAGGATAACGTTTCTGTGGGTCAAAGGATAACCGAGTTGTTGACAAAAAACTGAAAACATAATTTTTTGGTAATTGTCTACAACATCCAAAATTAGCCTAAAACCAACGTTTCAGAGTAATGGATTTTATCTTATTTATTAAAACTATAAGATTCATCAATTTTAGTAGTATTCGCTTTATTTTGGATGTTGTAGACAATTTCCAAGAAATTATGTTTTCAGTTTTCCCTCTATAACCCGGTTATCCTTTGACCTACAGAAACGTTATCCTGTTTGTCTTTAAAAACTAAAATAATTTGTCTCTTGTAAAAGTTGTGTAAAGTTAGTGGTTTTCAAGATATTTCACGTAAAAAACTTGCAACGGCAGCCATTATGAAAATTATAAATATAAATTCTTGGTGGGTGGTACACTTGAAAATCGTCACCAAAAATTCTTATACCAAATTTGAACTCTATTCTTATCTATTTCTGGAGTTACAGTGAGTTTTCGTAACAAAACAAAATGTCGGATTGCGACTAAACTATGCCGAAATCGAAAATAGTTACTGAGCATTTTATTTTAATGTATACAATTGATTCTGTTTAGCTCGCTAAGGTTTTTGTGCTTGGTACCATAGTTATTTTAAATTCATACTTTAGTCTAAGAACTGTGGTCACAGGAGTGGGCAAAATTTATTCCGTCTAATTTGTTTGCTTACTCCTGTTATACACAGTGTTCTTAAAGTCTCTATCCCCCTAACCCTTTCATTATTTTTGTTACTGAAAATAAGTTGACAAAACTTTGTATATATCTTGTGTTGCACAACAGGACAAATTTGTTGACATATCCGACCCTCTATGATTTTGGGGGCTTTGGGCGAAGGGAGTTAACAATTTAAAATGTAAAGGTAGGTCACGTAATACACCATTGTAAAGGAGAAACAGAATGGCGCAAACTAGAGCTTAGTATCTGGTTTCGTTTCAAAGTAATGGACAACCAAAGTTCTGAAAAATTTTAATTTATTATAACATCAAAGCAGGTTATTAATTTGTTCATATTAGGAACTAGTACGTTGTCGAGGGTAAAGATTATTTCATCTATGATTTTATAAGTGCAATCTAAAAATCTTACCATGTCAGGATAGCATTTTAGATACATTGAAATATATGATGTTAAAATAAAAATAAAATTTTAAAGAACTTAGATCTTATCTTTACATTTTAAATTGTTAAACTCCTTCCACACAACCCCCAAAATCATAGAGGATCAGATATATCCAAAAATGGTCCTTTTATGCAACACAAGATATAAACAAAGTTTCCTTAACTAGCCACAAATTGAAAAATACGCTTACCCTATACATCACAACTACTCCACATGTGTAAACATGATATGGACTAAAAGAATTTGTCTCTTTCGACATCTTTTTGTTCGCCCTTAAAGAAAGAAGGAAATAAATAATTCACCCAGCTGAACCGCTGAGCGAATTTATAAAATAAATTTTTTTGGGGTTTCAACCAATTATTTGGGAAATTGGTCTACTCACGAAGGCGCTGAATAGCTGCCTCCGTATACAAAATATATTGGTGGAATTTGTTTGCACCTCAGCCTCTAGCCTGGGTCACGTGTTGCTTCGTTCCACAGGCACGGAAAAACTCGCTTTGCGAGTTTGCCTTTGACCTTTGTAGCTTGACTGCTTCGCTCGCAGTGGACGAACTCTTTGCGAGTTTGGATTCTGGCCGTCGCCCTCGAAGCAGAAACTGCCACCCGTGAATTTTTCCCGGACAAAAAATTACTTCTGGTCAAAAACGTACTTCTGGTATTTGATTTTTTTTTTAATAACGAACTCGTTTAAACGACGAAGAAAATCAACGTGTGTATCAAATCGGACGTGAAGTGCGGCCATTAGAGTGTGAATATATAATATAACATATATAATTTTTAATGATACACAAAACATGTTCTAGAGACCATGATTGGTGCTATCGACATAGACTACTCCTGACCTTAGGTCTCACTATAAGAGACACTGCAATAGCTCATCTTTCCTTTGTAAATTCGCAAATAAATACTCAATGTAGTGAAGGGAACCACATTATATTAACACAAAAATAAATTGTTCTATATCATATTTTCTTTTACTAATGGTTATAAACAAGATACAGATATTCATTTAGTTAAAGAATTTTTTAATTCAGGTTTTTTGAATTTATAGTTGACCTTATTTAAAAGTGTTAAGGTTATTTAATTATATTGTGTAACTACCCATATGGTTCACATTATTAAATTGTATATTTCAAAAGTACATTCGCCGCTATTAATTGAAGGTGTTTATTATACTGTGTCTAAAGTGGTCATTATAATTAATATTAAATTCTTCATATTAATAATGACTGTAAAAGGAAAACATCGTTATAACATTTTTAAACAGCTTCCCTTTTCCACTCATTAAGGTCTCCATTATATAATATTATGAACGCTGAAGATAATAAGATCTCCCGCTTTGTATTCAAGTTCTCATTAAAGCCTGGTTTTAGTAAATGTAAAGGAAAATGTGTTAACTAAGAAGTGATGGAATTAATAATGTAGGTAGATTTCTCTAAACAACTTCTCTGTATGTTTCAACTAGGTAACTTTCGTTATTACTACTGAATTTACATTTAATTATTTTAAATGGAAAGTTAATAAACGTTGCAAATAAATTACTCTTGCAGAATTCAAAAACTGCTGTGAAATAAGAAATGTGTGTCATAAAGTTTAATGAAATTATGTCTAATAACTTATAGTTGGAATTTAAGCTGTTATTTGAATTTTGAAACAACAGTTCAAGTGAAAACGTCTACTCTATAATCGGAACATATTTTTTGGAACGAAGTTCCTTAACGCGGGTTGCGGTAGGAGTTAACAAATAGAAAATTTAATGCTTAACAAAAAAAGTGTTATTAATTGGTTGCTATGGCAATGACAAATATAAAATACGAGTAACGAAAAAGCGTTATCAATTTGGTTACTATGGCAATTACAAATAGAAAATACGCGTAGCGAAAAATCGTTATCAAATAGGTTACTATGGCAATGAATGTAAATGCATTCCAGAAACATGTGTTTTGGTTCATCAAGTTAAATTAAGACGATCGATTCCGTCCAGCGTAGTTCAGATATTATCGTCAAGCGCTGAAATACATTCTATAAACCAAAATGTTGGTTCATCAGTCTAGACCTAACCTAAAATTATTGTGTGTGTATTTAATTTATTTTACATGCCTTAACGGCAACATACATACAATAATTTTAGGTTAATCCTAGACTAATGAACAAACATTTTATGTATATCGAATGTATTTACAATGAATGGACATTTAACTGTGTTTACCATCTTAGCTTTGATGTTATAATTAGTTCTACACCTTTATTATAAAAACATTAAACGTATGGAAACAGTAAATATTTCTATAGAAAACAATCTAATATTAAACGGCAATTGAAAGATTAAAATTATTGTTTGTATGTTGCCGTTAAGGCTGGTAAAACAATTGAAGAAAAGGCGCGATGAACTTCGTTCCTGACGGGCGGGAGTCCCACGACCGCACACATTACTTTTTTTTATGATAATAAATAATTCGATCACGCCGTTCAACCGCTGACAGTTAAGCGAATGTTTAAAAAGTTTATAGTTTAGGGTTTCAATTAACTATTTGGGAAATCGGTCTACTTAAGAAAAACGCTGATTGGCTGCCTGAGTGTACGAAAAATATTAGTAGAATTTGTTTGAGCCTCAGCCCTCCAGTCCCGGCTCAAGCAGCGGAAACACTCGTTTTACGACTTAGAAGTTCGACCTTGCGGCCTTGGATTATTAGCTGTCCTTTCCAAGTAAGCACCTCGACTTAGGTCTCAACATAAGAGTAAATGCAATGTCACAACCTATGGAAATTCGCTAATAAATGTATTTACTAAAGTAACTGGGTTTCAGAATTTCCTTAGACTGATCTTATACTGAGACACAAACAATCGTGCGACTGTTTCCCGAGGTTTGCTTCGTCTAGTTAACTCGGCTCCTACCTCGACACTCATTGCGCCCGTTGTTTTTCAAGGGAAAACTTCTTTAGGCACACGGAGCACACTTTTTGGATTAGGTAAAATGTACGAAGTCATGATACGCACTTAAAGTGGGACTCTGCGTTTTTGATTTCATCGGTTATTTCATCTTCTTCATTTGTTTACACACGTACTATTATAAACCAGAAGTTTATTGGTACAGCTGTCATAAAAGAAGAAGAAATCGACGAAATGAAATAGGCAGTGGTAAATTCAAAGGCTTAAACTCAATAACTGTATGCATTTAGTCACGTCGCGCTACCGAGGAAATGGACATTGTGTTTGCTTCTTTTTGCAAGTTTCAATAGATTACTTGGTGATACCTCTAAAATGATAACATTTAGGATTAAACCGATATAAACAATAATTTATATTAATGATAGTTTTCACTTCTGTCCGCAGTTCCACGACTGCTTTTTTTCTTCGGAGAAGAGAAGAGAATTCACTTTATAAAATTGTTCAGAACATAGACTACACATTTAAATTCGATGCTAAAGATAAAGAGAATAAGACGAACAAGGTGGATTCGAGGTAGAATTGAGTTCGATTCTCTTATTTACCGTCTCATCAATAAAAAAAGTGTGGATGGAAATCCTCTTGCTCCATCAGCAGAAAGAGCACCATTCTTCGATTTTTGTCCTTTTTCAATAAATTCTGGAAAGATAAAGTCAACTCATGAGCCAAGTGTGTATTAGCCACATTCAATGGTACAAGGCACCTAATCTTAGATATCCTTACCACAGTAATTGCGATACATGACCAGAGATTGGAGATTGCAACTGAATTATTTTGTTGGATGCAGTGTCGCCATCGATTATTTAGTAGGCCTACAAGCCATGAGCCAAGCGTGTATTAGTTATAGTTAAAGGTACAAAGCGCTTTAATATACATACCTTTTAAAACAAATATTTGATATATGCCTGGAAATTGGAGACTTCAACTGAATAAATTGATCTAGTACCAACGTATTAGTTATAGGCAATGGTACAGGGTGCCTAATCCCAGATAACATTATCAAAGTAGTAAGCCAACGTGACCGGAGATTGGAAACTGCAACTGCGTGAATAGACTAGATGTGATGTTGTTAACTATTTGTTTGTACAAGCCTTTAGCCAATAGTGTTTTACTTACTCTCTATAGTACAAGGCACACAATCACAGATATCCTTTCCATAGTAAAGTGTAATACTTGCACAGAGAATTCTGTCAGCAACTGGATTAATGAACTAGATGTGGAGTTGTCGTAATTTAGTTGGTACAAGCCATGAGCCAATAGTGGTTTACTCGCACTCAGTGGTACAAGGTATCTAAACGCAGTTAACCTTAGTACGAATTATGTAATACATGGCCAGGGAACGGAAACTGCAAGTGGTTTAATTGGCTATGTGTGGTGTCTATTAGTTATTAAAAACATTTGGCCTACAGTGTATTAGTTACACGCGAGGGTAAAATGCATTTAATTACATATGCTATTTCGGAAGCAATAATACATCCCCAGAGATCTTATAGACTGCAACTGGATTAATGGAGTAGATGTAGTGTCGTCGTTGATTAGTCGGTACAAGCCTTCGACCAAGAATGGATTAGTTATACTCAAAGGTACCCAGTAGCAATAATGTGATACATGTCAGGATGCTGCATTATTCAACTGAAAGTTTTGGGGCAGTCTACCCGCGTGAGCAAGTTAAATGTTGTTTAGTTTTAAACTAGGGCTTTAACAAGTTTACATTATAAATGTTTTTGCAGTATCTAAAATTATTTCTATTTTTATCAGTAGCTTAAATCTCTTTTAAATCAAACATAATATTTGTTTATATCTTTCGGTAACACATGCAAACCGATGAACTAAACTAACTAAATAAATGAAAATACCATCGAGCTAATCATATTCACCAAACGATCTACCAAACACTAACCAAACAAGTTAATAAAAACGTCTTCTGCCTCGAACTCTCATTAAGCAAAATTTTTGTAATAAAATGTCCGGGCTAGATCTGTTTAGAAATTAGAAGATATTTAATTTTAAAAGCCTACTAATAACCGGCTTTTTGAATTGGGAAGGGATGCAGCCGAACAGGTTATCGTATCGACTTATATGAAAGATGACTCTTGTCGGCAATTTTGTATTTTGAGTGATTAATATTTTGGAATTAAGGTAAACAAATCTGAACAATTTGGGGCAAAAATTATGTCTCTACCTACAGACATAATTCTTTTCATGTTCTTTTTCATGTTGTTTATGTTATGGAAATTTCATTTATGAACCTTTATTTTTTACAATTAAGAAATTAAATAAATATGAAAACAAAGCTTCAAAATTATTCTGCGGTTGATGCACTTTTTTGAAAATACGGAATCTGTGTCGGGTTCATGATCGGCTGCTGCATTAGCATTGCTGCGAATCATACTTGCACATTTAACAAGTAGAGACTTATACTTAAATAATAATGTTAGTTATGTTAAATAATGGAATAATATTTAATTATTTTTGTATAAAATTCAGGTAATAGGGTACAGACTTATTGATTTCACAAAATAAATCATTCCAACAAGCAGCTGTCATGAGTTGAACGAATTTCCAAAATTGACTTTATGTGTTTTAGTTTCAACCTATTTGGGAAATTGGTCTATACAGGGTGACAACTAAGTCTTGAAACGGTTTAAAATTTCGTACATAAGGACAATTTGAAGGTAGATGTGATTGAGGAACCTACTCTATGTAAAAATACTATTTTATTAAGATTTAAAAAAAATTATCCGCCATCTTGGATCCGCCATTTTGAATGTAACTTTGTTTTTGTTTTTTAAATAGGAAGGTGGTCATGTGATGCATCATTTCAATGTAGAATTTCAAGTAAAAATCAACGGTGAAATTTGCACATCAATATCTTTAACCGTTTAAAAATGGCGGCCAAAAAACAACGAAATCGTGTGACGAGCTGTAAGGTCGAAAAATAACTTGCAGAATAATCTCCACATTTATTTTTTAGATAAAACCACAAAAAAATTCATTTTAGTACGTAAAACTACTTCCTGTCAAACAATTTTCTTCCGGTTATTGCATTTTTTTTTTTTTTTTTGCTAATGAACTCGTTCGAACTATTTAGAAAACCAACGTGTGTACCAAATTTGGACCAAATCGGACGGCCAATGGAGTGCGAACACATATAAACAATTTTATTGACATCCCAAAACGTGTTCTGGGGACCATGATCGGTGCTCACCACTCCCGAAATTGGGTTTCACCATAAGAGTTATTGCAATACCGCTTCTCTCCTACGGAAATATGAGTAACAATATGATAAACTAGAATGTGTTTGCTGAAAATATCTTTAGCACATTCATTTACAATGTTGTGGTATTTAACCCAATTCCGTTACATAAACGAGCTTGATGATACCATAAGGTGCAACAAACGTGCATTTATTTTGCAGGAAAACTGAACCGACATAACTGTACGCAATGCAGTCGGGAAATATCTTACCATAGATGTTAGCAAAGTCCTACACTATCTCGTTATTTATACCTTTGCAAGGAACCGGTCCGTAAGTTAATAAACTTATCTGTGTTTCTATTTAATGTCAGGTCTTTAGAGCCCTGATTTAATGTTTTACTTTTTCGGCTTACATCTTTTAATTTCTTTCGTAAGAGTAAATTCAATTGCTAATTAATTGCATTTATCAATTTTAAATATACGTTCCGAATATAAGCTTCAGTATTTATACATTACTAGAGGGCTCCATTCCCTGCTCGCTTCGCTCACCAACCCCCGTGGGGAACCAAATGCAAACAGATTATTGTATACTATGATATTGCCTTCGGGAATGACGATTTATTAGAACAGAGATTTTTTTATTTTGAAATAGAAGAGAGATAATTTATAATTTATTTATAATATATGATCAAATGTGATACGGTAAATCGGTATTTCAAACCGATCAAATAGGCCTAGTAAAAAATAATAAAGTTGGCATAATTTTAACGGTGAAAGGTGTTTGGGTTTGAAACAGTAAACTTTTTTCGTTGTGTGTGTTTGCTATTTTCTAACCTAAAAAGCTGTTGGTTGAAAAGCATAATTACTTTATTATGCATTTGTCAATTGGTTCCTATGGTATTAAATCTAAACGCTTTCAAGAAACGTGTGTTACTTCAGTATTTCCTGACCTAAAGTTGAATCAGCTGTTTTACCTGTTACAGGGCTGGAAATGAACCATCGTATTTTGACCATTTTCAACCCTTAAAATCTATACTTTGGAGAATCCTTTCTTAGCCCACTTTTACATAGTGAATGGAAGTACCTTGAACATTTTAAGGCTGTAAATATAATTGTTTTGGTTGAACGTTGATTATGAATCAGGCGGTCAATCAGGATTTCATATATATAGGCCTATGTTACAACGATCCGTGCGTAGCCTCTGTTTGGGAGCCGATTCTACAATGGTACGTGTCCAACTTTCTGGGAACACTGACTTTAAAAAATTGCTGCAGAATAAGTTACTTACTATCACCTACTGGAAGACTTATAGCTGGTTTCACCATCATTCGTTAAATACGCTCGCTGTTCGTTTAACTTAACGATTGATCAATTTTTGACGGTTCGTTTAAATCACTAACGTTTCACCAACATCTAATACTGAAATTTAACAGCTCGTCAAGTTTGACAAAATTGTCAAAACATAAACATGATTGTTCACGCTTTGTTCAAGAGTTGGCGCCCGTGTTTGCAGCTTTCTTATTGGCTACAGCTGTTCGTAGGTCACTGTTGTCAAAAATAAAACCATCGTAAACTGACCCAGGCCACATGGCTACAATATTTCTTTTCAACAAGTTTGCATCCGAAACTGTTTGCACAGTTATTGAAAAATACGAATTTCTATTCCGGAAAACTTCAACATTTCGCCCACCAGGAGATAAAATTGGTATATCAGTACAGTCTATTGCACCAATTACGCCAGGAATTATATTATAAAATTCTTGGAGAATTGTCAACGCTTCTCGTCCTTTTGGAAATTGTATGTAATGTTGTAATGAAGTTAATGCTTGGACATTTTTTTTACATACCTACAAACACTGCTTTTTGAAACACCATTAGTATCTCCAATTACAATTTGGAAAGATACTGTTGCTTAAAACCTTAGCGCTAAAATTAATTGTTGGATCGGAGTTGGAGGCCTATTTGCGATCAGTTGGTTATTCTAATTTTGATTCAATTTCTTTCAAAACATTCAAAACAACATGTTCGGAAAATCTATATCGTGATCGGAATTGTTCGTCGTCCGTTGAAAAAAGAGGTAATTTCTTTCTTGCAATGGCCGTTCAGGACCCACATTTTCTAAATATTCTACAAACATAACCTCAGCATCAAAATGTTCACTCATTGTTAACTATTATTATAATTAGGCTAATCGAGATTTGTTATATCGATAAATGTCTAGTGAATATAACAAAATCTTCCTCGAAAACACCAGTTTCTTATATAATCAATATTTTGTTTCGTAAATAGTTTTTTAGGCTATTTAAATTTACGCTGCTTTGAAACAATTTCCTACTCTTAACTAACATAACCAAATTTTCCACTTTCGTAGTTTTAACGGATTGTCAATATATTTGAAGATCGGAAAACCTTTCACTCAGCTGGACTAGAGTGTCCTACCTGCAGCTGGACATGAACGACGTAATAATGTGGCCACAAACATTTTTAATAAATTTATTCGACAAGTTTTACTCCGATTTTGTGTGTGTTAGAGTTATGTGTTCGTGTATGTGTTAGTACAAGCCTGACGAAGCCGACAGTGTTTGGCGAAACAGCGCTGTAGCTATATTCTACTATTACGGACTGAAGGCAACTAATACAAGGTGATTATAACGAATGAACTTATAACTTCGGTGCTTCGGATGTTACTAACAACTAGACACAATTAAAATCTTTACAAAATAAATTGTAATATTATGACTGGATATGTAAACAACAGGTAAGTTATTTCTCATAATGATGTTAATGAATAATAATTAATTTTATTCAATTTAAAAAATGTCATAACAAAATTAAAATCTCTCCGTTATAAACTCTTTTCAGAATACAAATTAAACACAACTTAATATTCAATTTGAAGTTAATTAACTGAATAAGCTTGGCAGACAGAACAAATTAATTAATAATATTTTTACTATGTTTCTATATCCTAAATCTATTTAATTTAATTTATTCAAATTCTTTATTTAATTATTATTATTTTACATTTAATTAAATGAATTATGTTAATTTTATTTTATTTAAAATTTTACCAGAACTCAAAACATAATCCTACTCAAACCAGTACCTAATAAATTTTATACGAATTTAATCAGGCAAAACTATACATGGGGAACAATGTACAATCGCTTTCACAGACCTTATGTACTTTCCTTTACCAATCCGTCGGTGTTGATGACGCCGGGAGTTGCTGGAGGTTGGCTAGTCGCGGCTTGTATTACGAACAGCTAGAAGTCTCGCGGCTGATGGTGGTATAGCCGATGATTTCTTCAGATAGCGTGCTGATCCCTGTTGTCGTGATGCTGGGTTACAGATGCAATATAGTTGGTTTATAGATGAATTCTTGCAGTCGAAATTACAGATGAACTAAAGTTGTTTTATAGATGAATTCTGGTAGATTCAAATTGATACATAAAATCCCTGGTTCGCTGGTTCGGTTTCCCTGTAGTTATTCAATCATGTCCGTTTGGCTCGCCTTGTAGTTTCCAAAATTTCCAAAATGAAGTTAATTTTGTGATAACTCATTTGGTTGGTGGCGATGTCCTGATTCTTAACGTTCTGTAGGAGAATAACATTTAGCAATCTCTCTCTTCAATACTTGCAGACTCCTTATAGATGAAACTCTGAAAACTAACTCCAAATAACCATTTTAAAATTAATAAGTCGAATTTTATACGTGAAATATTATAATAACATTGTATTATTACAAGCGAAATTTATAAGAACGTTTTATACATGAATTATTATAAGCGCAAAAGTATAAGAATGTTCGCCGAAGTCGAGTTGCTCTTCTTATAGCTTTTTGAAACTGGTCCAGGTGTAGCTTTCCTGACTTTTTACACCAGATTCATTTTAACTTGTTTTTCACTTTTTTCCGGCGAATCTCTCTTCCTATATGCTTGTAGTAATTTATTAATTCATTTGTTTAACTATTAATATTTAAATTTTCCATCATTTACTTGAAAACCTATTGTTTTAGTTAAATTTTTCGTTTCTTACTTTGACTTGCCTGTTTTCCTCCAGTTTTGGTTACTCGGCAATTTCTGTCGTCCTCAGTTGATCTAAACTCAATTTTTCCTTGTTCTTTATGTCTTCCCTATAAATTTTCATTGCGTGATCCAATTTTCTTTTGAGTGTCATTTTCTTGATACGTACGCGATGTTCTTTCGCTTCGAACTCGAACGGTTGTTTTCCGATGTCTGTTTCGCGTGCGCGGCACGTTTCTGTTCCGATGCGTTTTCCGCGGAGAAGTCTTTGTTTATCACCTTTTCCAACTTCTTGTTTTCTTACCTTGTAATTGTCTTAGATTCGATGCACTAGCCGCAGTTTCTCGTCGCTCGGTGATTTTGAGGTGATGGTTTTTGACTTTGCAATTTTCTTAAATGTTATACTTTTCTTTTTTAACTTACTATTTATAACTTTCCAAAACTTTAATTTATTCTATTTACTTTTGAATAGTGTGAATTTTCTCACGTTCTAAATTTCATTATATATTTAATTATTGTATTACATTTATTTATAAAACTTTATCTCTATTATAACTTTTATTACTTTAACTTTTCCAAATTTATTTATTTTTTAAATTTTTTAGCCTGGTGAACTTTGTCACTTTAACTTATTTCTTTAATATGAAAAATTCTTTAATTTACATAATAACAATTTTTGTCTACATTCTTTTTGAATCCAGAAATACATTTCTTTTTGTCTTATGAGTATTGAAATTTTCCCTTAACTTTAACTTTAAATTACTTAAGCACTATTAACTTTTTTGTTTTGAGCCTTACGCGGATAATGGAGCCTACGCGTTTAGCGCAATGCACCGATGCTAGTTTAGAAAAATCGATTTTTACAAACTTTTGCAAATTTCGAAATTAAAAAAAAACACGTTGTAATATATATTATTTTTAATGATACCCCAAAACGTGTTTTGAAGACTATGATCGGTGCTCAATAACCACTCCCGACATTAGGTCTCACCATAAGAGTCGCACTGCAATAGCTTATCATGGAAATTCGCTAAAAATACCATATTATTGGCGATCCTGAAATAAACTTTAGACGAGTCTAACCAAAATGGCGGCACAAATTAACTATTTCCAAAATTCGTCAAAGAGCCTAATTGTTAAGAAAACGATATGATTGGTCGAAGATTGTACTCAACTTTACAAGTTGACAGTGATATTAACTTTGAAAGTATGTTTAAAATGTCTTATAAACAATTTTTGTCTGGCAGGACACCCTAATTGAGACAAATTTAATCAAATAATGCAAATACCCAAATTTTGTTTGTATGCTAACATATTTTTTTGAAGACGCCTCCTGTTGAAACAATATATTTAATTAAATATTTAAATGTCATCTGTAATTTTACTAAACAGATACCGTATTGTTTTTATTAATACAGACCTAATAATTAGTGCCCTTGACACCTTTTTAGGGGCTCGAGTCTTGTGTCCTAACTTAACAGTCCGAGTCAAATAAAAATGAAAAATAAAAATTAAAACCGCTAAAAATACTAGTTTTTATAAGAAGATAAAGATGCATTACAAAATAAAGTCAAAATATTGACCCTAGAATCTAAACCGGCGAAATAAATCTTTTGGTTACAGAAAGAGAAATTGTTTATTCAAAGGACAAAATATTTTGTGATCCGTTTTCCCCCGAGGCTTTCATCCCGTCTCAAAGCAAATCGACCGAGACATATTTCCTTAGCGATTTGAGTCTGGGATGTTGTAATGCATTGTGCAAAGGTTCTTCTGGCTTTCTCTACAATGTCACGTCTCGAGTAGGATTGTATTTGTTATTATTTCTCATATCATCTATTCTAATAATAATTTCACATTTCCAGATATATTATTTATTTGCGTCGCTGTAAGTAGTGGTTATTTTGTTTTAATATTATATTACGTTAAAATCCCGGTGAATAGGGGTTTTCCGTGCGAGCATGATAGTTTCATGCAAACACGGAAAAAATTACCGGGCGAGTTACGTACGATATTTTTCATTATACTAGTCCAAAAAGTAATATACTTTTAATCATAACATATATTTATATTAAAAAAAAAATTTAAACTTGTTTGATTTTTCTCTTATATTTCCATTGACAAAATCAATCAGCTGTTTACAGAAAACTGATATGTTTATTCTTATTTGTAAAATCAGCTGATGCACCGTAAAATTTACTGCACGGAAATAAGGACGTACTTGTCTACGAATAGGTATAGAAAACAGCTGTTTTCGATGCAGTATAATGAAAAATGATTTATTATAATTTGTTTGTTTAATAGCTTTCACAAAATAATTTATTTACGGTTTTCGTAATTGCGGAGAGTAAAATTAATTTTTAAAATAAACTATAAACCATTTATACAAAATCTCACAACAAATACGTTTACTAACTTCAAACGCCAAACAATGTCGCCATTCTCAGTGATGCACGGGCTACAGGAAGACTCGTTACAGTTTGGTTACTGTAGCCCGTGCATCTCTGAGGATGGCGACATTGTCGTTGAAACGCGTTTGAAGTTAGTAAACGTATTTATTATGAAATTTTGTGTTCAGGTTTTATTTTATCTAGTTACTTTCTCACAAGGCAAGCTCAATAGCTATCTATCGTAAACCGTATAGGCCTATTTTACGAAGCATTTTTTCGTACAAAAAACGCTTACAACCATTCCACAAATTTATAAATATATAAACGATTTACACTATTGACCAAAGGTACTTATAGAACTCCATTTTAATAAAAAAACAAACACAATTTTTAGTAAATTATACAAAATTTATTGAGTCTTGGCGACCTCAGTTTTGCCAGCGTCGGCATTGTCAAGGCAGCTTAACACAGACTAAGGAATTGTTTTTTCCTGTAGGTTGGAATGCATTGACGCAGACCTCTCTCCTGAGAATTTACTGTGGGACTCGGTCCGAAGACTCCTACCCACTAAACCAACCTACCCTCTTCCAGACACTGGGGAGATCGTAGCAACGTCTATGGACCTCCATAATGGCTGCAAGAATCGATCTAAATCTTCTCTGAAACTAACAAGAAATGTTAGCGGCATGCAATGAAGAAATCACAACTCGAGACCGGTCAGCAACAAAACAGCAAGACCCATGCCTAACATACACTGGCATACTGGTGGATCCCGAAGCTCCGATGAAGGCACGATCTCGAGTACAGTTGAGAAGAAGTCGGGCTGAGTGAAGAGATCGTTCCCCAAGGCCGGACCAGCAACAGAACACCAGGCCCATGCCTAAACATTCACTGGCATACTGGGGGATCCTAAAGCTCCTATGAAGGCCCGTCTCGAGTTCGGAAGTGAAGAGTAACTGAAACAAATAATACATTAATTAGCTCTAGGAGAGTCCGACCGACAGTCGGATTACGGGAGACAGGTGAAGGTCCCCGCCGGCGTTGAGAAGGCGTGTGTGGATGTGTAGCGTTCCCCGAGCTTCCTCGGATCTCCAGGGTCCGTCCGAAACTTCACTGGGCGTTGACTCCTGAAGCTCCGTTGAAGATGTTCTCCCACGTTCTGCTGTGTTGTGTAGTGTAGTCGTCCGTGTCCAGGAGTCGTCTGTATGTGGTATGGTATGCTGTATGTGGCTGTATGAATGACTAAGGAAAATATAGAAAACAGGCAAATATATATTACAACAGAGAACAATTACTTGGCTAACAAACAAAAGTAAAGGGAAAGGGTGTGGACAGGCGTGGAGACCTATGGTCATAGGGAAGACAGTGGTTTCAGCAAGGGTGAGTTTGACATGAATTCTACCTGTTCATTTAGTACAAGGTTGGAATCTTTACAAAATAACTTCTTAATTTCTAACATTTCTAATGAATTTAATTTCCACTAATAACTTGTAGAACATTGGTAAACAAAGACATATTATACATTTCTTTTAAACAATTCTAAACTGTTCTTACCTAATTATTATACTTATCTTTATTATAATTCATTTAAATTTCACTCGTATCATATATTTCTCAGAACGCAATCACAGCTGTAAACAATCAATCTATTTAATGTACATTCAATACAATTAATTACAGTATAGACTGACCTGTCTATTAGTACATTAATTTAGAACGTTCTGCATATACAGGGTGATAATTAAGTCTTCGGACGGTTTAATATTTCGTATATAAGGCCAATTTTAAGGTAGATGTGATTGAGGTACCTACTCTATGTAAAAATACTATTTTATAAAGATTTCAAAAAATGTATCCGCCATCTTGGATCCGCCAATTTTTGAATGTAACTTGGTTTTTTTAAATAGGAAGGTGGTCATGTGATACCACTAGAATTTCAAGAAAAAAACAACCATGAAATTTTCACATTCATATCTTTAACCGTTTAAAAATGGCGGTAAAAAAACTACGAAATCGTGTTTTCCGATTTTGCCCCGTTTTGCTGTACTACTTTTTGTTTTAATATTAATTATTATTCTTTTTAGACTTAGAATTAAATAAGCTTTCAAAAAATGATGTGCCACACAACGATATTTGGGAATATTTAAAAATTTTGAGTTACAGCCATTTTCATTTTTTTATAATTTATTTCGAGTGGTTTAACCTAATATCGTTGTGTGGCATATCAATTGAAAGCTTCAAAAAGAATAATAATTAACATTAAAACAAAAATAGTACAGCAAAATGGGGCAAAATCGGAAAAAACGATTTCGTTGTTTTTTGGCCGCCATTTTTAAACAGTTAAAGATATGGATGTGCAAATTTCACTGTTGGTTTTTTCTTGAAATTCTAACATCGAAATGATGTATCACATGACCACATTCCTATTTAAAAGAACAAAGTTACATTTAAAATAGCGGATCCAAGATGGCGGATAAATTTTTTGAACTCTTAATAAAATAGTATTTTTACAAAGAGTAGGTACCTCAATCACATCTACCTTAAAATTTGTCTTCTTATATACGAAATATTAAACAGTCCGAAGACTTAATTGTCACCCTGTATACAATAAAATTAATGTAGGAATGGTGTTAGTTTATGATTTTCCGATCTTCAAAATACATTTCGCACATGTTTTTCCTATTTCATCAGATTATTTTAGGCGACGCAAAGTGGCCGAGATGGTAAAGGTCAAGTACAATTAATACGTCTCAACAAGTGTTGTACCTAGTTAGTGGTTATTGATTGACCTGTGCTGTACGTTGTTCACCCGACTTTCTGGCAGTCTACTTGGCATTATGTAATACAAAAATAATGCTGTAATGTCATACTTTACAAAAATATTACTTTATTGGCGTTTATTATAAAAAGTATGCTGCAACGTCATAATAAAAAAAATATTTCTGTAACGAGATACAATTTTAAATAGTGGTGTTGTAATGACATATAAACAAAAAAATGCTATAATGGCATGCATTACAAAAATAATTATGTAATGGCACACATTACAAAAATAATCATACTTATAAAACCTAAATCTTCTAAGGATTTTACTTATAATCATAAATCAATTTAAACAATTTAAAAATTGAGCTTGACTAGTAAGAAGGAATTATTTAATAATAATAACAATAACAAATATTCTCACCCACATACGTTTAATAATCGAACGCGTTTCAACGACACGGTAGTAGAATCTAAAATTAACGAACCACTGAAGATGACGACTGTGTCGTTTAAACGCGTTTAGTTTTTAAGCGCATGTTTGTGGCAATTAGTGTTACTGTAATTATTCTTAAATTTTAAACAATCATAATTTTTGCAGAAAATAAGATAGCTATTATTTCAAATCAAATAAACGGTACCAGGAACAACCAGGAATCTCAACATCAATTTCTTTTCCGATCACTATACTTTCTCTATACTATAGTATAGGTAGTGAGAAAGTAAATAAACGGTACCAGGAACTGGCACATACTTTCTCACAAACATATTTAAATTATTAAATAGATTCACTGTGACTTCATAATTGTAGGTGGGGTAGGAGAGGTGATTTATTAAAGTATGAGATTAACTAAAAATATTATTATTATTATCTAGAGAGAAAACTATTCGATCGATTTCGAATAAATTTGCACCAAACACGTCAATTAGGCCTGTATAGATTCACGAAAAGGTTTTGAAACATTTTGAAAAACAACCCCCTTTATGGCCAAAAAACTCCCAAAAATCAGTTATTATTATTATTATTAGCTAAACGAGATTTTTTAGAAAGATGCAGATTTTTTCATATGGTAGGGTACATTAAAGGCTACAAATAAGCCAAATTTTATCAAAATCGTTGGAGCCGTTTTTTTATAAAAACATAATAACTGATCTATTGGGGTTTTTTTTTGCCAAAAAGGGGGTTGTTTTCAAAATTTTTCAAAATTTTTCAAAACCGTTTTTCATGCATCTATATAGGCCTATTTGACATGTCTGGTGCAAATTTGTTCGAAATCGATCGAATAGTTTTCGGTCTAGGTTTGTATACATACACACATACGTACATACATACAGACAGACATTTTGTAATAACCACTTTATTGAACTCAGGGGGTCCCAAAACAGATGTTTCCACAAAAATCTCAACATCGATTTTTTCCGATCACTATACTTACTTTCTCTATACTATAGTATAGTGGGAAAGTAAAATATGCGCATGTAGTAATAACACAGAATCAGTAATTCTACATTGAACTTTAGTATATTAAATTGCTATACATTATATTAAATTATATCATCGACTCCATTGTTTTGTTCCTTGTTTTACCTTATCGATATGTGAGCTTAATGTTTGTATTAGTATTTGTCTGAGGGCGTGCAACGCGGTCGATAAACCAATTATCTCGAGTCCTCTATTCCGTGTGGATTTAGTTTTCATCTTACGTGACTTTATAGAGTAAGTGAAAAACTCGGGCCGTCTTTGTTACGGGCAAGGTTGACAAATATTTCTCAAACACAATTTTATTTAACTCGAACGCTGCGAGTATAAACGTTAGATAGGTTTAGCTTTACTGTAATTCTCCAGCTGCAGTAACTAATAATATGACTCGAGAAAGACTTAAGCCTTGAAACAAATAAGTTTCCTTTACGTTTTAATCCTTCTTTGCAAAACTTCGAAACATTTATTTACGCTGATTTACGTAATACAATTAGAACCGTGCTTCTTTCTTATTTGTATTGTTACTTTCTTAGTTGAAAATTGAATAATTATAATTGGGAAAATACAGAGTGTAAAGGATCAGCGTGCGGGTCGCATAACGATTCAGTTTGTTTGTTTAGCTGAAAACCCCGATAATTCGCACCAGAAAAATCTAGAAAACATATGTATTTTCCAAACTTTAGGCAATTTTTACACCATCAAAATTGTTTGAGAAAATTTTAAGCGTTCAAGTAGGACAATAAATAGAAGAACTCTATAACCTGATTTTTTGTATTTAAAATTTGGTCATACCTCAAACAGTTACAAAATGGCGGACAAGAGAGACTAGGTTTACGTTTACGATTCCCACTTTTTTATTAAAAAATATAATCACATTTAAAAGTTAGATGAATTTACATTGTATTTATGTTTTTTAAAACATAGATAATCATAGCAATAAAGTTAAAAAAACCCACCAATATCTAAAAATACAACAAAATTAGGAAAGCCGTCGTCGGACTGCCGACAGAAGTGAAAACTATCATGAATATAAATCGTTTGTTATATTGGTTTAATCCGAAATTTGATCATTGCTTTTATCTTGCCCCATTTAAAATTAAAATTTTAAAAAATAACAAACATGATTGTCTACTAGTCAAATAATAATTTAAGCATATATTTTTTGAAAAACTTATAATCTGATTATCTGTTGTTAAACAGCTGATTTGTATTGAAAGTTTAACAAGATAATTTTATTTTAGGCCTATACTGAATCGACACACGTTTCTGTATGCTTTTACATTTATTACCATAGGAACTAAGCAAATTTAGGCATTTAAAAAAATGAGAAAGCACTAAGACCATTTTAGAGGTATCAGCAAGGACACTATTTTAACACAACTTACAAAATGAGGAAGCAAAATGTCCATTTCATCGGTCGCGTGAAACCCATAAAGTTATTGAGGCTTTGAATTTACCACTGCCTATTTTATTTTGTCGATTTCTTCTTCTTTTACGATCAGCTGTAACACTAAACTTCTGGTTTATATTAATGCTTGTTTAAACCAAGGAAGAAGAAATAAAAACGCAAGCTTCTTTCGTATCGCAAGTTCGTACATTTTACCTCGTCCAAAAAGTGCTCGATGCGCCTAAAGAAGTTTTCACTTCAAAAAGTGAGTGACGCTACTGTGGTGTTTTTTATCAAATTCTCTAAAATTAGAGTACTAATTATTTTGCTAGCAATGTATACTGCAAGAGTGGTTTCTTATGATATTATCATGTATAGCTAGAAACAATTAACATGTAGTGTGGATTGATATAAAAGAGAAGGGTCATGCCTTTAAGGGTCTGCTGTAGTGGCGGCCGTCTTGGATTTCTATCCGTATCATAAAATTTTTTGCAAGGTCTTATTTTAACCACAGTCGCAATACGCATCCGTTTTGAGTTTCACTTTTTTTTTTAATCCTGATCATTTGTCAAGTATCTGTCATTTTTTAAGTACCAAGTTTGAACCTTTTTGGTTACAAACAATTTATTATTAAAAGTGAATCGTAAGCCGGATCCGCTGTTTTATAAAGAATATTCAGTTTTTCTATTCAGCAATCAATTACAAAAGGTGGATTTATAAAATGGGTTTAAATGAGGAAATGTCAAAGAGCTCAGCTGCAAAAAAAAATTCCACGGCTGTAGGGTGAAGGGCTGAACTCGCCGGTTGCTTTCTCTTTTACTGGAGCAGTGCCTTAAAGACTTAGCATATACCCCTTACGGCAATTTTACTTCTACTCTTTTAACTCTAATAACTCTAAAAAAATTAAGATAAGAGTATTATAGGTAACCCAGTAATCCTTAGGTTTTTTACTTTTGGTTGGAATGTATTGCTAATCTAATTACTGTATTTATAACGGCTTTTTAAGCTTACAAAAAGTCTAAAGTTGTAAGACATTAAATAAAGTAGGAGACTACAGGGTGTTCCAAAAGTATGAGACTCCGACCGTAACTTTTAGACAACGTAAAGTAGAAAGATGAAAATTGGGAAATGTCTTTGGATGATTAGTAGCTACTATTGCAAACGTTCAATAGCACCCATCTACCGCCCGGAGGGGGTCCTGTAGTAGGCAGTTCAAATTTCTTAAACGTAAAAATAGGGCTTGTTACTATACACCATTTTTGTGTCCTTAAATCACAAACATTTTGATTTTAAGCAAAGTAAGGTACATCAACCCTTTCCAAAATGTCGGCCGAAAAACATGTTTTCCAAAATTATTGGACCCCTCCTGCAAATTTAAAATAGAAAGTTGAAACTTTGACAATTTCTTTGTATGATTAATACCCACTTTTACAAACTTTCAAGTCCTCTCTCCCTTCCTCCGGAGGGGTCCTGTGGGTGACTCTAATTGTTTAAATGTAAACATAGGGCTTGTGACACATCATTTTTTCCTCTTAAATCACAAACAGTTTTATTGAAAGCAAAGAAAGGTACGACAACCCTATCCAAAATGGCTGCCGATAAACGTTTTTCCAAAAATATTGGACTCCTCCCGCAAATTTTTAACAATTTAAAATAGAAAGTTATTTTTCTCCTTGGAAAGACGGGGTTTGAAAGTTTGTGAAAATGGGTAGCCTACTACTAATCGAAAGAGACATTTTAAAGTCTTTTTTCTACTTCTTTAAATAAAAGATCACTTTTTATTTTACATTGTTAAAATTTCGTGCCTTACTTTGCTTGGAATAAATATTTTTGTGATTTAAGGACAATACAAATTATGTGTCACAAGACCTATGTTTATATTTAAGAAATTTTAGCAACCCCCAACAGGACCCTTCCGGGGATTCACATTTCTCCATTTTTATCTTTCTACTTTCCGTTGTCTTAAAGTTACGGACGAGGGTCCCTTACTTTTGGAACATTCTGTATACTTACACGCGCTTATGTTTATATGCATCCTTCTTTTGCCAGTGTAAAAACACCTTAAATAAGTAACTAAGAATAACAGTTATTAATCAGACTTTCTGGCCTGAAATCTGAATCTTAGATTATACTACATTCGTGTTCTGTAATAGTTACTATCTATATACGAGTTATACATATATCTATATACAGTTTATGGAACTCTAGCAAACTACTCGGGCTTCATTACGCTGCGAAAGTAAATATTGTTTCCTGTATTTTAGAAAGAGGGTGGAGATAAAATACTGAATAAAAAATACTTAAGTATAAACGAACTAACTTATGTATTATTTATGTGTGCAATCTGAAATGTGAAACTAAACACTATTTTGACGAATATGTTTAATGCAAATAGTTAATTACCAACATTATATATTTACTTCTGTATACACAACATTGGCTGCTTTCCTCCTGACAGACTGTCGCGAGAGTTCACGCGGAAACAGGCAACGTACAGTTGACCATGCGAGAATCACTCATGTCTGAGGGCCACCCCGACTGTCTGTAAAAATTGGGCTTGCGTTTTTCTGTCGCGCTTTCAAAAAAAAAAAAAAAAAAAAAAAAAACATGCACAGATAATAGTATTGTATTATTATTATTATTGTATTTACAAATATTATTGTATACGAAAAGGCTTGGAATAAATGATGTTAGAGTAGTGCAATTGCCTAGTTCCTACAGCCCGTTATAATTTCGAAGAATTATCGGTAAATTTTTAGCGAATTTGCATAGGAAAGATGATCCATTGCGGTGACTCTTAAGGCGAGACATAAGGTCGGGAGTGGTCAATGAGTAACGATCATGGTCCCTAGAACACGTTTTGTGGTGTCATTAAAAATGTATAATAATAATGACACTTTATTTACACTTCTTCAAAATTACAACAACGTTTCATAACATATAGTCTTGCATGGCTTGCAACCGTCTGCTAGGTTGGCAACAACTAACTATCATTTAATAGAAATGGAAGTATAAACTTACTCTACTTAGACAATCAAAAATCATCAATACAACTATAAATATAAGTTTCAACAAAATTCAGAAAAAAATTAAATTATTGATAACAACAAAGTTCAGCATAATCTAAAAATATTTTCAAAAGTTAAATTCTTTTATTAATGTCCATCTATAATGTTATGCTTGTTTAAGATATTTACACAACACACCCCAATCCTGACCATTCATAAAGTCCTTGAACTCTGACAGAGATAATCTTTCTTTACACAAATAAGATAGTCTATATTGAATCAATATTTACAAAATGGTAAACATCTTCATTCACCCCCATATGGTGTCATTAAAAAAATATATATAAATATATGTGTTCGCACGCTAACGGCCGCATTTTATGTCCAATTTAAGTCTGAACTAATTCTTTAGCCAAAAATCCAACAACCGGAGGCACGTTTTTTGCGGTGCGAACGGAACGAAGCAACGCGTGAGCTGGGCTGGAGGCTGAGCTGCGCAAACATATTCTATTCATATTTTTCGAACACGTAGGTAGCCATTTAGCGTCTTCGTGATTGGACCAATTTCCCAAATAGTTGGTTGAAACCCTAAAACGTACAAATTTCATTTTGGAAATGCGCTTTACTCACGTCAGGCCTTCAGCTGCGTGATCGAATTATTTATATGATGCTATAACTTAAATTAGTGGGAGTACGTATATTTTTATTTTATTTACTGTTACAAATTTACTGTCAAAATAAATATTTGTGTCCCCAGATAATTGCATTGCACCCTCCTCCACGTGTTCCATCATTTAAAATAATTACATTTTGTGACTAATTTAATACCCCAGGCTGTCGATGTCTTTTTGTGGAAGGTTTTAATATTCATTTTGTATTCTTTGTATTGCATCATCACTCTAAAATAAATCTTTTTTTGCCACGGCTTTTGTATTTTACTTAAAACTCTCTACCCAAATATATCAATAGGCTATATTATCAATATACAACATTTAATAAATAGACATGCGCACACCAAGCATTTCATAGTTGGTTCTTTTTTATGAAAGTCGCCATGTATTAAGTCTTGGCTGTACATTTTAGGTCTCATTAGAATCCTTTAAATTTCACAATAATAAATGAAATATTTTCAACAATGTATTTAAATCTTCATTCAAATTTTAAGTTAAAAGCTAACAATTTTTTTTAATCATTTTTCCTCATGGGAATGTTTTTTGTTTAAATTTTTGACAAAATTCAAATGTTGTACTTTACATATATCCGATTAAAAATCGTTAATTACCAGGTCAATAAGTAAGACTTCATTAAATTTGTCACACACGTTGGTTGTCGAAGTGGCTCGGACGAGTTCGTTAGCCAAAAAAATCTATCAACCAGAAGTATTTTTTTTACAGACAGTAATATTTTGTTTAAAATTTGTCGAACTAAAATGAAACTTGTTTGTATATTCATGTAAACATATAGGAGATTATTCTACACATTTTGTTTTTTGCACGACCTTATAGCTCGTTTGGTTCTCCCAAATCGATAAATACGTAAAATGCCATAAAAGTACTCGGTTCAAATCCAATAAGGGGGTATTATCGTTGGTCAGCTTCTGCTACGAGGCCGACGGCGAGGTTGCAAACCACTGCGAGCGAAACAAGACAGTAAAAAATCCGAGGCCAAAAGGTCGAGGTGCAAACACACAAAGAGCAGAACGAAGAAGCGCTTGAGCTGAGGGTGGAGACTGAGTTACAAATAATATTTTGTACTCGCAGGCAACTATTCAACGTGTTTGTGAGTAGACCAATTTCTCAAATTGTTTGTTGAAACCGTAATATCATATAAACTTAATTTTGTAAATTCACGTCAGCGTTTCAGCTGCGTGTTCGAATTATTTATAGTATCTGGGCGACCGAGCGACACTCGGTATTTTTTTAATGAAAATGTATGTAAATACAAATCGCATACTGAATAAATATGAATATTTTTCGAAGTTACGTACATATGAACTGTTTATCCTATACTCTAAGGCGAAATAAAAATACTTCAACACAAGTCGTTCTCCACAAAAACCTATCTTAAAGGTTAGAAATAAAAAAAATTGTTTTAAGCTTGAAATCAGCTGATAGTGGAAATAATATAGGAAACAGCCGATTACTGTTATTATTATAGTCAATAAAAATATGTAATGATTTTAAACTCCATAAGCCCAATGTTAAACATTTTCAAATGAGTTGTTTAGAAAAATACGAGTTTTCCTGAGTCTAAATCGATTTTTTAGACCCAAAAGCATCTAATCCCAAACTTTCAGCAAAATCCTACCTCTGGATCTCGAAATTGCTCGTATGTACAAACAGACATTGCTCGTATTAGAGTATGGGATATTCAAATTGACTATAACCTTAGCATTTGACTAATGGAACCTATATGTTATACACATTGGCAGCAAAGGACGTTACATGATCTTTTAGTATATTTCTTAGTAACTAAAATAATTAACCATTGTAGGATTAATGTCACTTAGGCATACTTTAAAGAAAAATAAAACTATTATGGAAAATATTGTTATAGAGGTTGATGAAAAAAGTTGCATCTCTACCATACAAATGTTCTTAATGGAAAGGATTGAAAAAATAATAATAATACTCTTCGTCCAATTCTGTACTTTAGAATGTGCATATCGATTGTATTTTATTATTTTCAACAACTAAATCTTACGAAACAACATTTTATTTGAAGTAAGCGAAAAGTTAAATGATTCCAAGAAAATAACGTTATTCTAAAATATACAAACGACGCGTTATTCTCCGTAAAAATCCTGCTACTTTTGATCTGCATTCGCAATTATTTGTTTTCAACGAAAAATCAAAATTACTACATTTCTAACATTTACTTTATAAATATAATTTGAAGGTAGAAACTGTTATGCATACTTAAAAATAGATATGTTAAGAACAATTAAGACATGATTTCCATAACCTTATTTATTCTTGCCGAACTATTCAGTTTTAAGAAAAGCTGACTTTGAAAAAGCATTTTAACTTAAGGCTCAGTAGTGAAATAATATGTCTGAGTTGACTACAGCCCTCCAAGTGGCAGAGCTGTATACTACTAGCATTGAGTTTGTGTACGTTTCATTCTTCCACTAGCAAATATAGAGCAACTTCATAAAGGCGGAAACTATAGGGTTACAGACGTATGTGTTATTAAACACAGTTTTCTCTCCACATTTAAAATCAACAGATATTTTATTTGTTTAGTATTTTTTGTCTAGTACGTTTTTAATATTTGCATGATTGAATAAGAAAAACAATCGCTAACTTTGATTTTGAGTTAAATCAAAGAACAAATTTAATTAAAATCTAATTCAAAAAACCTAAATATCATTCACTTTCGGACTGTCCTAAACTTTAAAATGACATATTCAGAATAGTTTTCCGATCATTATTACTGAAGTAATCTTTACGCTCTTATGAGAATTGAAATTCAAGATGGTGGCCGGGTCTGCGGAGCCTTAAATGCCCATGCTCCAAGTGTAATGGATATTTTTTAAAACATTACATAGCATCTTAAGTCAGATTTTGTATTTTAAATTTAATTATAAAAGCCACACAAATCTTGCGAACTAGAAAAAAAAATACTTGCAAATCAAACACCTGGACGTGATGTTCATATTTCAAAACAGAATTTTCATATTTCTTGTAAAATTTTAAAGTTTAACTAGTTAATATTAAAGGTTATTAAAATTAGAATAACGTATTTATTAATTAAGCTTGTTCAATTTTTACAACATGAATATAGTTTTTGTTAAATTTAATCCACAATGCTACATTAAAACTCATTCATGTAAAATATAACAGCTTCATTACATTATTATAAACTTGCTTCGCGTTATTTTTTTGAGTAATGATTATTACTCTACATACTCCAGGAACTCGTGCTATTTAAAGTATACATTAGTGAAATATTTGATATTCATGTTATACAATTCATCGTATTTTGAGAATAAACATTGCTTTTGGCTCGGTGATCATGATATTTTTATTTTCATCCTCCCCTCTCGTTTAAATATTTGTGTTCGCGTATCTTACGAATTCAATTACATCTGAGTTGCACAGTTTCAGAACGATCGGCAGAAACCGAGTTGACCTAAAAGTTTGAAGATAAAAATGACAGAAATATTACTGTACTTTACAACCGGCCGTATTTCGCGCACGTAGCGCAAGAATATTTGAAATACCGTCTTTCCTGGACTGTTAAAAATGCAAGTTACTGTTGCTGTAGCCGAGCAACTGGGCAAATTTAAACGTTTAAATTGTAATTTACGAAATGTATAAACTCTGATTGTTCTAATATTGTACTTTACGTACCTAACTTTAACCAATACAAATGTATATTCTCAACACAAGTTCTCATTTTGGGTGAGGGGGAGGGGGAGAGATAGATTTGAACGTTTGGTGTAATTTATTGCTTGAGTTAGGCTAAGTCTTTGTTGGTTTAAATTATTTTAGGTTTAATACGTTTACATTGTTAAATAATTTAGGTTTGTGAAATGTAAGACTTAGAAAGTACAGAAAAGTTATCTGTTAATAAAATCTAAACAAGTGATACGAAACTGCATTTATGTGTTTTAGTACATATGGTTTTGTCTTTGTGTCATCATTTTAGATACTTTAGTTATTTCTTGTTTCTTCCCTTCAGAGTTGAAAATCTCCAAACTTTCTTTAATGAATTCGTTTTTAATATCCAGATCAATCCAGATCACTAATTGATTAGAATACAGTGTCTTTGTTGTCGTCAAGTGACCTCTTTTTTGCATATGTGACGCGTTTCGGGGCTTTTATACAATCTTGAGAAACAATAAATTACTCGACCGAGATCGTCTAAACATTAAAATTAATTACACAAAACACAACACATTTGAAGACATTGCGTGTTGGTGTACACCCCCTGGCTAGCGGACGGCAACTGTCAGTCGTTATCTCGCGCACTTGTTATTTATATTATTGTGTCTGAAGATGGGATAAAAGTTTCGAAACGCGCCTCATGTAAAAAAATGGATTACTTAACGAAAACGAAGGCAGGCAACTTTATTCTAAACTTTCTTTCATTTCTAGTATGACCGAAAATCTTACGAATTCCACAATTACTCTTATTCTTCATTTCAAGTCCTAAAATCTTCATTTTGCATTTTTTATGTGAGCCCAAATTTGTTGTAGAATTTTCTGTTGCGAACCTGATGAAGTTTAAGATGCAAATATTCTCGACTTCTTTTATAGATAGTTTGATAAATGTACTATTATCTTTTTCTTAAGAGATCATATTATTCAAATCTTTAATTGCCTTAAGGATCTAATAATTTGAATCCAAAATCATTATGTTTTTCTGTCTTTAGATGGCGAACTTGCTTTTTCTTATGTTTCATAACTGTTTTTCTTTGAAGGGACATTAGTCTTTGATTTACAAGCGCAAATCTTATCTAATTATTGACAGTTCAGAAGAATCGTCAGTATTTTTTAGTTCAGTGTAAGTATCTAAGATTTGTATTTTATTATTCTTTCAGAGTTGAAATCCTTCCATTTCTAGTATGTCTGAAAATTCTAAAATGAGACTTTAATTCTTTATTTCAAGTCCAGAACGCATCAGGTTTAGCCCAACCAACAAAACAAGGTAATAAGTCGTATAAATCTAATGAAAGAGTTGGTTTCGTATAACATGTGTGCTTAGCATTGTGTATTCCTGTCGTTAACATATTTATTCAAAACATACAATGGGTTTCCTAGAAGCACATTCCAGTTTGCTACATAAAGTTTGATGCCATTAAGGGTCGGCTCTAGTAAAACAGAAAGCAACCTGCGACTCCCTATAGCGGCGGTAGGTTACGCGGACATTGCTCATCCTAAATCCATTTAAAACCCGCAATTATTCAAATAGCGTTTTTAAAAAAATACCAAACTCTTGGGTCAAAATTCTTCATACGAATGGCTTGGTAATTTTTCGCTATAATTAATAGTTACAACGTAAAAATATTTTAAATCACCCTATAGCGGCGGTAGGTTACACGGACATTGCTCAGCCTAAATCCATTTAAAACCCGCAATTGTTCAAATAGCGTTTAAAAAAAATACCAAAATCTTGGGGACGAAATTCTTTAGGCGAACGGGTTGGTAGTTTTTCGCTATAATTAATAGTGACAACATAAAAAAATATTAAAAATCAATGTTTTAAATTGTTAATAAATATTAAACAAAATATTTTTCTTAATTTTTAAAAAGCCATTTGCATGCACATTGACCATAGCTTTAAAATTACATATCGTTTATAATTTTCCGATCAAAAATAAAGGAAACATTTGGATTTTAATTTAACATTGGTCTTATGGAGTGTCAGCCAACATGGCCGACAGCTAGAGCCGACCCTTAATCTGTGAGCACAGAGCATACTACCACTAGAGGTTTGATGTATTTAATCCATTACCTCAATTATATTAGTCACCAAGCATGAATATTCATGAATTTTTCAATTGAATTAATTTATTTCTAACAAATTAAATCAAAGTCAAATTGTTTATTAATCCATGTCTTTACATAATATAAATATATTATGTTGGGTAGGGCCCGTGTAAGTTTTGGAATTTCGAAATTTGTCAAATTTTTCTTAACTAGCATCGGTGCATGTACATATGTAGAGTTAATTAGGACAAGTTTAAGCGAGATGGGCGTTATCTGCAAAGATGACTGTTGGAATTGGACAAGTCAACGAAGGAAAATAAATTAACTTCGACTCAAAATGATGATTTTTATGGGAATACTGGGATTCAGAAGTTTATGAATTTGGGTTTTTCATGGGTAAATGCATTGCGCTAAACGCGTAGGTAACATCCGTGAAAGGCTCAAATCATAAAAGTAAATAATGCTTAAGTATTTTAAAGTTAAAGTTAAGGAAAAATTTCAATTTTACTCAAAAGGCATAAAGAAAGGTATTTTTGGAATCTACGGATGTAGACCAAAAAGAATTGTTATTATGTAAATAAACGGACAAAGTTCACTAGGCTAAAAATTTAGAAAAAATAAAATTTGGAAAAGTCTCAAACCGTCGCCAGAAAATCACCGAGCGACGAGAAACTGCGGATAGTGCAACGAATCAAAGACTATTACAAGGTGTGAAAACACGATGTTTCAAAAAGTGTTAGACAAAATACCGGATCGGAACAGGAAACGTGCCGCGCACGAGAACCAGACGCCGTACAGAAAACGTTCGAGTTCGAAGCGAAAGAACATCTCGTACGTAACAAGAAAATACCATTTAAAAGGAAACGGGATCACGCAGTGAAAAACTATAAGGAAAACAAGAAGAACAATTTGAAATTGAGTTCCAAACAAGAGTGCGCGTCACAGACCTTCATAAAGATAAAGACTGGTGGGGAGACAGTCTAGCCAAAGTAAGAAACGAAAATGTTTAACTAAAACAATGGGTTTTCAAGAAAATTATGGAAAATTAAAATATTAATCACTAAACAAATACATTAATAGAGTACTAGAAGCATATAGGAAAATAGATTCACTGGAAAAAAGTGGGAAAAGGGTTAATTGGAATCTAGTGTAAAAAGTCAGGAAGGCTGGACCAGTTAAAATATGCTATAAAAAGAGCTGCTCGACTTGTTTATAAAATAATACTGATTTTAAAATGTACTACTGAGTTCTTAAAATATTCTTGTTTTTAGTTTGGGAATGGTTATCTTTTTCATGAGTTTCATCTATAAACAGTGTGCAAATATTGATGATAGATTTCTACATGTTAATCGCCCATAGAACTTTAAGAACCAAGACATTGCTACTAACCAAATGAGTTGACACAAAATTAACTTCATTTTGGAAATCTATAAGGCGAGCCAAACGGACATGAGTGAATAATTACAGGGAAACCGAACTAGTGAACCAGGGACTTTAAGGATCGATTTGAATCTACCTCAATTCATCTATAAAACAACTTTGGTTCAACTGTAATTTCGACTACAACAATTCATTTATAAACTAACTATATTGCATCTGTAACCCAGCATTACGACAACTGGGAACAGCACGCTGCCTGAAGAAACCATCGGCGGTACCTCCATCATCCGACTTCAGCAGCGAAACTTCTAGCTGTGCATACTACAAGCAGCTACTAGCCAACATCCAGCAACACCCGGCGTCATCAACACCTGCGGATTGCTCAAGGAAACATGAGATCTGTCAAAGCGATTGTACGTTGTTCACCCGTATATAGATTTGCCTGATTAAATTCGTGTTCATTTATTAGGTACTGGTTTGAGTAAGATTATGTTTTGAGTTCTGGTATAACTTTAATAGATCAAATGAAGTAAAATATAATAAAATTAACTTCTTTATTTAAATATAAAATAATAATTAAATAAAGAATTTGAATAAATTAAATTAAATTGATGTAGGTTATAAAAAGACCATTAGAAAATATTATTAATTAACTTTTTCTGTCTGCCAAGCTTATAAGGCTAATTAACTTTAAATTGAATATTAAATGGTGTTTAATTTGTATTCTAAAAGGATTTTATAACGGAGAGATTTTAATTTTGTTTTGAAAATTTTAGTTTGAATAAAAGTTATTATTATTTTCATAGGAAATGTTTGAAGTAATAACTTACCTCTTGTTTACATATCCAGTCATAATATTATCCATTATTTTAAGATTTTAATTGTGTCTAGTTGTAGTAATACCCGAAGCAAATAAGATAAGTTATAAGTTAGTTTCATTGTACTCATGGCTCAGAGGTTTCAAATAACAAATCAAAGTAAAGTCATTAATTCTGAGCTGAGCATTATGATAAAATTAAACTATATACTGGAAGTTTTTTATTGGTGGAATTCTAGTCAAAATATCTATAGAGTTAAATATTTGGCAATCAGTTGCATCACCTAGGCAGTACAAAAGAGATAGCCTAAGTCTTCCAGTAGGTGTTAGTAACTTATTCGGCAGCGATGTTTTAAAGTGTGTGTCCCCAAAAATGTTGGGCACGTACTGTTGTAGAATCGGCTCCATAACAGAGGACCGCTACATGCGGATCGTTGTAGAGTATATATATAGACACTAGACAGAAAATCTAAGTAAATTAAAACAATATATAAAAAACCAGTAAAAACTAAATTAAATTAATTTTCAAACAAAGTAGTTACTGCCAGGGACGGAATAACAAATACAAGGCATAAAATGAGCCTGTTTTGCCTCCTTGGCCGTGTGCTGGAGCTCAGTTATGGGATACTGGACGTACAATACAAACTCTTCTATACACATACATTATTCAACTACTCTAAACAAGCCCTCAACATGCTCATTCGAAAGAGTAAGCACCCATTTTTTTAGTCTACATTTTATTGCCTGTAATGGAAGATCGAACTGCGTGTCGTATAGCACAACATTTTAAAAATTGGGACCTAAAAATAATCGCGTTTTTATGGACAACTGTTATTGGCAGTTTTATAAAGATCTGCATGCCTGGTTTTATATTTATTAGATACAAATTTCAATTTATCACTATCGTAGCCTCACTTTAAAAAATATAAAATCATTTATATACATATAATTATCTTAAGGGAAAAATTTTAAGTTTACAAAAAGAGGATAAGAACTTGAGCTTCTACCTTGGCCACAGATTATCCGGATATATGATTTTTGCGCCTTGATAATAACGTTCAAATGTGGTCTATAGGCTACGTACTCCAACAACTGATCAACTCATATAAAAGCGAGTGTACGTACGTGGAGTAACATTTAATGTAACAGCTGATTTCACCCATCATCTGTAAACCCAGTGTATATTATAGTTTGAGGTTATGTTTACAACTTAAATCATTACACTGTCTTGTGAAGTTGATTTTTTTAAATATGATCTAAATAACTAATGTATGCTATAATATTTGCTTTGAGGTTATAAACTATATATAAATACAACCTTTTATCGTAAATATATTTTTTTATACAAATTTAAAGAAAAGATATATATTCCTTTAGCTTAGGAAACATTCCTACATTTAAACAGCTGATCCATCACCTATCATCTATAATACACAAACCTAGCATAGATTATACCTTTGGGGTTATGTTTACAACTTTAATAAAATATAAGTCTTGTAATATTAATAACTTAAATCATTTGATCTATCAATATGAAATAAAAAGCAATTAAAAGATAATATTTTTATCTTACTTTAAATATATAATAACATACATAAATACAACATTTTTACAAATATTCATACAGTTTTATAATCCTTATAATTGCACACATTTACCAAGTTAAAAATCCCTGTCAGCACAGTTAGGTAGGGCTAGATAGAGTGTGTTGTTTAAAAATAGTATTTTGTTAAACGATGTATTTCTGATGTGTATCTAATTAATCAGCCTGTGATTTTTCACGGGAATTTACTAGTTACATATTATTATAATTTGGAATGAACAAAAGCGTAATATATCTTGACAAGCACTTGACTAGGACAAACAAGTTTAAGATAATGAAATTTTGTCAAAAACATAAATATAAATAAATACCTATTTAGACTGTGAATATTATGTCTTTCCACAGTAAATTTTCATCAACAATAATACTTAAATATTTAATATTTTAGACTGAATCAATTTTTCGTAATCACAGATAGTCGTTTATAAAACACAAATTCATCAGATAATGATAAATGTATGTGAGCAGTTTTCTTTGGCAACCCCTGGTTTTCCTCAGCCTATGTTCTGGAACGTTCCAATATGTAATATAGTTTTAGGAATTATGCATTTTAAGTCAATTTTATTTCTGTTAAAATTATAATTATAGTTAAATTCTGTTTAAAATAATAAACTTATCGTTTTCTTTTCAACTAATATATTTGTTACATTGAAAATGTGCTGACCTGCATTATCACGAATGAATTCCAAAGCAATTTATCTTCTAAACTGCGCTATTGTTTCCATCCACTTCCTTGTTGGAAGATCATGTTGATGTTCAGTACTTGTGACCACATTCTTTCTACAAGTTGGCGTTTTATCACGAACCGAGGATATTGTTGCCGTGGTGACATGTAGGCCTACTGGAGGTCGACTAGACAGAACAACGGACGGGTTTTATTAACCTGCAATTTGACCAGTGTTAACTGTATCTTAAAATAGTCCTTTAAATCAGCAGAAAAGCAATAAAGTACTTTCGTACGTCAGAAAATTGTTTTATTCAAATATTTAACTATAAAAACAAAAGTCTGCAGTCACATTGTATAAATAATAATAAGATGGAAAATATAAAATACAATTTTATAAAATTGGTTTTACGATGTCATAAACCAATTTACCTGCTGTGATAAGTAACAAAGAGAGTTATATACAGAGAGTTAGATAAATAAAACTACGTAAATTAATTTTAATATGTTCAGGCGTATATTTGATGAACATCATGTATGTAATAAATAAACACCCAAAGTTAGTTTTGGACCAAAGACACATATTAAAATTAAAATTTTTTAAATTTTCTATGAATGGGGGGGGGGGGCAAAGACATGAAACAAATAAAAAATATTCGTTCCATTAATAGTTGAATTCACGGGTTAATTTCCATCTATATTGCCAAGCGTGTTGCACGTACCGATCAAGATATTTCCAATTTTCCACATTAAGATGTAAAAATTCCTTCCAACTCAACTCCAATTTCCTAAAATATTGTCTTAGAGTATTATTAGAGAATGGTATTTTATTTCGTCAGAAATAGAAAGGAATTCCACACAAACGAATTAACAAGAACCCTGAAGTGATTGTTTTGAACCGGAATTGGTAAAACTATCATAAAACAACTCTTGTGTGTTTGCTCAGCAATAGCAGATCGCGAGTCATTGGGTAGTAAAAGCGACTAAACTATTTACGTTAGTAATTAGGATTAGAGGGTGCTAAACCAAATTCAATTATCTGTAAACCGTCTTAGTGTGCACAAGAATAGAATCTAAGTTCATGAGGTTTGAGATTAAAGATGGCGGACATAATAAGATGAAATGTACTCTACAGGGTGCCACAAAAAACCTTAGCTGGCTGTACAGGATCAGATTGTATACAGTACATTGAAATAAATGAAAAATATTTAGTAACTTTGTTCGAATTCAGCTTAGTTTAGTCGCAGTCCGCCATTTTGTTATTTGTTTTTACAAAAATTCACTGTAACTCCAGAAATAGATATGATATTTAGTTCAAATTTGGTATAAACATTTTGTATGTTACGATTTATAAGTGTACCAAACACCAAGAATTTATGTTAAAAACTATTAAAATGGCAAATGTTACCAATTTTTATAGTGGAATGCCTTGAAAATCGATAAAGTAACAAAAAATATACAAGAGACAAAATCTTTTTCTTTTATAACTACAGACAAAATGGGTTTTTGTCGTTTCTATATGTCAAAAGATATCGGAGTTATTGATAAGAAAACTGAAAACATAATTTCTTGGTAATTGTCTACATCTAATACTGTACATTAAAAATCAACATTTCAGAGCATTGGATTTTGTCTTATTTATTAAAACTACTAGCTGGCCCGATCCGGCTTTGCACTGATAGAAAAATCAAAGTTAAATGTACATTAACAAAAAATATATTATATCAATAAATATAAATTACACTATGTATTTCTTATGGGGAGTTTTAGTAACTTTGACCCCCAAACCCCCTCTAAAATTTCGAATTTTTTTAAACCCTTTCTTAGAGAGCACCTATGGCCCTAAAGGAAGCTACATACCAAATGTTGTGCCAATCCGTTCGGTGGTTTTGGAGAAATTGTGATTTAGTAACTTTGACCCCCCCAAGCCCCCCTAAGATTTCAAATTTTTTGAAACAATTTCTTATCAGCACCTACGGCCCTAGAGGAAGCTACATACTAAATTTATTCCAATCCGTTCAGTAGTTTTAGATAAATCGTGATTTAGTAACTTTGACCCCCCCCCCAAACCTCCCCTAAAATTTCGAATTTTTTTAAACCCTTTCTTAAAGAGCACCTAGTAGGGCCCTAGAGGAAGCTACATACTAAATTTCATTCCAATCCGTTCGGTGTTTTTTTTTTTAATAACTTCGACTCCCCAAACCCCCCCTAAGATTTCGAATTTTTTGAAAACCTTTCTTAGTGAGCACCTATGGTCCTAGAGGAAGTTACATACCAAATAAATCTGTCCGGTAATTTTGGATAAATCGTGATTTATTCATTTTTACCCCCCAAACCCCCCTAAAATTTCAAATTTTTGAAAACCTTGGTGCTATTAGTTTGATGATAAAAACCACACTAATGTAGTTATGACATGGAAAGTAATACCATTTGAAAGAGCATTAAATTCCCTATAAATTAAACATAGTACCCAAATAATAACTCCTTATACAATGTTTTTTAAATAACTTTAAAGTAAAAAAATATTGTTACAGACTTTTTTCTTTAAAATTTAAGGCTCAATTAAATCAGTTAAATTTTTCGCATTCTTATGTTCAATTACACAAAGAACTTCCTTATTTATTCATCTTTAAAATGATGTATAAATATCAAGGGGTCATACATAAAAAAATGTTGAAATTTCATAAAAATGTTGTTTATGTACTTACTGCATTAGGATTTATCGTATTGGTTCTAAACACCAAACTAATTACTGTATTTGTAATTTCTTTACCAGCTGAATCTGTTGACTAATTCAGCTGATTGGAAATTTAAAAAGTTATAATCAGCTATTTTTTGATACGAAAAATAAATGCAAAATTTTGTTTACTGGATTTGTTTTTATTAAAATTAATATAAACTGAACGAAATCTTTAGTTATAGTTCACACAGAAAAAATAACATGGTATCATGGTTTCATCATTTGAGAAGATTTTCAAAATGTCTATATTTGGGTACTATGTGTAATTTATAGGAAATTTAATGCTCTTTCAAATGGTATTACTTTCCATGTCATAACTACATTAGTGTGGCTTTTATCGTCAAACTAATAGTACCAAGTCGTGTAATTTGAAAAAACAAAACAAAATACGCCTTGACAGCTAAACGGGTCAGATAAGGGCTTATATACATTTTTTTGTTCTTTTTGATAAGTAGAATCAACTGTTACAATTAATGTAGTCAGTAGTGACTCACCCTGTATGTAGATAATAATTTAAAACATTTAGGTTTGAGGCTAATTTTGGATGTTGTAGACAATTTACCAAGAAATTATGTTTTCAGTTTTTTGTCAATAACTCGGATATCTTTTGACCTACAGAAACGAAAAAGAAACCATTTTGTCTGTCGTTAAGAAAGAAAAATATTTTGTCTCTTTTACATATTTTTTTTAAGCAGCTTTCAAGATATTTCTCGTTAAACATTTTTAACGGCCGCCATTATGAAAATTATGAACATAAATTCTTGCTTTTTAGTACACTTGTAAATCGTAACATACAAAATGGTTATACCAAATTTTAACTCAATATCAAATCTATTTCCGCAGTTTCAGTGAGTTTTTTGTAAATATCAAAATGACGGATTGTGACTAAACTAAACAGAATTCGAAAAAAGTTACTGAACATATCAAAGCCCGCTAAGCTTTTTGTGACACGTTGTATAAATAAAATTATTCTTTTACGCTCCGACGGACGTTTCTTTCACTTCTATATTTTAGATGTGTATTGAGTTTTATTCCTTGTTTTCACGTTGCTTTGCGTTTGCTGTGCATAAATTTCGTGTTTATAAACTAATAGATGTCACATTATAACTTTGTGTGATATAATGGCGCCTTTTTACAGGAATGTGAACTATTACGACAGCAGCAATTTAATAAAGTATGAAACAGTGCTTTTGTTGTCGAAATTTATGTTTCCTTTGTTGATAAATAGTTTTTCGTATTGCTATTTTTCGTACACCAGAACAATGTAAGAAGGTTTCTTTAGTCAAATAATAATGTTAACTACCAGTGGCTTGGTGCAGTTAGGTATCGCATTTAGTCCTTTAGGAAATTGCGTAGGTCCTATTCTGTCGGATTTTTATTACATACCTTTAACTTTGCAATACCGTAGAAGATACTCTAAGAATTAAAACAATCTTTATATATAAACTAGCTGACCCGTACGGCGTTGCCAATGGTGGTTGGTATTTTCAGTCTTTTTAACTTAGTTGTATTCTTTTTAAGTGTTCAGTCAGTGAGTGGTATTTGGCTTTTATATATATATATATATAGAGAGATCTTAAATAATAAAAGCACTATTGTCATAATAATAAAAGATCTGAAATTATGATTTTAGTAACTTTGATCCCCCAAACCCCTCCTAAAATTTCGAAATTTTTCATACCCTTTCTTAGTTAGCACCTAGGGCCCTAGAGGAAGCTACATTCCAAATTTCATTCCAATCCGTTCGGTAGTTTTGAAGAAATCGTGATTTAATAACTTTGATCCCCTCCAAACCCCCCTAAATTTTCGAATATTTTGAAACCCTTTCTTAGCGAGCGCCTATGGCCCTAGAGGAAGCTACATACCAAATGTCATTCCAATCTGTTCGGTAATTTTGGATAAATCGTGATTTAGTCATTTTTACCCCCCAAACCCCCCTAAAATTTCCAATTTTTAAAACCCTTGTTTTGTGAACACTTATAGCCCTAGAGGAAGCTGCATACCAAATTTCATTCCAATTCGTTCGGTAGTTTTGAAGAAATCGTGATTTAATAACTTTGATCCCCCAAACCCCCCTAAAATTTCGAATTTTTTCAAACACTTTCTTAGTAAGCACCTATGGCCCTAGAGGTAGCTACATACCAAATTTCATTCCAATCCGTTCAGTAGTTTTGAAGAAATCGTTTTTTAATAACTTTGATCCCCTCCAAACCCCTCTAAAATTTCGAATATTTTGAAACCCTTTCTTAGTGAGCACCCATGGCCCTAGAGGAAGCTACATACCAAATTTCATTTCAATCCGTTCGGTAGTTTTTGAGAAATCGTGATGAGTGAGTGAGTGAGTGGTATTTCGCTTTTATATATATAGAAGAAGAAGTCCTGACTGACTGATTCATAATCAACGTACAGCGAAAACTATGCTAGCTGGAAACTTAAAATTATCAGGGTACCTTCAATTCCACTATGAATAAGTGCACTAAGAAAGGATTTATCAAAACGTTGATTTTAAAGGTTGAAAATGATCAAAATACAAGGATTCACTCCTACCCCTACAACAGATAAAACAGCTTAGCAACAAAATAATTCTAGGCGAGGCCTATTCTGAACCATCACACGGTGAATGCAATTACATTCATTTCCAGAGCAACCAACTTAGAAATTCAGAATCAGTTAATTACTTTCACAACCTACTGTTTTTTACGTTAGGTTAACTATATAATTTGACGGTCAAGATGCAAATCCGCGACGGGATTTTGTCCTCTGCAAGCGAAGCGAAGGAGTGCATAATCCGAGGAAGCAAGATCGAGGTTCAAACTCGCAAAGCGAGTTTTTCCACTGTGGACGGAACAGCGAGTGGACCGAAGTTGGAGGTTGAGGGGGAAACAAATTCTGCTCGTATTTCGTAGAGTAGAACCAATTAGTTGGTTGCAACCCTAAAACATATAAACTTAATTTTGAAATTTAAATCAAATCACGTCAGCGATTCAGCTGCGTGATCGAATTATTTATCTTCCACGAACGGTTTATATTTGTATGTAAAATGTTATCATTTTAGAAAAACGACAAGAAATTAATTATATGAAGTGTAAGTATTGTGTTGATATAGTTTGCCTTGCTTCAGCACACATTTATATAATATAGAACAAATAGTCATCAATGATTAATTAATGTTTCGTATTGATCTACATTTGCTAATCAGCAGTATTCTATTACTAGCAATAACATTAGTTTGATTGGCTCTTTGTGCAATTATTGCATATTTGTTTGTTATATTACTCATAACGAACTATATTAATCAAATTACATACTTCGTCTTTTATCATATTACGTTTAAAACTCGTCGTTTGTTCGTATGTGCATTCTCTAACTAGTAAAACCAGTTAACCATTTTCTAGCCTTAATGGAAAAGCTCCACTACCTATATTGTATTAATTATAGTTTATGCCTGAATTTTAATTTTGAAATAATTTCTATTGAATAAATTGTTTTATTCTGAGTGTTTACAAAGTCTCTTCAACCTCCTTTGTTATTTTTGTTACTGAAAATAAGTTAACAAAACTTTGTATACACCTTGTGTTGTATAACTGTATGATTTTGGGAATGGGGGGCTTGCGTGGGATAGGGAGTTGGTTATTAATTTGTTAATATTAGGAATACGTAAGTTGTACATATTGAGGTTAAATGTAAAAATAGAAATTGTAAATAAATGTAGTACGGTACCACTAATGTATCTGAGTTTCTATTATGTACTTGAAAATCTTTGGGGAAAAATGTAAATGGAACCGTGAACACAACCCTGATCTTTGCTCCTGAACTTTTCTACTGTATGCGTAACTGGTAAGCACCACTTTTCATGTACTGATAGGATAGCAATACCTACATTATTTTGTTCCTGATATTTGTTGTGATAAAACTCAGTTTTTTCTTTTTACAAACGAATCGCTCAAATGAAGACAAGGTTGAAATGATTTTTTTACGGACAAGCTCAAAGAAATCTCTCACAAGCAGAGATTCAATGGATCATCATATCATTTTCCAAAACTTTGATTGTCCAATACTTTGAAACGAAGTAAGATATTAAGCTTTAGTTTGCGCCATTCTGTTTCTCTTTTATTAAGCTCTTCAATGGTGTATTACATGACCTTCCTTTACATTTGAAATTGTTAATCCCTCTTACACCTATAAGCCCAAAAATCATACAGGGTCAGATATGTCTCAAAAAATTTGTCCTGTTATGCAAAACAAGTATATACAAAGTTTTGTTAACTTATTTTCAGTAACAAAAATAATGTGGTTGTTAAAAAACTTCATGAACATTCTGATATGACTTTTGAAATTTAGCTGCACGTTTACTTTTCGAAAACTAATGTTTTTGTTACATATATTTGAAATGTATATAAATCTGTATAAGTAGTCTAAATATTTGTTCTCAATATGTACATAACTAAAAATAAAAGAAAGAGTTGTGTTACTGCACAGAAGTGAAAACTCTCATGAATATAAGTCACCAATATAAGGTTATATTAGTTTAATCCGAAATTTGATAATTTTTTGGAAATATCTCCAAGTACACCAATTTAACACAACTTACAAAATGAGGAAGCAGAATATCCATTTCATCGTTAGCGTGACTTGACTAAACACATACAGCTATTGAGTTTAAGCCTTTGAATTTACCACTGCCTATTTTATTTCATTCTATTTCTTCTTCTTTTACGATCAGCTGTTACTTTAAACTTTTGGTTTAGTACGTGTGTAAACCAACGAAGAAGAAGAAATCATCGACGAAATCAAGAACGCAAAGCTTCTCACTTTAAATGCGTATCGTGAGTCCGTATATTTTACCCCAAACAAAAAGTGTTCGGTACGAATTCACTTCAAAAACTAATATCTTTTGAGTTTGAATAATGACAGTACTTCGTTTTTATAATAGACTCAAGAATTATCTTCTCTCAGGACGGACTCGGTGCAGCTGCGTCTCGAGATTATTTTAGATTTATTACATTTAGTAAAAAAGAAATAAGTAAGATAAGATGTTGACAAGTTGTGAAAACCGTCTACTTTATAACGTTCAACGGTATACTCGCTTAACAGCTGATTTCAACAGATGATTAACAACAGATGACAGTTTGTTTATAGCGTGTCTATAAAAAATAATATTTCTAATTCTGTTTTATAAATATTGACTTAATAAATGCAGCTTGCATTTAGAATTAAGCGTTGTATTATTTCAAATGCAACAAAGACAAAATACAAAATTAACAAACAGAAACAAAAACAACATGTTTTATTAGTGAAGGAAAAATGAGCTGCAGTGACTCTAAGGTCGGGAGTAGTCAATAAACATGGTCCCCAGAACACGCTTTTTGGGAGTTATCAAAAACTTACAAATATAAATGTGTTTGCACTCTAACGGCCGCATTTTACGTCCGATTTGGTCCAAATTTGGTATACACTTTGGTTTTCTAAGTCACTCGGACGTATTTGTTAGCCAAAAAATCCAATAACCGGAAGCACGTTTTTTTAACAAAAACATTTTTTTGTGATTTTTCGTACTAGATAGAAACATTTTTGGAGCATTATCTAAAAAAAATAAATATATTATATTGTTCTGCAGATATTGTTTTCTTATACGGCCTTATAGCCCCTAAAATCTGTCAAAAGTAGGGTGGTTCCCCTAAACAACATAAAGTAAGTTACCCATTATTTTTACCTCGGAATTGTCCACTCTGAGCGAATCGAAGCAGTGTATAATCCTTGGCCGCAAAGTTGAGGTCAACGAAGCAACGCGAGAGACGGGACTGGAGGCTGAGGTGCAAACAAATTCTACTAAAATTTTTCGTACACGCAGGCATCTATTCAGCCCATTCGTGAGTAGACCAATTTCCCAAAAAGTTGGTTGAAACCCTAAAACAAATAAATTAAATTTTGGAAATCCGCCCAACTCACGACAGCGGGTTAGCTACGTCATCGAATTCTTTATTTACTACATAGTATGTTAAAAATAGTTGTTGCGTTAATCTAAAACTGCATCATGTTTATGTGAATAAACATACGAACTGTTGAAATTGATTGCATGTAAATATTACTAAAAACACTTTTAAATCTAATTTATAATAAATAAATGTACAATTTATTCAGCTATTTGCAACAGTACTTGTAATATTTTAGTATCAAAGTGGTTGTTACATAATATATTAACAGTTAAATATGCATGGGTTTGTGCCAGCAAATATGAAAAGGAAATTGCAAAACGTGTTCGATTGTGTGGTTTTGGCGGTGAACACTCCTCCTTCCCCGATCCCGTAGCTTTGGCGCTTGTTCATTTTTAATTCTTTTGATTATACTGAGCGCCACAAACTTAATGTTTTCGTAGTGTTTAATAGTTTGTTCCTTTATTATTGACTGTAACTTTAAGATTTATAATTCAGATACGAATCAGTAAGCATCAGTTTTAAATTAGTGGTCTACAGTAAAACGTAGTCTACATTTTCTTTGTTTCGATTTTTGGCAAATAATAAATCCAGTTTCCATTTTTATAATTAATTCATTAAAATAGTTTAAAATAATTAGCCATGCAAGTATTATTAGCAAATTTCCATAGGAAAAATGAGCTATTGCAGTGGCCCTTATGGTAAGACCCAAGTTTCGGGAGTAGCAAATGAGCACCGATCATGGCTCCCAGAACACGATTTGGGGTGTCATTAAAAATCATATGTATATATATGTGTTCTCACTCTAGCGGCCGCATTTTAAGTCCGATTTGGTTCAAATTTGGTACACATGTTGGTTGTCTATGTCGCTCGGACGAGTTCGTTAGCCAAAAAATCCAGCAACCGGAAGTACGTTTTTTGACCGGAAGTAACTATTTTTTGAGATTTTTACTACGAGAATGAAATTTTTTAAAGTTTTTTCAAAAATATAAATGTAAGATGTTATTCTGCATATTTTGTTTTTTTTACGCGACCTTATAGCTCGCTTGGTTCCTCCAAAATCGATCAAAACGTAAAATACCATAAAAGTACCCCGTTCGAAGCCAAGTGGTGCAAACTCGCGAGGCCTCTAGGCGCAAACAAATTCTACTAATATATTGCGTACACACAGACAGCTGTTCAACGCCTTCGTGAGTAGACCTATTTCCCAAATTGTTGGTTGAAACCCTAAAACATAGGCATATAAACTTAATTTTGGAAATTTGTTCAACTCACGTCAACGGTTCAGCTGCGTGGTCGAATTATTTTTGAGTTATAACTTAGCTAACGGATGATTAATTATTATAAATTATTCAACACTAGTGAAAATGTTACAAATAAAACTTCAATTCAGGATAGACTATCGGCGTCATATAATGTTGAACAGTAACTTTAAATATGTCTTAAATTAAAATAATTTGATCACGCAACTGAACCGCTAACGTGAGTTGAGCAAATTTCCAAAATTAAATTTATATGTTTAGGTTTTCAACCAACTACTTGGAAAATTTGTCAACTCAAGAAGAAGTTGAATAGCTGCCTGTTTGTACGAAATATATAATTAGAATTTGTTTGCACCTCAGCTTCCGGTTCCGGCTCTCGCCTTGCTTCGACCTTGCTTCGTGTGATTTGTAGGCCTACCGTATACTTTTATGGTATTTCAAGTTTTGATCGATTTTGGAGGAACCAGACGAGTTATAAGGTCGTGTAGAAAAACAATGTGCAGAATAATGTCAGATATTAATTTTTTTTTACATAAACCAAAGTGTGTACCAAATCGGGCGTAAAATGAGGCCGCTAGAGTGTGAATACATAATATACAAAATATACCATATCTATCATGGTCTCACAACACGTTTTGGGGTGTCATTAAACATTATATATGTGTTCATACTCTAACAGCCGCATTTTACGTCCGATTGTGTTCAAATTTAGTACACACGTTGGTTTTCTTAGTGTTCAGACGAATTCGTTAGCCAAAAAAGTCCAAATACCGGAAGCGCTTTTTTGAATTGAATTAAAAGTGTATTGATTTTTCTTACTAGAATGACATTTTTTGGGGTTTTATCTAAGAAAATAAATATATTAGACTATTCCGCACATTTTGTTTTTTTACACGGCCTTATTGCTCGTCAGGTGCCCCAAAATAATCAAAACTTAAAATACCATAAAAGTACTCGGTTTGAATCCACGAGGGGATTTTACTGTTGGGCAGCTTCTGGATTCGAGGTCGATGGCCATAATGCAACTCCCAAAGAAGTCAAAATTCCTAGACCGCAAGGTCAAGCGAAGCCAACCAGTCTATAAACTCGCAAACCGCAGTCCAGAAACCCGAGGCCGCAAGGTCGAGGTGCAAACTCGCTTTGCTGCGAGCGGAACGAAGCAGTGCTTGAGTCGGTGATGGAGACTGATTTGCAAACAAATTCTACTAATATATTTTCGTACACGCGTGCAGCTATTCAGCGCCTTCGCGAGTACACTAATTTCCCAAATAGTTAGTTGGCCCCTTAAAACATATATAACTCACTTCAGCGGTTCAGCTGCGCGATCGAAATATTCTAACCTCTCCGGTTTGTTTCACAAAAGTACGACTGTGCCAAAGTTAACACTCTTTTAAGACTAGCTTGCTCTATTGACAGACTTGAGAAGAAATTGAGCGTGAAGAAAGGCAACATACATAAAACATCAGGGACTTGTATTACTTTTGAATCATGCAATACGTTTACCTTCAACTGAAAATGTTTGAATGTGAATCGAATAAATAACGCCATGACTCCTAATTATAAGGGTGAATTTCACGACTTGGAATTATATGTTAAATCAGTGTTTTCTACTTTTATTTCTTAAAAATTATGAAACACTTTTTTAGATTAGTTAACGTTTTTATTTGGTAAATGAAGTATCTTTATTAAATTCGAGCTTAACTAACGTGCCAAGGTACGGTCAACCGACGTTTTAACAAAACGTGTTTATACACACAGTCCATCGATATTTATTCACTCAATATATCAAACTTATATCAACGAATTGTTGAGTAAAATGTTTTCTTTTAGCGGATACAAATGGCTTAGTATTTGGGTAATTTAATGACATTTTTCTCCTTAAATAATCGCAAATTTAATATAATTTATACGTTAATAGTATGAAATAAAGCAATATTTAGTTTCACCATAAACACCTATATTCTTACAAAGTTGTTCGAAAGTAGTCTTATAAGTGATATCAATTATTAATTTCTCATATCTTTAATCCGTTAAACAATATTATACTATAACCCAGTAAAATGGTAGCGAAACATCCCCTCTCGCAGATAAAATTCAAGTCGTCGGTTTCTCTGAGGTTCTATATGTTTTTGGGCTGCTGAATCTGAATTTAAAGTTTACAACAAAATATTCCTGGAAGGTTCCTAAATTTTGCAATAAATATCAAAATTCTCTCACTTTTTTCAGTTTGTTTGCCCCTAAAACCGAAACTATGCATTTTACCTGAAAGACACCACCCTATACAAAATTAAAGAAGTCATTATTTACTATAAATTTCGTTTGTGGTTTTTGAATGTAAGAAGGACTAATGGGTGAGGAGCTTTGGCAAGTTGAAAATTGACAAAATTGCGTTCTTCGTCGGGTTTTCACAGGTTTTTCTTAATCTATGGATTTTTCGAAGAATTCCACTATGTACAAAATATAAAATATAGTACTTTTATAAATACTAGTGGACCCGGCAATGCTTCGCTATTGCTATTGCTTGATTTACCTAACCTAAAATTATATTCAGTTTTTGATCCAAATCAGTTGTTGATCAAAATCAGCTGTTGATCAAAATCAGCTGTTTTAAGCTTTTCATACGAATAGCTGTTTTTTGTGCCCCTGATAAAATCAAAGGAAATCTTTCTTCTTCTTCCTTAAGATTGACCTTCCATAAGATTAACATTGAAACTTTGAGGGCCACTGGGGCGTATCCCTGAGGACCGATGTAAATTATAATGGTATTCTGCTCATCTACAGGACACTACCTTTCTAACGGTATGCGCGAATTTCTCCTACGATGCACACAAGCTGAGAAAAAAGGACGACAAGTTTTGTGCTTGTCTATTAATATATAGATAGGTAAATTTGATAAATCAAAAAAGTGGGCATGATGAACATGGTTTAACTTGAGTGTGGCCATTGACGAACGAAATACTCCTCCACGTCAGAACGCTCTATTTGCTGCTTAATTTCTCGCATATTAACGACAAAATTTAATGTTATTTCAATTCTTATTTCAATTCGGCTGTGAGTTATCTGCGAAAAACCGATGAAAAACTTTATTTTTTTGCAAAGAACACAAATATCGTCAAACTTCGCAGAGAAATCGACTACTTGAATTTTGTCCACTTGCAACTGGGACAACTATAAGAAACAAAATTTACGTTATACTTTTCTTATATCCAAAACAAAGTATTTATTCACAAATTAAAAAAGTTGAACTTTAAAGTTTCTTAAATACACCATAAATACTCAAAACTGTCGTACAGTTCAAACGACGTACTTCGAAAACGAATATTACGTTGAAATTTGAATTAAATAGACAATTGGCAGTAAGTCTCTTTATTGTGTTTTAACTGTTTTAAAAACGTCAGTTGAGTAGATGCTTAGCAATACTTTGCCTAATAAAATGTCTGTATTTAAAAATTTATGTCTACCATTTTATTTCATATAAATTGAAAAATGGTTTATTCAAAGGTCTAAGTTTTAGGTTATTTCGTATTTTAAAGTAGATGCCTTTAAGGGTGTGCAAAGGCATCGAAAAAGCATCGAATTCAGTTAGCGTAGCCAACCTTGAGAAGTCTGGCACATGATATTGTATTGGTAAAGTATAGGTCGGCCTAATTAGTTTGTACAAAAAATAATTTAGATTTTTGTTAGCCAAACAGAAAGTTTCGTATAGAAAACGGTTGGGTGTGCATTACCTGGAATCCAGTTAGCAGAGCCAATCTTGAAAAGGCTGGCCTTTGATATTACATTGGTAAAGCGTTCGAGTGCGACTAGAATATCGCTTGTATACACTTTCGTTTTTACTAATGCCGGTCTTATTTTTAGTTTCTGCTATGTGCGTACGACATTTAAATTTTAAGAAAGCTCCAATGTATAGTTAGTAGTTAATAAAATTCGGCCCTTTGTTATACTACTATCAAGTAAATCGACTGAATATCATGTTTTTCGTCTTGTTTATAAGCAAATATCTTTATACAAAAATTAATAATTTGCAGTTTTTGTCACCTACGAATTATAATTTACATGTTCATGAACGATTCCCTGCAAATTACAAAAGATTATCTTCAAAATTCCTTGAAAGATAAGTTATATTGAAGAGGACTGTTTCGTCCTGGTATTGCACATCCTAACCACGCACGTGTATAGAAGGATTCGAATCTGACCTTAGCTAAATATTAGATTAACAACAATTTTCTTTAACAAAATTTCCTAAAAAATCTTCGCCTTATAAAAGCATATATCAATTAATTTCAAATTGCCCCTTTTCGTTAATTCACTTGTAAAGGTTTTAATCCATTAATTACGAATTAATATTTTTTTAAAGTCAATAGTGGAAGGAAACATCAAACAAATTATAAGTGCACGTATTTTTATAATAAAAGTTTTTATTATTTAAAGATTTCTTTTTTAGTAAAATACCTATTTAGTAATATAGTAGTTAATTATGTTTTTGTTGTTTTCAAATCATTACTATGCCCTTTTAAACAAGAAATATGCTTGCCAATTACAATTAAGTATATTAATAATTTTTTAAATCTTTTCCGGCTTAATTCCTTTTCATATTTACCCCTATTTTATAGCCCTCTAAAAGAAATTATTGTGAGTTAAAATTTCGTCCTTAACGAGTGTTCGGAATAACTAAGTGGAAACGCAAGAAAGAACTGTAGGGTCAGGAAGAAAGATGTCTAGGGTATAGCTATAGCTGAGGTGAAGCAGGAGTCGACGCACAAAACGGGGTAGAGACAGACTTCGATCCGTTTGGGGTGTGCACAACGCGATCTGGTGTGTAACGCTGCAAACCATACACCCTAGTCCGACTGAATTATATTCCGTGTTTATTTTTGTGTCCACGTTAAACAATACCGTTTGTTTTGTAGTTGTGATTCGAAAGATCGAACAAGTGTCAACTAAAAGTTTTAATGTACCATTAGAGGAGTAAAAATGTGATTGTTTATAATAATTGCAAAAGTTTTGTGTAAATAGGCGTGTCGGGTGTTGTGAGTATTGTGTACTGCGTATGTGATTAATGAAGCTACGAAAGAATTGTGTTGAGTGAATTTCAATAAGCTTCAGTGTATACAAAATAGTGTTGTTTAAAATCTAATTTATATACTTAACATACTTTTTTTAAATATGGTTGGTTTAAAATCCAGTTAAATAAACAATCGCTATATCGTGATATTAAAACTATTAGTATTTATAATGTAAGTTTTAATTACAACGTGAGAATGATAATTTATTTTTACACGTAAACTAGAGCGTTGATATAATATTTAAAGTGTAGAGACGATGTAACATTCGGTTACATTGAAATGTGACTATACAATTTCTAGTTTTAGATACGTTAAGAACATATTTTGGTCGAGGGTTTCCCCCATACATCAACGTGTGGTTCCCGGGTGTAGGCGCGCTGCCCTTGAGGCAAGACGAGCGAAATTCCCGCTCTCATAGTACCCAGTTATCCCGTTTAGCCATCCCATGTCCTGTAGTCATGCAAAATGATTCCCTGGATTCAACATTAGAAACCGCGGATAAGAGTAAAAGTGTTGAATCCGGCAACAACTGGTATCCTTATAATTCTACCAATTCTTTCGGTTCGTCCTTTAAACCGCCCGTAAGTAGTTTCGAGACCCAACGGTTCGATCAAAGACCGCACAACCTACCGATTAGAGGCGGTGTCCAAGTTTTACCTCCTGTCGTACCTCCGAGGTCGTTGAACGGTAGTGTAAACCAGCCCGTCGCTACTCCAAGACCCAAACCCAAACCGCCTTTGCCGCCAAAACGCGATGAGTTGACGCGTTTAACGACCGTCAGACCTACTATAAACAATAAACCCATTTTGGAACTTGTAAAAACTGTCAATGTTACTGAACCCGTATTAGCTGAAACTGAACCGGTCAGTGTTGAGACTTCACCGAAAGAATCGAACAACGACGAAGAACAGACGGAAAGTTTAGATAATACATCGAATATTTTAGAACAAAAAACAGAAAGTCCTGTCGAAAGTAGTAATACCGAATCACAATTACCTCCTTTAGAATTACCAACAGATGAAGACTTAAACGACGATCACCTCCTTGATCCTGAAAGTCCGTCTTCTGAAGATGGCGCTACCGCAGATATTTGGGTAAGAGCGATAGACTCTCCGGTAAAGAAACCATTGAATAACCAAACAACACATAAAAACGGAACCAGCAGTCGACACAGTTCTACAGGGGATGAGTCGGATGTAAAAGAGTCCAAGTCTGTAAAAAACCCTGAACGAAAAGAAGGTAAATACAAAGTAGTTTTAGATAATTCGTATTTAACGTTTTACCAAAACCAAGATAATAAGAAAAATAAAGATGAACAGGATAGTGCTGCGCAAGAAACTCTGGTAGAAAGTGTTAAAGACGAGTTTACATCGGAAAATAATGCACAGAAAGATCATTCCCAGTTGACGTCTAGTCAGTCGTTGTCTCCTAACGTTTATAGTGAAGTGTCTGCCGTTAGAAATAAGAATCGTGTGATCGGAAGCGAGAGTTTACCATGTAGTAGACCGGGTTCGAGAGCTACTAGTAGATCATCGTCACCTGCATCGTTCGTAAGCGAAAGACCGAGTGGACAGTCCACGAGTAAACAAAGTCGAATTAGCGCCGCGGAAGCTTTAGGCGTTGTCGCCAAACCTTGTCCGAGACCGCCAAGCTCGAAACGTTCAAATAACCAAGAGTATCGACGACAATCGTTAGGGAACTTATCGGATTCAAAACTATCCGTAGGATACGACCGCAACTGCAGTATCTCCTGTACTATCCGGGGTTTGTGGAGCTCTATCGGTGATAACTACCAAGAAAGTCAAGAGTACCGACGCGAACGAACGCACCGCGGATCCAGTGTCGACAGTCGAACGTTATCGCGTATTAAAGTCGATTGTGGACATTCGAATTGGGATCCTATCGAACACGTTCATCAGTACCTGGATCGGGAAAGTCAACCTATTTCCGGCTATAGTACGTTATCGAGGATAACACGATCGAAAGGAGATAGTAAATACTTCGCAAGATCGACAACTCCTGTTCAGAGCGGTTATTCGTCGGGAGATTCCAGCGCGAAGGAGGAATCGATTTGTAAGAAGGACAAGTCGGGGAAAGTCGAGCATACCTGCAGACCGAAATCAACTTGTAACTGTGGGCACCACGCGGCATCTTCTGGAAAAGTCGATACGGGGAAAAGAACATTTTCAGTCGAAGAATTGACTACAGCTTTCGCTCGTCAGTGTTCAGAGTTTTCCAGGGCGTCGTCTAGTTCTGGTTCTGCGAGAAGTTCTTTCGGTAAATCTCCTCGGGTTACGTTTGCTTTGGCCGAAGACAACATGGGCGCCAGCGGAGGAGCGATTTCAAAAACTTCGGAATCGGAACAAAGGGCTACCGGCGGTGCGGCTAGGAAAATTCTCCGAGGAAAACAGCATCAAACTCCTCAAAGTGATTCGGCTGATGAAGGGGTCGATCCGAGAGTTAGTGGATTGCAACACCGACAGTTTCAAGGCGGTGGAGCGCATGGTTCGCAGGTAATTTCAGAAATGTTTGTTTTTTGTGTGATTGTTATTTTAAAACATTAATTCTATATTCAAACAAATTGTACCACGTAAATTAAACACTGTGTGTTTCTAAAACTGGAAACAAATCTAATACCATTTAGAAATTGTATTGTTATTTATTTTAGATTTATTCGTATATTTTTAGCCTTACTTTTGCATACTTTATTATTGCATTTAGAATTACAAACATTAAATGTTATATAAGAAAAACGTTTGCACCCGTAATAAGCTACTGATCCATTAATGCATTTCCTCATATGTCACTATAATTCTGTTAAATGGTTACGATATACATCGCAACTGCGACTGTCTACGGAGGTATCGTGGTAAATTTATACCTGTAGGGGTTGAGGGAGGATGCACATTTATCAATCGTTTCATATTTCATCCTTAAATCAGCTTCGTGTGTTAAATCATCTCCCCTATAATATACGATTCAGATTTAGCGACGCAAAGTATCTATGCAATTGTACTTCTATTATTAATTAATTCATTTTTCCGAACCAATCTATATAAAATATGTCAAATGTATTCAATTGTACACAAAAATAATAAAAAAAATAATGGTAAATCAACAAGACAGTTAAACAACGTAAAAAACGAATACAAGAATACTATATTTATATATTTTACTATAAATGCTAGTAAGCCCTCTTGAAAAATCACAGGCAGATTAATTATATACACATCAGAAATACATCATTTATAAAGAAATATTTAAAAGTTATTAATATTATAATGAAGAAATTAATTATCGAATATGTTTATATTATTAAGGTATACGAAGATGTAGAAATGTTTCCAAAACTAAACGAATGTGTATTTCTTCTTTAAATTTATATAACTGAATCTATTGATGATAAAAGGTTGTAGGCTATAACCTCAAATCAAATTGTATAACGTATTATAGCCTAAATTAGATCAATAACATATATTTAAAAAGTCAACTTCCCAAAACATTATATTATTGATTGAAGTTGTAAACATAACCCCAAAATATAATCTAAGCTAGGTTTTGTTTAAGTATTACAGATAATGGTTGAAATCAGCTGTTATATAATATTGTTACTCACAGACGTAAAAACTTAAAACGATATTAAGCTACAATATCCCAAACTCACCTTCAATATGTGTGTAGCACTTAATCAGAATGTTAACCTTTTCGTAATACGCGCAGCTGGTTTGATCTACTCGATGAAGTTTAACATGTACTCTGTGACCATATGATAACGTTGTCACAATAGTACAATCACAGATACATGAAATCGTTGCAAGTGTACAGTGGGAAAACAGCTGTTCGGACCATTGTAAAACTAAATAAATCATGTCCTTTCCAGAACTCGGCCCATCAACTATTCTTTATAGAAATAAATCTTAAATTCCTTTCAGTTCAAAATTCTCAATTTAATTGCTAAAACTGTTAAACTACTTCTAGTACTTAAAACTACACTTTGCACACACTGTTCAAATTTATTAAACACTTTATGTAACATTAATTTGAGGATATTTATATGTTTAAAACTCCAAAACCTTTTTTAATACAGCGATGTAGATGTCAAATACTAGCAGGTACCCGCTTTTTCGACCACAAATAATAAAGAGTAAATGGATATCGGGTACAATAATTGTGTTTTAAATCCAACATAAGATCTGATTTTCCTGGCCCAAAAAACCTACGCGCTGTGAGTTTCGTCCAAATTTATGAATGTTTTAATGTCGAAACGTACTCATTTCCCCTTCCGTCCACCTATGTTACAAATGTTACATCTCGGCGCACATTCTCCCTCAAGTAAAGGGTGTAATCACCCCATTTTACCTTAAATGCAAGTAATCGAAATTAAAATGGTTTTACTTTTTGGAACGAAATTCCTTAACGCGGGTTGCGGTAGGAGTTAAAAATTAGAAAATGTAATGCGTAGCAAAAAAAGTATTATTCATTTGTTCCTATGGCAATGACAAATATAAAATTCGAGTAACGAAAAAGCGTTATCAAATTGGTTGCTATGGCAATTACAAATAGAAAATACGCTTAACGATAAAGCGTTATCAAATTGGTTGCTGTGGCAATGACAAATATATAATTCGAGTAACGAAAAAGCGTTATCAAATTGGTTGCTATGGCAATTACAAATAGAAAATACGCTTAACGATAAAGCGTTATCAAATTGGTTGCTGTGGCAATGAATGTAAATACATAAACATGTGTTTTGGTTCATCAATTTAAATTAAGAGAAATCTGTTCCGTTCAGCGTAGTTCAGATATTATCGTCAAGCGCTGTAATACATTCAATAAATATAAAATGTTGGTTTGTCAGTCTAGGTCTAACATAAAATTATTGTGTGTATATTTAATTTATTTTACCTGCCTTAACGGATGAACCAACATTTTATGTTTATCGAATGTATTTACAATGAATTTAACTGTGTTTACCATCTTGCTTTGGTGTTACGTGTTTAAAAAACAACTAATAATAAACGGCAATTGAAAGATTAAAATGATGTGTGTATGATGCCGTTAAGGCTGGTAAAAGAATTGAAGAAAAGGCGTGATGAACTTCGTTCCTGACGGGGTTCCCACGACCGCACACATTTACTTTTTTTAATATAAGTATAATGTCAGCTATCTTGCTCTAAAGATGTGAATAGAAATTATTTTTTAATATAAAGGGGTAGTAACCCAATTTTTACCGCAGACAAGTTAGTAGCAAATTAGAAAAATGCGTTTGGTTTATTTTTTCTTAGTACCGAACAATTTAAGAAATAAGAGAAATACACTTTTCGCTCTCTAGCTTAAAGAAAAGTAAGAGAATTATTATGTATTGTTTTATGGTAATTTTTTCAATTTTCTCCCCTTAGACGCAAGTAATTGAAATCCTAGTGCATTGATGTTCCTATTTACCACTTATCAAAGGTGCCAATCAACAGCTTCATGGGAAGTATAACAATTTATTTTTATTGTAAAGGGGCGTTCACCCATTAGACGCTACTATTTAGATTGTTTGTTTTATTATTTCTTTCTTATACCACTTTTAAAATTAATAAGTTCTAAATTTCAACTACTAGATTTGTGGGAAGTTAGCAAAATAGATATTTGTCACTTATTTATATTAAACGTATCGAATATATATCTTAGTAATTGTTCGAGTTATTATTGTTTGAAAACCCTATTTTTTAAAGAACCTGTACGCGGACGTTAATTACTACTACTTTTGGTTTCAGTCGTTACGGTTGACAAAGACAGCGGGGATACACATTAAATACTTCAACTTATTGTTCAAAGGGGTTAGATAATGAAAACAAGCTTTAAAACACTCAGTCTGTATTTACAGTCGGGTCGGGCTGTTTAATCGTTATCAACACAGATTGTATGAATACCCCCCACCCTATACGTAGCGTCCCTTGTCATGTTTAAGTAAGTAACTTGAAGCCTTCGGAGCAACTGTCGGTTGTTAAGTAATTTATTGACCCGACGATGCCGTAGCAGAAGGGTTAAAGTGCGCTTCACGGGGACACTTCAGTTCCACAAATGTTTGCCTACAATAAGAGCTTACAGGTGAAGACGAGCTATTGTTGTCGACCCCTCTTCCCGAAATACTCTTTCTTCTGAAATGTCGAAGAATTCAATGAGCTAAATAGCCTTATGTATTGAACTGTGCCGTACACAATCCTGATGTGAAGTACGATTATGATGGCTTATAATACATTATTGTTAAAACAGAAAACTTAAAAGTTAGAATAATTCGATCACGCAGCTCAACTGCTGACGTGAGGTGAACGAATTTCAAAAATTACGTTTATATGTTTTTACACCCCACACTCCTGAAACCTGCTCACGCTCTGGTTGAACTCGCTTTTCGATTTGCAACTCGATCTTGTGGTGTCGGATTATGGACTACTTCGCTTCGCTCACAGCCGAAGAACTCGGGAGTTGGCAACACGGTAAAATCCCTCACGTGTATTTGAACCGGGTACTTTTATGATATTTAACGTTTTAACGATTTTGGGGGAATCAGAATAATCTCCTACATGTATGTTTCAGATAAAACCCCAAAAACGTTTCATTCTAGTACGACAAATCTAAAAAAACGTGCTTTTGGTTGTTGAATGTTTTGGCTAACGTACTCGTTTGAGCGGAGCTGCTTAGAAAACCAATGTGTGTACCAAATCGGACATAAAATGCGGCCGTTAGATATATATTTACAATTTTTAATGACCACCAAAACGTGTTCTGGGGACCATGATCGGTGTTCATTAACTATTCCTGTACTTAAGTCTCATTATAAGAATAACTGCATAGCTCGGCTTTCCTATGGACATTCGCTAATAAGATAAAACGGCAATAAGAAGAATATCTGTTTAAAAGAAACGTATGTTAGAACGGTCTGTAAGTAAGCAGACATTTTTATTTAAATTCATTATTTTAATATATACTTAACGGTTTAACTAGTTAAAAATAAAAATAGCGGGTGCCCGGTAAAGACTGGTTTGTCTTTTAGTACTCAGCCACCTGTTGAGAAAATGTTATACATTACAGTTTTTCCGAGAACATATGAAAGAAAAATGTACCTGTAAGTTCAATATTATGTTTAAATATAAATAAAGCAGTAAACTTCCGCTGTTTAACCTATCTGTCAGGCATCACGACAACAATTAAAACACTTAAATTAAAAACACTGACTAAAACATCGTTGTAAAACACATTTAGCCAACAGACTGAAATGTACATTACAAGTACACTAAACATGTTATTTAACATTTAAAGTAACATTAACTGACTAGTAGACAGTTAAATGTTGCATAATAATAATATAGTAAGTGTTATTTTGAAAGTACATTTTAGTCTGTTGAATAAATATGATATACAATATTTTAATTAATGTTTTTTTTAAGTGTTTCGATTGTTCTGATGATGCCTGAAATAGACGAAACAACTGTCAACTATTGACTGTTTACATGTTTGCTCAGGTAAATAATAGTATATGAATGTATCGCAGTCCGATGTGCCTATACATTCTTTTATGTATTCTATCTCATTCATGAAAATGAAACTATGAATTATTTGAAAGGAAATCCTCGTGCTTGGTTATAAATAATAACACAAATTAAATTTTACAACTTGGTAATTATTCCCCTTATAAACTAAAATTATATATTCCTCATTTTGGTACGTTTAGTAATAACCCAGTCCAGTTTTTATTGTTTTTAAATGGTAGGTTTTGGCAATCAGATACTGACTCCCCTGCCATACCTTTCCTGTGAATACCACAATTTACTATACAAAATTATATTTTTGTAAAATATCCCTTTTACTGTTGTTATAAAAAAGATCGGTAAATTTCCCATTGAAATACTTACATATATTTTATTTTAAATTCAAATCATTCGATCACGCAGCTGAACCGCTGACGCAAGTTTAGCGTATATCGAAAATTAAGTTTATATGTTTTAGTATTTCGACCAACTATTTTGGGAAATTGATCTACTCACGAAGGCGTTGAATAGCTGGCTGTGTGTATGAAATATATTAGTAGAATTTGTTTGCATCCAAGTCTAAGTAAAGCCTGTAAAACTAGTATAATTTCAGAAAGGAACTGTTTTTCATTCAAATCCTTTAATTAATGGCATTTTATTGTACGCATTATTATTATTATTTACATTTAAAACACCTCTAAGCGTATCCCGTCAACAACTTGAAAACATTGTACTAAATGCATATGATAAGTTTCAACTTGATATCTTTAAAATTGCGATATTTTCAGCCGCTTTATGAGCGCACGTTGTGCTGCCGCGGATCAAATCGCACCACATTTGCCGCGACTATCAACTTTCATCCCTCCCGTATCAACCATTTTTAAGATATAACTGAAACTCGACTTTTAGAGCAAAAAATAATTTTGCCTCAAATACTACACGGTTTTAGTTACAACAGTTTATTGTTACATAGTTGCCCAGCTAAACAAATTTGCACCCTTTTTCCAAAATCGCCAACCTCCTTTTTAAGACCGTATTTTTTTTTCCTTACAGACTCAACATTCTTCATTAGCGACCCAAAAATGCGCATACGTTGTGCTCAGGAAATGTTAAAGTTTAAGATAATATTTTATAATAAAAAATACAATTTATTCTTTTTGTTTTAATTAAACAAATATTAAATGAAAAAATACTTTAATTGAAAGTTCCCGCTGGAAAATTTTGCTATTAAGACATGCTTGCTGAAGTTTCTGCTGAGGTAAAAAGTACATTTTATTTTAATAAAAACCTCTTTATTTTCACCACTTTACTGGCAAGAAAATACAAAAATTTGTTAATATGTATTTTGATGACAAACTTTCCGATCTTTAAAGATGTTAACGTTTTTTTGTAAGAACTACAACAGGAAACGTGTTATTTACCTATACGAAATTTTTACCCTAAATGGTTGTAAGAGGTCCAAACCCTACAGTTGAAACAAAAGAACTTTTGAGTAGGCCTATACTGTTGTAGAAATAGGTAATTTTTGTATATAATTTTACTGAGATATATTAATCCCAATATGTGTACGTTCAAATGCATTTAAAAAAGAAAATTAATTCGACTAGGCTTATATGCAAGAACACACCCAACGTAATCTATACATATAAAAGCGAAATACCACTCCCTCACTCACTGACTCACTCATCACGATTTCTCAAAAACTACCAAACGGATTGAAATGAAATTTGGTATGTAGCTCTAGGGCCATAGGTGCTCACTAAGAAAGCGTTTGAAAATTTTAGGGGGCTTTGGGGGATCAAAGTTATTAAAAAACTATTTCTTCAAAACTACCGAACGGATTGGAATGAAATTTGGTATGTAGCTTCCTCTAGGGCCATAGGTGCTTACTAAGAAAGGGTTTTAAAAAATTAGAAATTTTAGGGGAGTTTCGGGGGTAAAAATTACTAAATCACGATTTCTCCAAAATTACCGATCAGATTGGAATGAAATTTGGTATGTAGCTTCCTCTTGGGCCATAGGTGCTCGCTAAGAAAGGGTTTCAACAAATTCGAAATTTTAGGGGGGTTTGGGGGGGATCAAAGTTATTAAATCACGATTTCTTCAAAACTACCAAACGGATGATTTTAATGAAATTTGGTATGTAGCTTCCTCTAGGGCCATAGGTGCTCACTAAGAAAGGGTATGAAAAATTTCGAAATTTTAGGAGTGGTTTGGTTGATCAAAGTTACTAAAATCATAATTTCAGATCTTTTATTATTATCACAATAGTGCTTTTTTTATTTAAGATCTATATATATAAAAGCCAAATACCACTCACTGACTGAACACTTAAAAAGAATACAATTACGTTAAAAAGACTGAAAATACCATCCACCACGGACAACGCCGTACGGGTCAGCTAGTATAATTATATAGACAAAATCTAATCTTTAACAGTGCGTCACTAAAACAAGTTAACATATTGAAGCGTGTGTTAACGTCAATCATCAAGTGACAATGTACGCTGTAAGTAATTAATTACTTGTGAAAACACCGATGTGTAAACAAAGAGAAACAGCCGTTCTTGATTAAAAGTGTCAAATGACATATTAATAACGATTGTTCTTATTAACGAGAGATTAAAACAATTTAATGGTGTGTAAAAATTCAAATTGCAATACGTTCTTTGTGCAATTGTTATCGTGCTTTAAATTAAAGAAAGCCTGCAATAATTACGGTTCTTTAGTCAGAGAACTCAGAAATGTTTTATATTAAATGAATTCTTTCTTTTGTATTTATATTATGTAAGTAGACTTTTGCATTTACATTTACAATCTAAAATCTATATATATAAAAGCGAAATACCACTCACTCACTGACTGACTCATCACGATTTCTTCAAAACTACCGAACGGATTGGAATTAAATTTGGTATGTAGCTTCCTCTAGGGCCATAAGTGTTCACTAAAAAAGGGTTTTAAAAAATTTGAAATTTTAGGGGGGTTTGGGGGTAAAATTACTAAATCACGATTTCTCAAAAATTACCGAACAGATTGGAATGAAATTTGGTATGTAGCTTCCTCTAGAGCCATAGGCGCTCGCTAAGAAAGGGTTTCAAAAAATTCGAAATTTTAGGGGGTTTGGGGATCAAAGTTATTAAATCACGATTTCTTCAAAACTACCGAACGGATTGGAATGAAATTTCGTATGTAGCTTCCTCTAGGGCCATAGGTGCTCACTAAGATAGGGTATGAAAAATTTCGAAATTTTAGGAGAGGTTTGGGGGGTTCAAAGTTACTAAAATCATAATTTCAGATCTTTTATTATTATGACAATAGTGCTTTTATTATTTAAGATCTATATATATAAAAGCCAAATACCACTCACTGACTGAACACTTAAAAAGAATACAATTACGTTAAAAAGACTGAAAATACCAACCACCACGGGCAACGCCGTACGGGTCAGCTAGTAACCTAATATTTATAATTTTAAAAATATGTACATAACTAATAATAATGAGATAACAATAATTATTTTAGAACTGAAAGGAGTGGACAAGAAATTCTTAATTATTAAAACATCATCTTAAAACATCATTTAATAATTAAATAATTTTAAACAATGAATAATTCCATGGATGATTTAAGAATGAAAAATAAAGCAAACAAATGACTTTTAAAACATTTCAGATATTTTTTTTCGAAAACATCTATTAATAATTTAAATTAATGAATAATTTCAAGCATAATTTAAGAAAGATTAATAAAGGAGACAAACGAGGAGTAAAATCAATGTTTATAGATTTTCACTATTTTAAAATTTGTTTTAATCTTTATTTCTGCTTTAAAGAGACTGTTTTTCAGTATTGTATAGCTGGTTTGATTCCTCATGCTGAAATTTGTAATATCTTAATGGGAGTGTTTCATTTAAATTTGTCTGTTCTCTTTGTTAAAAAAAAGATTAGATATGTGTTCTAACGTGGCATTTGCTAATAAATAGTTAAATAAACGTTAAAAGGAAATCTCCTAATAGTTAATGCACCAGTAAATGTGTTTGTTCTGCAATTGAGTGTAACTAAATATTCTTCTGAAAACAAACTTCTCCATTTGAGATAATAAGTTTGACTATAAGCTTATTTTTTATACTAAAAATGGGTAAAGATTTGTCTGGTCACTGAATATAGATCTACGACTTGTCTTATTCTGTTAAATAATTCCACATTGCAATTTATTTTCATTACAATTGCCCGATTCAAAAAGTATAAAATTGTGTTTCTGTTATACAGGATGTTTCGCAACTAAACTTCACCACGGTTGTTATTCAGCAGGTCGTAACTAGCAAATAATAGAAGATGACATGTAATTTCATCACTCTGGTTTACACTTGGTTTAGTTTTGCTGCAGTTATCCGTTTAAAAAGTACGGCGGTTTCAAAGTTAAATATCTAAGAAACTAAAGATTTTACGAAAAAATTTTAAGATAAAAAAATGTAATCAATTTACACTCAAATCCAACAACGTTTTACTTTGAATCGTTTAATTAATGATAACTGAGAAAATACAACAATTCTGTGATTTTATGCGTATATGAAGAAACTCTATATGATTAGTGTATTAGTCGAAATACTCACATTTTTATAGTTTAACTATAAAGTTATGTCAATATTAATATTTTTTTATAAAAAATACTGTAAATAAATATCACCAAAGAATCTTGCTTTATTATGTCTCCCTTTTTAATGTGAAATTGTAGTCCAAGAGCTGACAACGAATTTAGGGAAGGTATTTTGGGCAAGTTAAAATAACAAAAAACTAATAGTTTAATATTTGGAGAATCTAGAATCCTGAGTCAGGCAGAGGGTTTGCGGTTATTTTGCTACTGCGCAACCTATGTCACCTGCAAAAAAAATAAATGAAAAAAATATGTTTTGGGCAACTTGAAATTTTTTTATTCTTTAACTTTAGCATCTATTTAACCCAGAAATAAACATCCCAGACGTTTTTTTTTATTTTAAAGTATATCCAGCCCCCCCCCCCCCTGAATATATGTAATAATTATTCCTAAAAAATATACTTTGGGCATTCTGAAATTTTTATAGCGTGTTTATTAAATAATATTAAAAATACGTGTAAAGCGCCAGACGAATTAAACGGTTATTAATATTTCCCAGACGCGAATAGAGATCTTAAATGAATGCGACAAAAAAGTCTTTTGCGTAGCCATAAGTGCGAGAGAGATAGTTTATTGAGACCTGCCGGCAGCTGACGGGGCCGTATAGGATTATTGCATTTTCTCAGTTATTATAACGCAATTATACACCGTTATTATGGTCACCACCGAGATCGTCATGTCCGAGTTCGTCACATCGACGAAAATCAATGAGCCGTACTAATTAGGGTCGGCCGTCTACCTGCCCCGCCGAGACCAGAACTGAGTTCATAGCTAGACAATATTTACCCCTTTAAAGTCACTTCACATATTTTGCCGATAACAGTATGATTATAATATTTGTATAATTATAATATTTCGTCGTATTATCACTTTATATAATTAGAATAAAAAAAAAAAACTAGAGGACTTACCTAAACTGTTTAATCACAGTATGTTGCCGATAAAAGTATGATTATAATATTTGTATAATTATAATATTTCGTCGTATTATCACTTTATATAATTAGAATAAAAAAAAACTAGAGGACTTACCTAAACTGTTTAGTCACAGTATTTTGCCGATAACAGTATGATTATAATATTTGTATAATTATAATATTTCGTCGTATTATCACTTTATATAATTAGAATAAAAAAAAAAAAAACTAGAGGACTTACCTAAACTGTTTAATCACAGCATGTTGCCGATAACAGTATGATTATAATATTTGTATAATTATAATATTTCGTCGTATTATCACTTTATATAATTAGAATAAAAAAAAAACTAAAGGACTTACCTAAACTGTTTAGTTACAGTATTTTGCTGTAACTTTTGTTGCTGTATTTTGTTCCCGTTCGGGCGGAGGAGGCATGACATACTCGGCGGGGCAGGTAGACGGCCGACCCTAATTAGTACGGCTCATTGATTTTCGTCGATGTGACGAACTCGGACATGACGATCTCGGTGGACACGGTTATTATAACTCAAACACCGTTCGATTTGTCTTTTAATTGTCTACATATTTTGTATCTTAAAATTAGTTCGTAAAATCTTTAGTTTCTTAGGTATTCGATTTTGAAAAGTTTGAACCGCCGCCATCTTTAAACGTATGACTGCAGCAAAACTAAACTGTGCACATACGTGTAAACCAATGCGATAAACTTACATGTTATATTGTATTACTTGCTAGTTTTGACATGCTGAATAATATTTTTAAGTTTATTAGAATGATTTGGAGACACCCTAAACATTTAGTACGAGTAAAATAATTATATAAATTGCAAATCAACTCAAAACGTTAAATTGAAAGTAAAACTTTAGTAAAATACTCGTTTTAGTAATTCATGTTCGTAACAATTTCATAAGTGCAACTGTTATTTTAGATAATATGTTTTTTTTTATATACTGATATTTGAAAAAAAGTTTATCATTTGCTCAAAATTAATTGATTTAGTAATGCTATATTTAATATGGTGTTAGGTATGTCAACTATAAATATGATTTGTAATACATGTATTCAAAATATACAGTCTTTTAAAAGTAAGTACAACTTCAAATAATTTTGGTTACTTGATATCCATTCACCGAAAATTGCTCTTTATTATATGCAGACTAGCTTATAACTAGCTTATGGGGGGCTTTGCACGGATAGACAAATCAAAGTTAAATGTATATTAACAAAAAATATATTATACCAATAAATATATTATACAATGTATTTCTTATGGGGATTTTTAGTAAGTTTAACCCCCCCCTCCAAACCTCCCCTAAAATTTCGATTTTGTTTAACCCTTTCTTAGCTTTCCTTGAGAAAGCTACATACTAAATTTCATTCCAATCCGTTTGGTGGATTTTTATAGTAACTGTGACCCCCAAAACCCCCTAAAATAAAAAAAATGTTAAACCCTTTCTTAGCGAGCACCTATAGCCCTAGAGGAAGGTACGTACCAAATTTCGTTCCAATCCGTTCAGTGGTTTTGGAGAAATCGTGATTTAGTAACTTTGACCCCCAAACCCAACCCTAAGATTTCGAATTTTTTTAAACCCTTTGTTATCAGCACCTGCGGCCCTAGAGGAAGCTACATCCCAATTTTCCTTCCAATCCGTTCAATTGTTTTACAGAAATCTTGATTTAGTAAATTTGACCCCCCCCCCCAAAAAACCCCCCTAAAACTTAGATTTTTTTAAAACCTTTCTTAATGATCTACATACCAAATTTCGATCCAATCCGTTTAGTAGTTTTTGGGAAATCGTGATCAGTGAGTCAGTGAATTTGGCTTCTATATGTATAGATATCAAATTAGTATTTATCGAAACATCAGCTCTTATTTCCAAACACAGATATTATAGTAGGTGATTAAATTTCTGGCGCACAAAATGCTTTACAAATTGTTTAATTGATATGTTTTACTCCACCACGGTTTAACACATTGCACTGATGCTAAGGTATTATGTTTGTGAACGAACTTTATCAGAAGTGTTGTACTGACAACGGTTTGAGTGAGGGGCCGGCCGTGACGAGTTGTGTAATAGTAGTTTACGCAACGATTGTATTATGAAGGCCTTTAAGCCACGAGTGAGATGTAAGTTGGAACACGAGCGAAGCGAGTGTTCTAAATATCTCACGAGTGGCTTAAAGGCTGAATACAATCGTTGCGTACACTACTTTATCTACGACCAAAAATATACAGGCTATTTGATGTTTGATGTTGATTGTAGATTTAATCATTGAATAAATAGACCAAAGCGAACTAGGTTTCTTATCTTGGGCCAATTCCTCAAAATACGCAATGAAAACATTCTCGGAAAACGAACTAACACCATTTCTAGTTTTCCACTCCATAAACTGGTTATAAACCTTTTCATAACGAAATTTAGATTTTTCTGGCAACAAATTGTTCAGAGCCGAATTTGCTTTTGTATTAATTTCCTCTGGAGTTAAACAAAATTCATCACTATCACTCATGTTTGCGGAATGCGTCAACTCACGTTTGAGGTTAGTTACAATAACACACTAACATCCGGAACGTATGGGTACAATCAGCTGATGTACGAATAGCGTTATTTTTATTACAACTCTACTTCCGTCAAATGACGAGCTCTCATTGGTCTAGAGCCTATTATGTAAAGTGACTCCTGTTAGGTAATGATATCATTACCTAATCGGGTTGGCTTTTGGTTTGTAATGTACCTCTTTCTGATGTTACTTGTAATAGCGTTATTGGTGTTTATTGCAATGGTCGTAGATAAAAACCTTAATGAGTTTAACATCACCGTTCCACAACAACAAAAGACCAGACAATTGTTCAAGCTTAAGAGATGAAATACCTGTTGCTGAAGTCTTAAATTTAAATGACCCTATCATGCAGCTGAACCGCTGACGTGAGTTGAGCGAATTTCCAAAATTAAGTTTATATTGTTTACCGTTTCAACCAACTATATGAAAAATCAATCTACTCAAGAAGACGCTGAATAGCCGCCTACGTGTAAGAAAAATATTACTAGAATTTATTTGAACCTCAACCTCCTCAAAATAGAACGAAAACTCAACAAAATGTTATTTCCAATCAAAAAACGTACTTCCGGTTATTGGATTTTTTGGCAAACTAACTCGTCCGAGCGATTTAGAAATACATCGTGTGTACTAAATTTGGACGAAAACGGACGTAAAATGCAGCACATATGCACATAAAAGTTGTATTGAGACCCCAAAACCTGTGCTCGGGACCATGTTCGGTGCTCATTGACCCTGACCTTAGGTCTCACCATAAAAGCCACTATAATAGCTCATCTTTCCTATGGAAATTCGCTCAAAATGTTTTGTCAAATAAAAAAAAGCATACTGAAATTTCCAAAAAACTTTAATTTTAGTCAAAAACAATAAAACGACTTAGAAAACATGTGGAAATGACTCCAATGTCTGCAGACCTAAACCCAATGGATTTTTGGCTGTGAGGCTTTTTGAAAGATTGAGTGTACTATAAAAAAGCACCATCTGTTGAAGAAATGGAAAGAGAAATTTGCGCACTTAGGGTGACTTGTGCGTATAGGACAGTGTCGTAACCAGCTGTCCTGGTTATTGCTAGTATCCTCCCTATTGATCTGGTGGCAATGGAGAGGAGGATTATATTCCAGAGAAGGGAAGAAGCCAAAATTAAGGACGAAGCTAAATAGCAAACGCTCAGACTCTGGCAGGAAAGGTGGTAACTGGAGACCAGAGGACTGCTGGCTTAATTACCAACATATCCAAATGGATAAACCGACCACATGTGGAAGTGAATTTTTATATGACCCAGCCGCTGACTGGACTGGGTGCTTCCAGTCAGCAAAAATAGGAAAATTGGATGGAAAGCCCAGTGTGCCCATATGGCGATTCCGTGTTGTACGATGTTGATTACACGTTTTTCTTCTGTGTCAGATGGGCGGAAGAAAGACGGGACATCGAAGAAAGGATTGGCTTGCTTACACCGGCCAATATTGTAACAAAGATGCTAATAAGCGAGGACTCTTGCAACCAGGTTCAGCACTACGCCGAACGTATTCTACGGCAAAAGGTTAGAGAAGCCAGGGTATAAAACTGTCTCCAGGCAGTAAGGAAATGAAAAAGCTTGATATGGTTATTAAAGGCACCCACTCTGAAGTAATGCTTATAGCGGTCCCAGAATGGAGGCCTGTAAAGGAAATGGAGGTTAGGGTTTAGTAGGTATACCGGATGAACCGGGAGTCCAACACACCAGGGGACATGTGCTCTCTGATGGTGCCCAATGCATTCCCCCTCCATCCGGAAAAAAGTTTAAATGTTATCCTAAAAGTAATAATAACACCCGTAGAATGTAACACCCGTATCGGCTTTATTTGCAAAAGGGGCGAACAAAAGTGGCTGAAGAATGTGTTGAAAGAGAGAGAGAGTCTTTCACGCGTTGCCTTTTAAGAAACCAGAATTTCCGAAATTAAGTTTATATATTTTTGGGTTTAAACCTACTATATGGGAAGTTTGTCTAATCATGGGGGCGGTAAGTAGCTGTTTGTGTGCATGAAATATAATATTAAATTTGTTTGCACTTTAGCCTCCAGTCCCGGCTCACGCGTTGCTTCGTTCCGCTCGCAGCGGAAATACTCGCTTTGCGTATTTGCTCCTTGACCTTGAGCCTTACGATTATGGACTGTTTGACTTCGCTCGTAGTCGACAAACTCACTTTTGATCGTCATTTTAGGGTCCTTTTATGGTATTTTACTTTCTGGTCGATTTCAGGGGAACCAGATGGGCTATAAGGACGTGTAAAAAAACAAAATGTGCAGAATAATCTCCTATATTTATTCGTCGTAGATAAAACCACTCAAAAATGTATTCTTTTACGTAAAATCTCAAAACATTTTTACTTCCCGTCAAAAGTCCTGCTTCCGGTTGTAGGATTTTTTTGCTAACGAACGAACAGCTCATAGAACCCATGTGTGTACCAAATTTGACGTAAAATCCTGTCGTTAAAGTGCGAACACATATATACATATAATTATACAAATTTTAATGACACCCCAAAACGTGTTCTGGGTACTATGCTCGGTGCTCATTGACTACTTCCGACTATAGGTCTCATCATAAGAGTCACTTCAATAGCTCATATTTCCTAAGGAAATTAGCTAAAAAGCCGTATTTTAATCAAATACTTAACACTTCATTTGTTTTTTCGCTGATCTCTGTTCTTGGCATTTTTCCACGTCGGCAATATTATAGTTAATTCAGTAAGTTAAAAACAGGAGAGAATTAATAAATGAAAATTACAGACTTCTAGCTCAGTAAATTTGTATAAAGAAAGGGGTTTAATAACGAAATGTATATTACAAAGTTTTTTTACTGAGATAGGGTCCGTATTCTATTTATTACAGCTAGCGAAGGTATGAAAGTAATTTTTAAATTGCAGCTTTTATTAGTTGCTATAGTTTCATTTGTAGTTTAATATGTGTTTATTTAAATTTACTACTCTTTAGAAAACTAATATTAACAATTTTCTTGTTTTATTTTAATGAATTCTTTGTAAAATATGAATTATATTAAACGATCTTGGAACTTATTAACATTATGGTGAAAACAAATGTACGTATTGTCTATGTAAGTATAATATTTTAAACCTGAAGTTATTTGGTCCAGTCATTTTGGGGTATAAAACTATCATTTACGATCACTTTTTTAAATATATTTTTTACAGAATAAATATTTCACAATTCTCTCTAAGGCGATTAAATTTTTGTTTTATTCCAATGTTCTCTGAATTGAGTTGTAAGGATTTTTAGAAAATAATGTCCCAAATTTCACCAGGCTTTTCTATAGGTGAAAATAAGAAAAAAAGTTCCAATAAACATAGATCCGAAAATATTTGGTCTCCGAATTATCCGCCATTTTTTTTAAACACTCAATGTCATTGGAAATAGAAAAGATATTGAGCTCAAATTTGGTGTACATATTTTTTACGTAACCTTTTAGACTTACACAAAAAACAGAATAATATTTTTAATAAATTCATTTGTATATTTTAATAATGGGGACACTTACAAATTTTAAATGTCAAATATCTCCAAAACGGCTAACTTTACAAAATAAGTTAATATATTACGACAGGTAAAAAGGTTTTTATTTTTCCGGTATCTCAAAGGATAACCGAAGCGGGGTGGTTTTCGGATTTTGTAAATATGTTTTATTATGGTCCCCCCTTGCATCGAATTATTGTCTCAAGATCATGTTTTGCATAACTCTTTCACTCTTTGATTTTATACGTTTATTTTAAAATCGCTCCATTATATTTTTGTATTAAATTAATAGAATTTTATAAATATAAAATGATTTTAATTTGTTTATTTTTCCGCTGCACTGCGTTTATATTTCCTCTAAAGGAAGTAATATTTAAAGGTGGTTGAAGCACATGTAGATTCCTTTGTACTTCAAAAGCAACAACAATTAATTATATAATTTCAACGTTTTATTGTATATATAAAAGCATTTATATCGGCTTTCCTTGAAATGTTCCACTTGCGCGATTCAATGCCTGTGCAATATTTACTATGAAAGAAAAAGAAATGAAATAAAACGTCGGGTAATTGAGCTCTAACCACTTTAGGAAGTAAGTGAATAGCTTAGCAAGAACCTCTTACAGCTTTTATAATTTATTCAAGCCGTGGAAATAGCTATGACTTGATAATGATACTGAAACCTGGGCTTCCTTTATACTCGGTACAAGGCCTGACCGAATTATTACGTTCATAATTTCGAAATTTTCCCTCCATAGGTCAATGCGTGAACATACATCGCTAACTTTACCAAGGTGTTTAATAAATGAATTTATCTAGATTTTAATATTACATTTACAATTTGTGTTCGTCGTGTAAAGATCAGAAGGACGTTGAATCTCACACATTTCACAAAACTTACTTTAGTAACCATCTTCACTGTGTTTAGTAATACAATTACGCAGCTGAACCGCTAACGTGATTTGAGAAAATTTCCTTAAATGAAGTGTATATCTTTCAGGGTTTCAACCGTCTGTTTGGTAAATTGGTCGCTAAATAGCTACCTTCGTGAACGAAATATATTAGAAGAATTTATATGCAACTAAGCCTCCAGAAAGGCTCATGCGCTGCTTCTTTCCGCTCGCAGTGGTGCGAGTTTTGCAGCTTTGGATATGGACTGCTTCGTTTCACATGCAGTGGTCAAACTCGCTTCAAAGCTCGATTAGTAGCTGCTGGATTTGAACTGGATACGTTGATGATTTTTACGTTTTGATCAATTTCGGGCGAACGAGACGAGCAAAAAAACAAAATATAAAATTTTCTTAGATAAAACCCCAAAACGTTTCATTCTAGTACAGAAAATCTAAAACATGGTTACTTCCTGTCAAAAACGTGCTTCCGGTCGTTGAAAGTCGCCCGAGTGACTTAGAAAACCATCATAATATGTACCAACATTTTACCAAATCAGACGTAAAATGAGGCTGTTAGAGTTCGAACACATGTATACATACATACAATTTGTATTAACACCAACAAACATGTTCTGGGGGCTATAATCGGTGCTCATTGTCCTTAGGTCTCGCCATAAGAGTCACTGCAATAGCTCATCTTTCCTGTAGAAATTCGTTTATAACTCGCTGAGGTTATTTCAACTAAACATCTAATTCGACCGAAAATAATAATACTCAACACAAAGTTACTTTAAAATCTGTTAATAATAAATTGAAAAATTAGTAAAATAAAATGTTGGGGCAGAGTTTATTGTTTGTGAATTATTTACAATACCTAAATAATAATTCCTTTCTTTTACTCTCAAAATTTTAATACTCACTTGATATTTAAAATACAATATGAGTAGCTATTGTTTTTATTCACAACAATGTCTAGGAGTGTATAATTACAGTTAAAACAGATTCCTTTTGTTGTATCTATGAGCTTTCATAAAAGGTATGTTATTGTATTTTCTTAGTACATTTTCAATGTGCAACCATTAATTAGCAATGCTTTAGTCAATTTAGATTTTGAATTCAGTAGGACTTTTTTAAGTTAAAAAAAACGAGTAAATTATTTTCAATATGATCAAAGACTAAAACATAATCTTAATACGTTTTCAAAGATCATCTAAAATGAAATACAGTACATGCGTCCAAATATAAACAGGGTGATACATAAAGAAAAGTTCATATTAACATAGGTTCGGAAATGCTTCATTTACCATTTTTGTTTGTTTTTGAAATTTTACAAAATACTTAATATCTTTGGATGTAGAAAATATATTGAACGCAAATATACAATTTGGTGTGACATATTTTACCAACGTACAAAACATTTTCTTATATTTTCCAATCGTTTAAAGTTTTTATGTAAAATATTTCGAAACCCGCTAACTTTACACGCAAATTTAAGAAACAAAAAAGTTGTGTATATTGTTGTTTCTGTATTGTTATAGACAATACCAAGAAATCATGTTTTGAGTTTTCAACCGATAACTCATTGTTTTTTATTAAAAAAAAATACTTTTTTGGTCTTCTAACATTTTTTAAAATTAATCAGTTTTTGAGATATTTTACATTAAAAGTTTTAAACAGCCGCCATTTTGCAAATATATGAAAAACGTTATGGTTTTTTGTACATGGGTAAAATATGTCATACCAAATATATGTGTCCATAATTTGTGTTCAATATATTTTCTGTATCCAAACGTAAATTATTTTGTAAAAAAGAAGAAAAAAGTTGGATAACTGGAAAACGACGCATTTCCGAACTTATGTTTATATGACTTTTTTTATATTTTCACTAGTAGAACACATCCTGAAAATTTCTCCGTTCCTTCTTGAATCTCCCTGTTTATATTACAAATTATTAACTGTATATCCTATAACTTAAAATGAGCAATTCTTGTATCTATCTTTGTATCTTTGTATCTGTCGCGGATCTCGAAAACGGCTCTAACGATTTTGATTAAAATTTGCATATAGGGGTTTTTTGACGTCAGAAATCGAATGCGCTAAGTCTTATGTCTGCACAAACGCGCATAAACTCTGAAAAATGCGCATCAAATTTAAACTCTGAACTTCTTTTTATACCACCTTTCAAGTCACTTAGAAGGCGAATAGATACAACTTCTTTTTATACCTTCTTTAAAGTCACTAAGTATTCGAATAGATACACTATAGATACAATCCACATGTTAAAAATACTGAGCGATGCTCGGTCACCCTGGTACAAACGGGCCAAAGATTAGCGAGATCCTTCAGCGAGTTTTCCAACTACGAGCGAAGCGAAGCAGCCATCTAAGGCCGTAGGCCGAGGCGGGATTGGGACGCGAAGCGTCCAGGGACATAGCTCCTAATAAGTACTAATTAGACTAACTTATATTTCTAATCTTAAACTGATTATGGTATTCAAAAACCACATATTAGGATTATTTGTCGTAAATGGTTCGTTCAATGCCACATTTCAAATACTGAATAATACTTCCACTGCAATATCTCTATGTTTAGAAGGTCCTAAAAGATGTTTTACATACAGAGTTTAGCCTAAATATATAGGCCTAATTAGGCCTAGTTTATAACTCAGATAGAATGAGACTTAGGAGTGGTGCGCAACATCCTGTACCTAAGCCAAATGAGACTTTCTTTAAGAAATTCGTCGCCCCGGTAAACAATATACCTGAATATATAAACAAATTTAAAAATTTTAAAATCATTTTGAGGTACTGAGGCACTGATTTTAAACAATACAACGCGCATTTGAAATATTTCATCTTATGTGGACGATGTTGTGGCACTGCGTGCGAATGTATTTGAGAGTGTGTTTGTTTTTGTGCGACTGCGTTACTTTGAATTTTCTTTTAAAGGATATGTTAAATTAAAGTTTAGTATTTCTATTGTGTATATATTTTTCGTACTAAATTTTGTCTATGTTTTAAACAGACTCTACGTTTTGAATGAAGTATCTACATTTTCTTTGCACCATTGTTTCAAAATTGTTTATAATTTTGTTTTCTTTATATAGTTGTATAAGTTTATAATAGTGTTTAAGTTCTATTTCACAACGTATTTTTTAACTCACTTTGGCGGTACAAATTTTGTAATCCATTTTAAACTAACTTCCTGGAACCTTGAAATTTTGAACATAGCTCAGAAGTGGATGTCAATGAAATAATATTGGGTCACACATACACGCACTCACACACACGTGCGCATTATCGCAATAATATAATGATGGCTCGTTGTGAACAACCATACAAGTATGTAAGTAAAAAAGTAAATGTGTGCGGTCGTGGGAACCCCGTCAGGAACGAAGTTCATCACGCCTTTTCTTCGATTCTTTTACCAGCCTTAACGGCAACATACACAACACACATAATTTTAATCGTTCTATTCCCGTTTATTATTAGATTGTTTTTTACACAAATATTTACTGTCTCCATACGTTTAATGTTATTATAATAAAGGTGTAGAATTCATTATAACAACAAAGCTAAGATAGTAAACACAGTTAAATGTCCATTCATTGTGTTTATTCACATTCAATAAACATAGAATGTTCATTCATCCGTCTAGGCCTAACCTAAATGTATTGATTATCTAACATTTAATTTATTTTACCTGTCTTAACGGCAACATACGTACAATAAATTTAGGTTAGGCCTAGACTTAAAATTACTTTCTAGGCCTAACCTAAAATGTCAGCGCTTGACGATAACATCTGAACTACGCCGGACGGAACCGATCGTCTCTTAATTTAAATTGATGAACCAAAACACATGTTTCTTGAATGTATTTACGTTCATTGCCATAGCAACCAATTTGGTAACGCTTTTTCGTCTCTCACATTTTATATTTGTCATTGCCATAGCAGCCAATTAATAACACTTTTTTCGTTACGCATTACATTTTTATTTGTTAACTCCTATCACAACCAGTGATAAGAAACTACGTTCCTAAATGTGTAATGTTAAATTAAATAATTTATAAAAAAAAACCTAAAAATACATATAAATATTTTTTTATTAAACACGTTTTTAAAAGGCACTAAAAGAATAAAATAATTTCTCCTTTTAAAATTTTTATAATCCCATTTACCGATTTTTCTTGAAACTAATGTTGGTGAATTAAAAAAATTAAAATTAAAAACGAAAAACGTGGGGCGCATGTAATAGATAATTTAGATATTTTTTATTTATTTTGAATTAATTTCTGTAATTTCTATTTTAATTTTGTACGTAGAATGTATTATTATTTAATTTTATTATAATTATGTCACTTAATAATAACTATGTTACTTGCATGATTCTGAAAGTGTACAAGGAGAATAATGAAAAAAGAAATTCTAAATATTTCATACAATTGCACGCTTAACATGGTTACAATTATTCAATTCAACAATAATGTAATTTGTTTTTACATTCGCCTCTGTTAACGTGGTCTAAACAAAATAAATGCAAATTTATTTTTATTTGAAGCGTTTAAATTCAATACAAAATGTTCCGACTGTTTAATTTTGTTGCCGAATTGAAAGGGCGATTTAATTTGTAAAGTGACGAATTGGTTTTGCGTGTTCACTATGGGGTTTAGTAATTAATACGGACGAATTTCTTTTATTGTACCAATACGTATTTTTAATTATTGTAATTACCTCGAGTAAGTCGTCTTCAGTCCGTATTTGTAGTTCTAGCTGCAACGCTGTTTCGCCGAACACTATTGGACTCGTATAGTGAAATAACACTATTGAAGCTTGTACTAACACATAAACACGAAACACATTACACTAACACTACACAAAATCTGAGTATAACTCGTCGTGAACATATATATAAAAATGTTTGTGGTCACATTATTCAGGTTGTTCCAGTCCCGCTGCAGGTAAGCCACTGGATGTGAACAGAGGTTATCGGTATGATTCTGGTTCAAAGTTTGAATAAATTTTAATTGTTTTCTTTACTTTAGCGATTATGTCGTGTTGTACAAATTAAATTTGTCATTTAACATGTTATTTTTATACTCTATAGTTCTGGAATTTGTCTAATTATAACAATTGTCGTCCCTTTTTTGGCGTTGTGTATAATCTGCAAATTTGTGTTAATGTATGTATTTGTATGATCCTCGTTAATTACGTGTTTTGAATTCATAATTTGAATTCTGTCTGTTGTTTTTTATGGCCGGAAATATGTTATTTCAATCTAATTTCGAACGAGCGTCCTGTTTGGCGTATACATGTGTTGTTACAGTCATTAATGGATACCTTGTATATTCCACTTTTTGTAAATTTGTCTTTGCTATCGTTTGGTTTGATTTGCAGGAAATTGCTTAAAATTGTTTGAAGCTCGATGAGCGATTTTGCAGCCGTGGCTGCGGAAAGTGTTGCTGATAGGACGATCTAGATATATTTTGGGTTTTCAATAATGGAAGTCGGTTTGCTGGGTTTTTTCTTTGCTTAGTTAATAGTTTATCTATTAATATTAATATCCTGATATATAACACGTGAAGCAGTTTTTTGTGAACACAACTCCTCTCTTATTTCTGGATCAAATTTAATGTTTGAGTTGTCAAAAAATTCGTCTCATTTCGAAGTTTTGCAATAAGGTTTTAGATGTCAAAAATTCTTATACTTAATGGTGTGAGCTAATCTCAAAGGTCGGGTTTTCCCCACAAGATTAACATGGAACGAATTTAAAAACCATTTCTATACAAAACAGCTGTTTAAAATAAGAAACAAACTAATCCAGCTGCTTTCGTGGATGTAAATAATGATATTTATAGTAAATTAAACATAATTTTAGGTTAGGCCTCGACTGCTAAAACAACCTCTTGAATGTATTTACATTCATTACCATAGCAACCAATTGAATAAAATTACAGGTAAAACAAAATTGATTCTGATATCCAGCTTTTAGTACAAAATAATATTTTAAGTTAGGCCTATACTGAACCAACACATGTTACAACACACACAAACCAATAAACCAATAACTTGCGTTAAGGAATTTGAAAATAAGAAAAAACTATGTTACATCCTAATTAAAAATAAATAAGACATATAGTAGGCCTATTTAGACGGTTATTGATAGTGAGAACATTTTGGTTTGGTTTTTGACCTGAGCCTTACTGGTTCTTTTAACCTTTATTATAACTGTTGTTATAAAATATACGAAATAATTTGATTTTAACATTTAACATTATTTACCATCTTAGTTTTGAGGTTATTATTAATTTTACACTTTTATTATAAATAAAGCATAACATAAGTTTTTAGAAGGTTCCATCGGGGGTTGGCGTGCGGAGCAAGCAGGGGTCTCCCCTAGTTATAATAATATTTTCTTATTTTCCAACGTATACTTGTCTACTCAAGTTGTTTATTAGAGTTATATTGTGATTAATTGTCTGCGGCGCTTAGAAAGTATTTCAAAATACTGAAGTAACTGGTCCTGCGAATCTACTTCTCGGCAATATTTATTTACTGTATTGCGGGATGTAAGTTGAGTTGCGTTCGTTCTTTAAGAAGGGGCAATAAATTATATTTAATGCATATTGCAATTTTCCGTGGCTGTACTGAAATTAGCATGCTCATACAGTTGCACCTTTGAAGAAGAAATATTACTAAAGAAAATATATTTATTAAATAATTTTGTTCTGTGTGTTTAGCCATTAAAAAAATCAAATAAAAATCTATATTATATCTTCCTATCCTTGTGGATAGTTTGTGAAATTTTGTGTTCTATCTCGATTTAAACTATCGTAATCTTCCTGGTCGTTTTTTATTTTTGTTAGTTTGCTAAATGAAATTCTAAACTAATAGTTTAAAATCCTCTGAAATAATTATATTATAATATTTAATAAAAATATATATATTATGTCTCACTAAACAGTTTACCTTCTACTTCTATACAGCTTTGAAATTTGTTACATTGTAACTCTCGACTTAGGATTTATTCAAAACGTCTGAATACTCCTGTTTTGAAAAACATTGAGTCTTTCAGAAACAAATCATTGATTAAATTTGTCACTCCATTTTAAGATCGAATTCGATGACCACACATCTTTAACACTGTTAAGGTCGGGACACACTAGGCCGTGGTGCGGTGCGGGCACGGTGCGGTCATGTGTGTCCCAAACTTATTACGTTTCTGTTCACTTAACTAGTTAACTCCATGATAAAAGTAGGAGCAAGATGTTACTCAATCCAATACTGGAAAGAGACTGAAATTAGATCGGAAACTACTTAAATGTAGACTTCTATTGTGTGACACCAAATTTTGAAGGTCTTTATAAAAGAAAACGAACGACCCAAAATAAATATCTCTATTTCAACACTACCCTAAAATAACAACAGTTAAAAGATTTTCAAATCTTGGGAAATCCTAACTAGGCTTCATTCTACAAGTGGACTCTGACCTGTCTGAACTGTTTTGGTCCTTTAAGTCTCATCAACGGTTAAACATTTTCAATTTTATATATTGTGCAAAGTTGCACCTTACAAAAATTCGTTTGTATGACTTACGAACATTTTATGAATTTGACTTTTCTCTACCAACTCATTGAACAGTTAGAGGGGGTGTCTCCAGAGTTTGAACTAACCCTTTCATTGTAAGAGGGTTTTAACACTACTCTGAGGATGTTGAACATGTCATCGAAATGTACATAAGGGTTAACGTATTAAACATAACTTACAATTTAGTTCTTTAGTTATTGTTTTTGTTCCTTGTTTTGTGGTTCGGGGTTTTTATTCAAATCAGTGTCATTTTGTCGCTAATGTGTTCTTTTATTAACCCTTTCAAGTAACATTAAAAGTGTGACTAGTCTTGCTCCACGAAGTAACAAAATAAATGTCATCTGCATTTAAAGGGAGCACGTGTAGGCGTGCAAGTGACGTAATTAGTGTTTCGTTTTCTGAGAAGGCGGATGTTTTTGTTTTGTTTCCTATGCACACTGTAAGCTGGTAAAGAGTGCTATGGTAATTCGCAATTGGTTGCTATGGTAATGAATGTATGAATGTAAATATATGTGTTAGATCATCAGACTAGACCTAACATAAGAATTTTTTCCGACCAAATTTACAAATATTGTAATAAAAAATGTTTTAACCAAAATGAATTATAGCCTATGTTACTCAGGGATAGTGTAGCTTTTTATTAGTAAAACTATTTTTTCAATCGGTTCAATAGTTCCAGAGATTACTCCCTACATACAAACAAACAAATTTTACATTTTACCTCTTTATAATATTGGTATAGATTCCGTAAAAATCATGTTGTATGCTCAACTGAATTTAAAAACAGTGTTGTAATATTTCGTTAAATAATTATTTTTTAAACAAAGTTGTAAAAACGTTTAAACCTTTCCTATATTGAAAATCGTATTATAAGAAATTCGTAATTATATTTGTAGTGAAACTGTCGTATCAACATTGGATTTTAGATTAATTCAATCGAAGTTGGACTACACTCAACCTACAAGAATTTCCACTGGAATTATTACAAACGCAAAAGTATTTGCATTTCTTTTCGTATACAGCAGAGCAAACTCAAACTGCATTTTACTCCATTCCAGTGTCTCATGACTTTGAACATTTTGACTCTTGGTAAACGCGAAATATTAATGGAGATAAATACGATGCACGAGCCGAAAGAAAGGCCCAATCGACTATTCCAACAGGCTGAATGTTAATCGATATTGTGTATCGTAATTCTGTAAACGACAACATCATCTCTCGAGGATTTCATAAATAAATATTATTATAAAAGCTATCTCCTTATTTCAAAAGAAAAGATGAGCTATTGCAATAAGTCTAATGTTGAGACCTAAGGACAGTCAATGAGCACCGATTATAGTCCTCAGAGCACGTTTTAGAGCATCATTAAGTATGTTATAAAATATAAATATGTATGTGTGGGTGTGTGGGTGGGGGTGTGGGTGTGTGTGATTGTACTCTGTCGGGTGCATTTCACTCCGATTTGGTTCAAATTTGGTACACGTTGGTTTTCTAAGTCTCTGAGACGAGTTCGTTAACCAGAAATAGCCAACAACCAGAAGCAAGATTTTTGACCGGAAGTAAATGTTTTTGAGATTTTCGTACTAGAATGACACTTTTTTAGGATTTTATCTAAAAAGATATAAATAGGAAATTATTCTGTACATTTTGCTTTTTTTACACTATTTTATAAAGCTAGTTTGTCCGCTGCGAACGAAGCGAAGCATCGCTTGAACCGGGGCTGTTGGCTGAGGTGCACAAAATTCTACTAATATATTTCGTACACGCTGATATCTATTCATCGCCTTCGTGAAAGACCAATTTCTCAAATGGTTGAAACCCTGAAACATATAAATTCAATTTTGGAAACTGACTCAGTTTAACTGCGTGATCGAATTATTTTAAATCAATTTGTAGGCTATATTTTATCACATTTTGTACTTAATTTTGATTGTCAAGTTTTAAATATTTTCAGTAACAATAGTAAATGTCTATAATAGCCTTCAAAATTATAAATTTAATTTTGGTAATTTTGAATTATTATTTTCCCATTACTTTGTTATAGAACTTTTAAAAGAAGAAATTATAGACATTCAACAAACTGTATCTTCTGTGAAAAAGAGAAATAGAAATCGTGAAGGAAAGATAAGGTAGGGAACACGAGAAACGGAGGGGGAGAGTCATTAAATTAGATTGACTTCAATTGCTTATTTGTCAGCGCGTCCTAATTAAATTACGTCCAAATGAGGGACATTCTGAAGTGATAAATCAACAAATACTTCGGAAAAGTATGTAAATTGTTCTTTACAAGGTTATATAATTTTATTTTCTAAGTAATGAGATTGTAAATTACAGAGACACTCAATTAACAGGACTCGCACTTCGTTAGAATCCCGCCTTTTAAATCATGTTTCCTGGTTTTGTAATTCACTTATCTGTAGCACTAGTTTTTGATTCAAAAGTTCCACACACCGCGTTCACACATAGTACGGCAAAAAACATTTGCAATTCGATTACTTAAGTCAAAGGGATGAAATGAATGAATTATTTATACACTTTTCTATATGCTCAAAAACTACTCTACTAATTTCACTAAACATTTAAAATTTACACATATAGAGCCAGGATTATGTGTACAGAAGTTTCCAACGGGGTTGGCGTACGGAGCACGCAGGGGTTTCCCCTAGTGTTTATATAGTAATAGTGTGTTGCTTATAAGCCTCAATTCTATATACTTTCCCATCAGTTTTTCCTTTATTTCGTTTATAATGCTATCCATTTTAAACGCATCCAGTGCAAAACGTGAAATTTATATAAAACAACATTTACAAGTCTAAGGGATGAAATGGGATAACTACCCTTAAAATTAAATAATAATTTATACACTTACTTTTCTATATGCTAAAAATCTTCTCAAGTAATTTCACAATTTACATACATTAGTTCCAGGTTTATTTAGAGAATATGGTCGCTACAATCAAATAGATTAAAATTGGGTGCCCAGCCCTATACAATAAAAATAAATTGAACTAACTTCCTGCAAGTCGTAAAGCTAAATTTGTGTAATATTATTCTTAAGTGATACAAAATACCTTTTACAATTCGATTACTTATGTCAAACGGATGAAATGGAATAATTACTTTTAAAATTAAATAATAACGACTCTTGGGAAACGCGAAATATTAATGGAGATAAATGAAAAGTACGATGCAAGAGCCGAAAGAAAGGTCCAGCCGACTATTCCAACCGGATGAATGTTAATCGATATTGTGTCACGTAAGTCTAAACGACAACATCAACTCTCGAGGATTTTATAAATAAATATTATTATAAAGGCTATCCCTTCTCTTGTTAGCGAATTTCAAAAGCAAAGATGAGCTATTGCAGTGAGTTAATTTAATCTAAATATATATATATTTATATGCTAAAATCCAGCAATAGTAAAGCAATGCTGGGTCCAATAGTTGTAAAAAAAATATTGTTATGTTTCATCACAAACAAATTATATCTAAAAACTCAGATGCAACCAAATGTGCGTGTAAAACAGTTTTTATTTATAATTAAAGTGAAGAAACATCAATGTAGAATTTTCCAGGATAAAAAGTAGCTTAGATTAGTCTCTGAAAAGTTATCTAAAAGCTTCGTCAAAGTGGTTCAACCGTTCCGATGTTTAGCCCATACAAACAGAAAGCCAGACAGACAGAAACAAAATAAAAATTGACTGTTTAGGTTTTGGTAATGTGTAATAACCATATGAGCTTAGAAAAGGGATTTATTTATAAATCACAGTCAAACGCTTTAATTTTATTTATATGTATAGTTCTTAGTTTATTAGGTAAATAAATATAATATATTTATTATGGTAGTTAATTTAGTACAATTTGCATGATTAACTATGAAGATTTAATTACATTATCCTGCTAACGTTGGTTGTAAACCTCTCGAAAGAAGAATCATAAACACTTGATAAATGCAGCTGTCACAACTAAAATTGACAACTAAATATTGTCACAACTAAAATATCGCGGTCAGATCTGAATAATAATTTCATCTGTGCAGTTTTGGTATAAGTTTGTCGTGCCCGAAGACTTTAAATTAATTACTTTACTGTTCGGATGTACTAATATAAGTTGGTAGTTTGCAAGGCTCGCATTTGCATGTTATTACAGTGTCAACTCGGACATAATGTAATCAAAACTATGGTTGCTAAGGTAACAACTTTGTGAGGTCGACACACTCTACACTCTAACGTCAGTCTTGTTTTGCAGTCAAAATTACGTCAGTGCAAACCAGAATGGCAGACTATTTTGGTGCGTTTTGCAAGCATTTTTTTTCAAAAAGTTGCCAAATATAGTAATTATATCTCAAAGTATTCAATAGATTATTTGTTGTAAAAGGTAAAAGATTCGTATATGCAATTAAAAAATTGTTGTAACTTTTATTAGCTAAGGAAAGACAAACAAAATCAACTTAGCCCTACATAAAAAATAGTAACACATTTTTTTCAAAATATAAACAAGTTTTCTAATTAAATTCTACATAGATGTGTATAAAAATATATATCAATTTCAAAAAGTTTTATGTACTTACTGCAAGACCGCTACTTAAAAATTAATCGCTAAACAGAACTCAAATTTTGCAACTTTTTTATAACTAATTTCACTCACAAACACAATAACACATTCTACGCTTAACTTATTTCCCTTTGTTTCTCTAAATTTGAACAACTAAACACAAACTTGCCTGCATTCAGTAAGAGAAGCTGTATAACAATGACGAAAGGTACATATATGGCGAAAGGCCTAGGACGCGTTAGAAATGTACATATTTTACGGAAATCAACCTACGAACACTAAATCAGGTTTACCTTTTATCAAACGAAAATATAGAACTTCCACTTCAAATTGTAACAAAAATAATTATACAAATAAATCGATTTGTAATAGATGTATCTATTACAAAGTGGGGATTCTCATTGGTCAAAACTGTCAAATTGCAAGGGTTACAAAAAAGTCATATTGATAAAAAAACTATGTATGATTTGGAAGGTAGTGATAAAAAGTTCAAATTTTAACGAATCCAATTTTGTCATTATCTTTTTCTCAAAACAAGTGCCTCAAGAACAAGTTTCTCAATTCTCGTCTAAAAATTAAGTGCCTTGAAAAGTGACGAATTTGAGACATTTTCTTGTACTTTCTTGTACGACTTCAGCTGATTTAGAGAACAATTTTATAAAAATTAATACATATGTAAACATAAGTTTTAGAACAAATTTGTAAATATAAACATTCAAGTTCTAAACATTTGCTTTCCAACAGTTTTAGCCTTTTTTAAATTGGATAATGTTTAGTGGGTGAAATTTTCTATACAATTTGTTTTGTCTGAGGCTACTGCATTGAGCACTTCAAGGGTTGAGGTAAATGATAAAAAAATATACGCACAAAATTTCCTCTTGGCTTGCATGAGTTAAAAAGGTATTTATAGTTACAAGTTTGCCGTTTTAACATTTTTTATTGGACAAATTTGAAACAAAACATAAACTAGCGAAAGAGGTTTTACTGTAATTTCCGGATGTTATTAATCAGCATATTGGTCCTATAGTTTCAAGATGGACATTTTCATTCTTTCTCCCGCATATTGCGCAATGACTTTTAGAAAGAGCGGTAATCGAGTGATAGCCGTGGTTCGAATCAGGCTGTAGAATTAGTTTTCTTCTCCTCTCCCTTCATTAGTCACATAGGCAAAAATTGAGAAACATAAAACCAACAAATAAAATTATTTAAGTTAGAAATAGAAGTAAAAAAATGAGATTTACTGTCCAAAATACTTCCACTTAATCTTTGAAGTGAAACGTTTTTAGTTTGTGAGGGTAAACTGTATAAAATTATGTACATTATTGAATCACTCTCTATGCATTACTGTGTTTTTTCGCTGTCGTATTAAATCCATAAGACATTATTATTTTATTAACATTTCCGGCATCTTGTTAAAACTAATCTATAATTATAAAAATAATTAACCTATAAAATTGTTTGCTTCAATCCCTTTTCTTCTTCCGCAAACATATTTTATATATTTTTTTTTTCATAAAGCCTGTTAAGAAACCATAAAATAGTAAGTAATTTTAAATATCGAAATCAAATTATTAAGATTAAGGTACCACAGGGTATGATAAAAGTTTAAAACCAGAATTAATTTGGTCTATTCTTAAAAAATAATCCAATCGCGCAGCTGAACCGAATTGAGTTAAGCGAATTTCCAAAATTAAGTTTATATGTTTGAAGGTTTCAACTAATTATTTGGGAAATTGGTCTACTCACGAAGGCGCTGAATAGTTGCCTGCGTGTAGGAAATATATTAGTAGAATTTGTTTGCACCTCATTCTCCAGCCTCGGCTCAGGCGCTGCTTCGTTCCGCTCGCAGTTGTAAAACTCGCTTTGCAAATTTGCACCTCTACCTTGCGGCCTCAGATTATGTATTGCGCTTTGCGAGTTGCAACTCGACCTTGTTTTCTCAAATTAAGGACTGCTTCACTTCGCTCCCAGCGGACACAGGGACAGTGAGGGACTCGCTTCGCTAGGTGTACCAATACTGTTTTAGTTGCTCTTTCATTTGATGTATTATTTCTTTTAAGTTAGGGCAAAAGGGCTTAAGTTAGAAATTGTTAACGATACAGGAGAAGCACTCAAAGTTTTGACAAACTCATATCTTGCATTACAGTATATATTATAATTTAAGAGAAGGGGCGAGATAGGCAATATGGTAGCACGTAATTCAAGTGCTGTTTTGTTCTCATTGACAGCCATGATAGCTGAGTGGTTAGCGTAGAAACTTCCTGATCAGAAGATACTGGGTTCGAATCTCGGCTAGACCAGGTAACTTTTCATATCTGTGGTAAGAGGGTAGGAGGGCGGAAGTAAAGCAAACGGTGGTTGGCTCGCTTCCAAGCTGACGGGATATGACTAGTTACCTAGTCTCCGGTTTCGGATGTTTTGCATAATTTTTATAAGATTATAAATATGTATGTGTATATATATATTTTTTTTTTTGTATACATATTTATTTAAAAAAAACCACAAAAATTTGTGTTTTATATAACTTCGACTTTTTACCATTGATGTTTAACCGCGAAACCATTGAAATCACAAACAATATATATTTTATTCATACAATAACAATTCGTTATAACAATTTCTAACTTAAGCCGTTTTTCCCTAACTTCAAAGATTTATAATTGTAAGTTAGATAATATAATAAATACTACAAAGCCTTAAAACTCCGATATTCAATCCGTATACGTGGATAGTTAAAACCATATGACCATGTAATATTATTTTTCTTCAACAGAACGTGGTTGATATGTTGTGCTAAATTGGTCCTGTGTATCACATGATCTCGTCGCATAATAGAACCCTTCCAGTGCCTTTTATCATTGCATCCACCATTAGGTTCGGAATCAAATGTCATTAGTTAAATTAAACACACAATAGTGTGTGTATCACGTACATTGGATACGTCATTAGATTGACGTCATCAAATAAAGGGCATTTCCGTCAAAGCATTTACCTATCCCGATAGCAATCGTTACATCGCCCACTCTTGTGCACTGTGGGATATCCTTTACTCAATGTAGTTATTTGTTAATACATATAACGTATTTGTTTACTATTTTGCACATCAATCAAATAGCAACACTTTCGCTGGCGATACGCTGTTGTATCATCGATCTTCTTCAATTAATCGTTTAACTTAATTGTTTCATTTATTTATAGTTCAGTATCGCATCTGCATTGTACGGTTTCAGGACTGTTTACTGTCTGCTAATTTTATTTCCTTAACATTTTCGAAGTGAAAAGTTCTTTAGGCGCACCGAGCACTTTTCGGATGAGGTAAAATAAACGAACTCGTTTTTGATTTCGTTGATGATATCTTCTTCTTTATTGGTTCACATACATAAACCAGAAGTTGAATGTAATAGCTGATCGTAAAAGAAGAAGAAGTCAGGGAAATAAAATAGGCAGTGGTAAATATTCAAATTCTTGAACTAAAAACTGAATGGGTTTAGTCATGTCACTCTTCTGATGAAATTTACATTGTGCTTCCCAATTTTGTAAGTTGTGTTAAATTAGTTTACTCGGTAATACATCTGAAATGGACATTGCATTTACTTATTTTGTAAGTTAGATGTGTTAAATTAGTGTACTTGGTGATCCCTCTGCAATGGACATAGTGTTTTCTCTTTTTTTTATGTCTAAATTTGCTAACGCGCTAAGATAAAAATAATGATCACATTTCTGACTAAACCAATATAGCCAACGGTTTATATTCATGGCAGTTTTCTCTTCTGTTGGCAGTCTGTTCTAGTCCATCGTAATTTCAGATTGTATAAGACTGTAATCTGTTTCCTTTTGCTTCGCCGTGAGACAGTACGGAGGTAGTTGAGCGAAGCCTTGTTTACTTTCTCTCCCCCCCCCCCCCCCCCCCCCCCCCC
>JAGFPH010000111.1:674104-760032 GCA_018207615.1 Philaenus spumarius | reverse complement strand
GAGAAAGTATTGTTTTCGTCCAAATTTTCGAATTTGAATTTTTAGTGGAATTATCTGTTTTGGTGCTCCTTAAACCCCAAAAAATTGTTTAGTGGAATTATCTGTGTTGGTGCTCCCTGAACCCAAAAAAATGTTTAGTGGAATTATTTGTTTTGGTGCTCCCTGAACCCCAAAAAGTGTTTTTTTTTTGGTGATGTCTGTCCGTGTGTCTGTTAGGATATGCACAGAGCTGGAGACCATACCAATGGTCCGATTTTGATGAAATTTGGTATGTAGGTGTAGTTCTGGAATATCTCCAGGGGTTTTTTCATGTTTTAAAATTTTAGATTTTTAAGGGGTTTTACCCCGCCCCCCCCCCAAATGGACAAAAACCGAGAAAAATCAAAATTTCTCAAACGATTTTGATAAAATTTAGCTTATTTGTAGCCCATAATGTACCCTACCGTATGCAATTAACCGCGCCTTTCTAAAATTTTCCGTTTAGGTAATAATAATAATAACTGATTTTTGGGGTTTTGGCCAAAAACCGGGTTGTTTTCAAAATGTTTCAAATCCTTTTTTCGTGCATTTATATAGGCCTAATAAACATGTTTGGTGCAAATGTGTTCGAAATCGATCGAATAGTTTTAATAATAATATAATATAATATGGATGTGTGTTACATGCATCTAATTTATTTTCCATGGTATATCCTACTTTTGTAATAATTCTAAATAACCACCTCCTATGCTACTCTTGGGAAGGTATAAAGTTTCAACTGGGAGAAAGTATGTGGCAGTTATCTGGTACCGTTTATTACTTATATTTCAATACAATATTTTCGTTACTTTAATTTAAACTATACATGTAAGACCTAATACACTAGATACGTTTATCAGTTTAAGTCAATAAGTTTTTTAATTTAATTAGTTGTTAATTAAACTTTATTAATAATAGATAATGCATGTTGGATGTACATTTGTTGTAGGCTTTTCTACAGCCCAAGGTACTTTATTCGTTCATTTTCATAGAAAAATAATTTTACCTATGTGGTCTAATGTTTTAACGCAACCCCAGACTATAACTATGGCGAGTTTCCATTTTGTATTTAAAACGAAATAAAACCAATAAAGCTTTAATACATTTTTAATACTCAACACGAAACAATAAAATTGAATTTGAACTATTGCCTATCGCAGTAGTATGGCCGCTAGCGAGCAAATTAAACTTTCAACAGTGGATTTGTTAATGAAATATTAATCTGACCTAGGAGCTCTGGTAACAATGAACGAGCTGTGCATATTTCATGTTCCTAGATGTTACAATAAAGGAGAGGTAGAACCTAAAGCCTTTACTATAACGCTATAGTATTCAAGTGACATATTACAACTAAAGCGCGTGGTTGCGATGCGTAGCAATAAAAGCTGCTCTAAAATATTAGTTTTGCATAAACTTAATTATTATGAAACGCAATTAGGCCTGGATTTACATAATTAATAGAAACCCCGTTTCCTTTAATTATTTTAATTCTTAGTTTCGCTACGTTTATTTAAGTTACTTTAATTTCTGTCCACTTAAATCTGCTAACGAGGAAAATAATTTCATAATATAATTTCAGATGAATGCAAACGAGATGGAATTGTTTTTATCAAGATCTGTTGTTGCGATCTCTTTAAAAATTCTACACAAAAAATAAGCGATGATGCATTTCAATGTGTTCTCTAAACAAGGTTGCATGTTTATATTAGGTTTAAATATATTTGTAACTTTTCTACAGGTAAGAAATTAAATAAACGGTACCAGGAACTGACACATACTTTCTCACAAACGTATTTCAATTATTAAACAGATTCACTGTGACTTCATAATTGTAGGAGGGGTAGGAGAGGTGATATTAAAGCAGGAGATTAATTAATAAATAATATTATTTTTGTTAGCTAAAGAGAAAACTATTCGAACGATTTCTAACAAATTTGCACCAAACTCGTCAATTAGGCCTGAATAGTGCACGAAAAAAGGTTTTGAAAATTTTTGAAAAACAACCCCCTTTTCGGCCAAAAAACCCACAAAATCAGTTATTATTATAATATAATTATAATAATAATCAATTATTATTATTATTATTAGCTAAACGAGAATTTTTAGAAATATGCGGTTTTTTGCATATGATAGGGTACATTAAGGGCTATAAATAAGTAAAATTTTATCAAAATTGTTATAGCCGTTTTTTCATAAAAAATTAATAACTGATTTTTTCTCCGAAAAGAGGGTTGTTTTTCAAAAATGTTCAAAACGTTTTTTTCGTGCATTTATACAGGCCTAATTGACGTGTTTGGTAAATTTGTTCGAAATTGATCGAATAGTTTTCTCTCTAGCTTTGAATACATACAGACATACAGACATACTGACAGACATTTTGTTAAAACCACTTTTTTGACTCAGGGGGTCCCAAAATGGATATTTCCACAAAAATCTCAACATCGATTTTTTTTGCGATCACTATACTTTCTCTATACTATAGTATAGTGAGAAAGTAAAATAGAAGAAATTTACTTTTTTTTTTTAAACAGTAAACACAGTAATTTTAGCTTATTTACAAAACAGTAAACAAATATTTCAATCACGCACTGGCGTGAGTTGAGCGAATTTACAAAATTAAGTTTATATGTTTTAGGGTTTCAACCATTTACGAAATTGGTCTATTCACGAAGGTCGTGTAAACAAACCAAATGTACATCTCCTGCATACATTTGTTTAGAACCAATAAAAAGGCTATTCTAGTATGAAAAATCTCAAAATTGTTTTGCTTTCAGTAAAAAGTGTTTCGGTTATTGTATTTGTTGGCCAACGAACCCGTCGAGCGACTTGAAAAACAAACGTGTGAAACAATTTTTGATATTTTTTGGACTAGAATGAAACTTTTTAGGGTTTTATCTAAACAAATAAATATAGGAGATTATTCTGCTCATTTTTTTTACAAGACCTTATAGCCAGTCTGGTTCGTCAAATTCGATCAAAACGTAAAATACCATAAAGGTAAACTGTTCAAATCCACGTGGGGGCAGCTTCTGATCGAGGCTAGCGAAGCGAAGCTGTCCATAATCCGAGGCCACAATGTCGAGGTGCAAACTCGCAAAGCTCTGCGAGCGGAACAAAGCAGAGCGTGAGCCGGGGCTGGATTCTGAGGTGCAAACAAATTCTACTAATTACCTTCCTTACAAATTCTTAATAGTTGGTTGAAACCCTAAAACATATAATCTTTAATTTGGAAATTCGCTCAACTCAACTCAGCAGTTCAGGGCTACAAAAAAAAGGTTTCTTGACATTTTATGGTTCAATGTGTGGTTTTTGGGTAGTACAGGTTTGAAATTTTTAAACGCGTGATTTGACATAATCGGAGTTTTTTATAGATCATTGTAAGGTTAAACTTTATTCGAAGTTTGAACTCAATCGGTCAAACCGTTCTCTATTTTTGAATTATTTTGTAAAATAAACAAAGTGGCAGATATCTGGATAACGAATCGTTTTTTGTAAAAAAAATATTCTCTTTATTTTCACCCAAAGAACAATATCCTTAAGTTGGTGAATAGAGTTGGTAAACACCCTGAATATCTACGACCTCAATATCTATTTCTATTTCAGAATTCTTCTTTACCCTATATATGCAACTAACTGTAGACTAAATCAATTACGGATTTCATACTGTCTCAAATATATTCGCTGCGAGTGTTCGCTTAGTACTCCCGCTTTTGTCCCGAATCTATTGTGTTCGTAATCAAATAAAAGGCAAAACTTATTTAGGATTAACGGCGGCCGGCTTTGTTACCAAAATGTGTTCATCGCGACTCTCTTTCAGCGGGAACAAAATTAGTTTACGCTATTTTAATTGGTTTATTTCACTCGCGAAGGTTGAATGCAATTTTAACACAATGCAAAACCTATCACAATGGGCTGAAGTTTAATTATTGCAAAAATTAAAATATTTGAATAATTTGATTTGCTCGCTATACCGTAGAGGAAAAGGTAATTTAGAATTTATTTTTGGACACAGAGGAAACAGCCAGTATCGATTCGCAGAACACGTAATTTCATTCTGAAATATTAAAATTTGTTAATGCTTTCGTTAAGCCAAATTAAATATATTTATTAATGCCAAAAATTCAAATGTTTAGGCCAGTTTTGTTGGAATATTGTCCTCAACCAATTACATGAAAAATGAACTCCTATAAAACGAGTACGTACGTGAGTAATATTTTAATAGCTGATTTTACGCATCATCTGTAATACTTAAACAAAACCTAGCGAAGATTATACTTTTGGGTTATGTTTACAACTTCAATAAATAATTATGTCTTGTGAAGTAGATTTTTTAATGAGTTATAGAACTAATGTTGAAAACATACGTTATAAGATTTGTTTTGTTGTTATAAAATAAATATAAATAATACAACCTTTAATCACAATATATTCATTTATACAAATTTTATGAAGATAGACCCATTCGTTTAACTTAGTGAACATTCGTACATCTTTGTGTAGCTTATAAACATATTCGATTATAAATTTCTTTAATATAATATTAATAACTTTTAAATCATTTGATATATCAATATGAAATGAAAAGCAATTAAATTAAAATATTTTTACCTTTATTTTTATGTATAATAATGTTTATAAATTCAACATTTTAACAAATAGACCTACCGTTTTTTTTTTATCATATCTAAATAATTCTTATAACTGTACACATTTGCCGCGTTAAAAATCTCCTCAGCATAGGCCTACATAAAGTTTGTTGTTTTTAAATAGTATGTTTTTTAATTGTGTATTTCTGATGTGTATCTAATTAATCTTCCTTAGATTTTTCATTGGGACTTACTAGTATTAAATATGTTTATCAAATGATTATACATTAAGAATATTCAGTCTTTGATCTTCAATATTTTTTGTAAGATATCGAGAATTGAACCTTTCATTTCAAGTACTGATTCCATTACTAATTTTACGTTATTAGCTTACAGACTACAAGGAGTGCTCTTCCAAGAACAACCAATAATTATTATTTCCCGTTGAGATTCTTATTGAAAGTTGGCTTTATTCAAAGCTAAGCCTTCTTGTTAAAAGCATGCAGGATGTCTTGCAATCCTACACTTTAGTTAATGTAAAGGTTGAGTTCTTTTAAACTATAAAAACACTATAAACCTAACTTGTAAACTATAAATCTGACAACAAACTTTAAATAGGGAACTTTTCCTTCTTTTATGAGAAATCAAAAAACAAAATATATAGCTGAAATATTTGTAAATACTTAAATAAACTTTCAAATTTCTTATAGAACACCTTGTATTATATGGTGACTTTTTTTATTTTACACGTTATTTGAAAACTTTTTTTGTCACGATTAACCGTTTAAAAGTTAAAGAGGTTTAAAGTTTTAAAAACATCCTGAGCAGAAGATATTTTTATATGGAAACGTTTTGAACCAATGAAAACGCTCTTAATGTTATTAAAACATTTTTAGACAAATAACTTTTCAAAATCAATAAATACGGTCTTTTTTCATTTTATAAAAGCAAAATACAGAGGAATTAAGTAACAAACATACAAATTTGTCACACATGGAAAATTAATGTGGTAACCATATTCAATTTCTGCTGATTCAGAATCCTGAATTGGCCAAAACTCTGACGTAGTAAACCCATTATCTTTTATTCATGTTAGTATCCAAGTCAACGAAGTACAATAAAGGTTTACTTACTTTCTTATGTGTTCGTCACGTGACTTCCTTTTTTTCTTTTATGACGCGTTTTGGAGATTTACTTTATCAGAACTGTTATCACTCTTATGAGCTTGTCAAACATTTATTAAAACACACAAACTGTAAAAAAAAAACACTGAGAACATTAATTTCCCGCGCTTTAAATTAATACGTCCTCAGTGTTTGTGTGTTTTATTAAATTTTTGACGAGCTTATAAGAGTGATATAACAGTTCTGATGATGGAGTAAATCTGCGAAACGCGTCATAAAAGTAAAAATGAAGTAACATGACGACACATAATAAAGTAAGTAAACCCCCATTATGTTTATTTAAAAGAAGGAATTTTCCAATCGTTTTAAGTTAATGTAAATACTTATTAATCTAAATAAATAAACAGTTTAAAATTAATTTGTTTGATGAAAGGAAGTAAAAAGAACGCCTACTCTTGCGTAAATTCAAGTTTAAACTTAAAACATTATAATAGATATACGTTTAGATGAAGTATGTTATGGTTGGGACAGAATTTTTACAGCTCACAAAGCTAATACATTACACATGTTCCTCGCGTGCCCTTGTATTTGCTTCCATTAGTTAAATTGTTCATCTACTTTGAGAAGTCAGGCATAAAACAATCATACTTTACCTTTCCTATTTAGAAGTGTTTACCGACGTTCTTGGATTAACGCCAGTAATTTTACCCTTTGAATAATTTCTGTAATTAATTTAAACCGGTAATTTAATAAAGGACGGGTTGATCTTTTTAATTAGGGGTTAAGCTCGACCCGCTGTTATACCAAGTACGTGTTTCAACATTTATTTTGCATCGGCGTAAGTTTTTCTCACAGACTCACTTTGATGCTACTGTTGTTTGAATAAAATTTCAAGAACGTTCGAATTATGATCAAATAAAATTTCAAGAATGCTTCCAACGTAATTTCATTAGCATATACCTACACAAAATTGCAGTTCTGGTACTTAATAGCGTGTGTTAATTAATGTATGTGTTAATATTACTAATGTTTATTTGCATTATGAAGTATTTTTGTAACTGCTCAATTTAAATGTGTATATAGGGATTCTCCTATTAATAAATGGGGAAAAAACTTATAAACATAGTAAAAACATTTAAAGCTCATACCATTTCTGAACTTAATGTCTGCTCCAAAGACTAAATAAAGCCCTACTAAAATTACTGGGTCAACAATTGATGGCTAAATTTGTGGAGTTACGGCTAATGCCATTTGTGAACGTAATTTCTGCTCTAAAGGGCAAATTAAGCCCTACTAAAATTACTGGGTCAACAATTTGTGGCTAACTGTGTGGTTAGTTACGGCTTGTGAACGTAATTTCTGCTTCAAATGGTGAGTTAAACCCTACTAAAATTACTGGATCAACAATTGATGGCTAAATTTGTGGTAACTTCTGGCATTTATAAAAGTAATTTCTGCTCCAATTGATGAATTAAGCTCTATTAAAACTACTGTGACAACAATGAATGCCTAAATTTGTTTTTGGTTCGGCTGCTGGCATTTTTGAACATAATTTCTGCTCCAAATGGCGAATTAAGCCCCTAGAAATCAACGTAAAATGCTTACTGAATTATAATTAAATTCAAACATCTGTGATCTTTGGCTAATTGGATCAAAAACAACATAATTTTAGGTTAGGCATATACTGAACCAAAACACCATTATTAAAAGCATTTACATTTATTACCACAGCAACCATCTTGTTAAATTTAGAATCAGGTAATTATTCTTCTCAACTCACATTTTTTTTTGCCTCAGTCCCAATCAATCGTCATTTCCTTGAAAATGTCACGTGATTACAATTATTTGTTTGCATTAGCCTGAGCATGAGTGACCTTGGAGGTTGGTAAACGAAGCGAGCAGGACAGAGCCCCTAGGTTTATACATTTCAAAATCATACATTCATTGTTAAATGTAGGCTACGCATAATAGAAGATGCATGAGTAAACTCAATTCAGCGATTAAATGAAATTTGTTTGTTGTTTCGACAACCCTTCACATCAGCATGTTATTAAATTTATTTAATTGCTTGATGCCATTCGCGAAATCAACCATCGCATTACAGCAATTGATTTATATCTTTAGATTATTCATACACTTTACTATGATTACGTTTCGTCAAAGTTTGACATAATGCTTAATTTAAAAACACAACTAACTATGGCCTAACACAGTTTTAAGTATTACTAATTAGTTATTGTTTTGATCTAAAAGCGTGTATACTATTTTAGCATTTCTTTGATGGAAAACTATCAAAGAGTTGCCATTGGAAAACACATTTTCAATGTTTTACATTATATTAATTACCTCATCAATGGACATAAATAACGTTATAATAATTACTTTGTCATCAATTAATTTCTGATAGTCCTACATAAATAAATCCTTTTATCTGCCCAATAGAGAATCAAGTAACGTGGAAACTGTTTTTTTTTTTTATTGTGGTCATTTTGCGGTTTTAGTGATATTTGATAGGCTTCTATGAATTCGTTCTGCATGAACTAAATATAATATTAAATTCTCCTGGATTGAAAAATTCACAGTAGAATTGAAATTTAAAAAATACCTAACAACTGATCAGGCATTCCTCTCGAATAAATATAAACACGCTTCCTTCCATTAATTCCTTTCTCCTCACCTCTTTCTCTCCAGGTCCGAGTAAGGTCGGGAGTATTCAATCATGGTCTCCAGAACACGTTTTGGAGTGTCTTTAAAAATTATATACACAGTGAGGAAAAAGTCTGGAAACGGTTAAATATTTCGTATTTAAAGACAATTTGAAGGTAGATGTGTTTGAGGAACCTACTCTATGTAAAAATCGTATTTTTTAAAAACGATTTCAAAAAATGTATCCGCCATCTTGGATCCGCCAAATTGAATGTAACTTTGTTTTTTTAAATGGGAAGGTGGTCATGTGATAAATACATAATTTATTTAAAAACAAAAAACAACAAACTTTATCTAGGCCTACGTATTTAGTGTTCTATGCTGACGGAATATATGACTGGTAAATGTGTATTAATTAATTATAAAGATTATAAAACTTTAGGCCTATTTGTTAAAATGTTGTATTTATATACATTATCATATCTACTTATGTAAATCTAGACGGGTTCACTGATTCACTTACATGAACCATGAGGCACTTTCCGTAATCGGACCCCAATAAACCTTACACTTGAATTAAAGCTCTCGACGAGAAACCTTTGGAAAAATTGCCAGAAGTTAACATTTTTAAATTTTGGAAGCACCTTTTGGGCGGGAAAGATTTTTCATTTTGAGCGCGTTTTGTAAGAAAACGGTAAAAGATAGCAAAACATTTTAAATACAAAAGTTGTAGAAAATTAAATTTCAAACTAACGATTTCCCATCAAATTAAAGGTCCCACCACCCGTTTAGCCGCTATTCACCCGAGAAGGAGCTCCAGCCCACAAGCCTTCAAATTTCCCATGTTAATCTTATGGAGATAATGTTTAATGAGTTTGAGTCAGCTGCCAAATAAAACAGCTGATTTATGCTCAGTCACCCAGGTACAAACAAGCCAAAGATTAGCGAGAACCGTTAGCGAGTTTTACAACTTCGAGCGAAGCGAAGAGTCCAGGGGCAGAGCTCCTAGTTTTTGTATAACACGGAATGTAAAGCCCTTAAAAGGTCATATGGGTTCTTATATAAAAAGGTACTTTCTTAACCTACAACTTTCCGATTTAATGTTTGTCGAAAATGTTCACTGTTTTTTCCGCTAAAGCAAGAAGAACTTTTTTTACAACCTTCAAACCCCCCCCCCTCATTTCCTCTTTTAGAGTGGGAAAATTGGTAGATTTTTTTCTGCAATGTCTAAGATTGAAAAACCTGTCTCACCTGGTGTATTAATTCTAGCAAAAGCCTTACTATTGATCATAGTACTATACAAACACTACTAAGAAATTCCTAAACAAGTTTAAAAAGAAGTAGTGATACCCAGAATTAAGAGCATTTTAAAACGTTTGCCAGGCTGGAGTTGTATGTTGTAGCCTGATTCGTTACTAATTAATTCGTTTCCAACAAACAAGAGAAACGTGTTCGGTATTGTTACTTCAACTGTAATTCTTCTCCGTCCTAATTAAATTGTATATAAATAAATTACAGCATTTATTAGTGTGTTTTCGACAATAGACGCAGCCTCAACTCCTCCTTTGTTAAAGTTCATTTTCTTAGAAAAATTACCCCAGTTTGATAGAAAGCTTCCTTTGTTGCGAAAAATTAATAAACTTGGCATAAGAAGCTGCTTTGATTGTTCAATCTTATTTTGCTGTATATTTCGTTCTTTGATCAAACATTTTAACTTTATTTTCATCATTCCTTTCCGTCTTTCTTATTTAAAACAATTAGTAGCTTAATAATCAAGACATTTGGTTTAGCGTTAATCGTTTAAGGCTCGACAGTATGCAAAAACTATTTCTGAGTTTACCGCAGCTCTCCAAGTGGCAGAGCTTTACACTACTAGCATTGAGTTTGTGTGCGTTTCATTCTTCCGCTAGCATATATTGGGCAGATCCATAAAGGTGGAAACTGGAGGGTTACAGACGTAAACGTACTTTAATGGTACTGAAATGCGCATGCGTGACAATGTATGTGAGTATGTGTTATTAAAGACAGCTTTCCCTCACACATCCAAAATTAACGGAAATATTTTTTGTTTAAGTATTACTCGGCAAGCGACAAGTTGATGTGATAACCACCAGAGTGCAGGCTAAACACTGGAGTAGGAACAAAAATTCAGCGCGTACATGCTTCCACAATAAAGCAGATTTTTTGTCATAAATTATACAAATGTATTGAAATGACTTGTATTTGAAACGTAATTAAACTTCGAATGTGGTGATTTTTTTAATATTTCTGATATTTGCATTATTGAATAAGAAAAAAATTGGAATCTTTGATCTTGAGTTAAGTCAAAGAACAAATTTAATTAAAAACCAATTAAAAAAAACTAAAGGATAGCCATATTCTGACTGTCCTAACCTTTAAAATTATATATTGAGAATATTTTTCTGACCATTATTACTCTAGTAATCTTGTTACGCGTTTAATATTGCTTTTATGGAGTTTAAATTCAAGATGGCTGAGTCTACTACGCCTTAAATACAGACAACTTACGTCGTTACTTTCGTTTTGATTAGACATTAACAGGTAAAATTTCTCATTTCTAAATTCAAAATTAACGTGAACTGCATACAAACCATTAATCAATCTATCTTACAACTACATTCAATTTGACTTTTATTGTATACACTTTGATAGCAATAACCGTATACCTAATTAACCAAATATGTTTGTGTAATTAGCATCACAATAATTGCTGGAGATATTTAATTGGATGAAATATAATTGTGTTTTTCGTTTCAGCTATTATAATTTAACCTAATTTTGTAACCTAGTACCGAGCCATGTTGGGTTTTATGTCATTGTTACAGGAATACATCCTGCTAATATTATAATTTAACAGCAATACACATTACGTTCTGTAGCTTTACAATGTAATTACTTCCACAATTTAAATATTTTTGTTTTTCATTATCTGTAACGTTGTTTTACTTTTTGACAAACACGATTGGTGTTTTTGATGTTAGGTCGTTGCAGCGTTTAGAATAAACTGGCATTGAGTGACGAATTATCAAGGTGTTCGTCTTTCTGCTCTTAAATATTGGATTTTCATTGAATGTCAGGACAGAATAATTCGACCACACAGCTGAACAGCTGACGTCACTTGGGCGAATTACAAAAATTAAGTTTATATGTTTTAGAGTTTCAACAAACTATTTGGGATATTGGTTTACTTACGAAGGCGCTGAATAGCTTCTTCCGCGTACGAAATGTATTATTAGAATTTGTTTGCACCTCAGCCTCCGGCTCATGAGCTGCTTCGCTTTGTGAGTTTCTATTTCGACCTTGTACTAAAAATTATGCACCTTTTTGGAGCACTGTACTTTCAATAATGCAACTTTTTGAAGCAATGTGCTATCAATCATACAACTGTATGAAGCAATGTTCTATCAATCATGCAATTTTTTGAAGAATGTTATATCAATCATACAACTTTTTGAAGCAATTTACTATCAATCGTTCAACTTTTCGAAGCAATGTAATATCAATCATGCAACTTTTTGAAGCTATGCACTATCAATCTTGTAAATGTTTGAAGTAATGTACTATCAACCACGCAGCCTTTTTGGAGCAATGAACTATCAACCATGCATCTTATGAACGCAATGAACTGTCACTTATGTAACTTTTGAAGAAATTTATTATGAATCATGCAACGTTTTGAAGCATTGTACTATCAATCGTGTAACTTTTTGAAGCAATGTACATCAATCGTGTAATTTTTTGAAGCAATGCACTATCAATCGTGTAACTTTTTGAAACATTGCACTATCAATCGTGTAACTTTTTGAAACATTGCACTATCAACCGTGTAACTTTTTGAAGCAATGCACTATCAATCGTGTAAATTTTTGAAGCAATGTAGTAAAATGTAGTACTACCAATCGTGCAACATGTTAAGAAATATACTATCAATCACATCAATATAAATGGATAATGTACAGTAAATCCAAATCAGCTGTTTTAGGTGTCTAGGTTCCCTGTCTATTATGTTGGAAATGTGTATTTGATTTGTAAAATGAATAATGATTACAATGATATAATCTACAAAACTACACATCTGTTTTTATGTATAATATTAAGGTGTACATATTTACCGAATGATTACGTCATACTAATTTAGTGCCTGTTTTGTTATGCAGAGTAACAGAAGTCAACCTGCAATTGGACTAAAACAGACGCCCAAGTCAAGGGTGAGTGAAGTTATTTATTGTTAAATAGTTCTGTTGTTTCCATTAAGAGAGGTTACTATGTTGTTAATTAGAACATGTTGAGATATACTGTCGTCCTACATCTTCATTATACAGAGTACATGGTGAAATGTACTTGTTATGTTTTTAAACAAGGGTAGTTAGGGTAGGAAATGGAATGTAACGTGTTTCCATACAGAGCTGCAACATCCATGTGAATAAAACAATCACAAAATATGAATGTATTAAATCTCCAGAAAATCCAACTGTCCCAAACATAAACTAGTGTGTTTAGAAAAAAAAAGATTTTTTTTCTCTAGAAAATCTTTTATCTTATGCACTTAAATAAAACTATATTAAAGTAATTCTATATAAAATCTGAAGTAAATAATCGAACATAAGTCCAAAACTGTAGAATAAAACTGACACTACACATCAAAAGAAATCTTCACATTTGTTAACAAAAACTTAATCAGGAACACAATAGACCTAGTAAGTATAATTGATAACTAACTATAAACTCTGATGTTATATATAAAAGGTTTTGTTCTAACTGACTGATGTAGAATTAACTTGGACCGGAAACTACTAGTATTTAAGATACAAATAGAAAAATGTAAAGGTATATATTTGTAGGATCATAGATTCACACTAAGAAAGGAGTTTGGAAAATGTTTTTTTAAGCGTAAAATAGAGAAAATTCTAATAAATCAGCTGTTCAAAGCAAAAGCTTAGCAACACATGTTTGCTTACATTCATTGCCATAGCAACGATGAATGGACAGGCGGTTTATGGACTGCTTCGCTTCGCTCTCAGCGTACAAACTCGGCCGCTGGTCTCGGATCAGAAGATGCCACGATAAAATCCCCCACGTGGATTTGAACCGGGTACTTTAATGGTATTTTACGTTTTGGTCGATTTTGAGGGAACCGAGCGAGCTATAAGGTCGTACAAGAAACCAAACTATGCAGTATAACATCCTGCGTTTATTTGCTTAGATAAAACTAAAATTAATTCTAGTTAGAACAATCTTAAAAAAATTGTTACTTCCTGTCAAAACACGTGCTTCCGGTATTTGATTTTTTTGGCTGACGAACACGTCCAGGCGACATATACAACCAACCTGTGTACCAAATTTAGACCAAATCAGACTTACAATGCGGCGTTAAAGTGCGAACCTATATACAAATTTTTAAACACACCCCAAAACCTGTTCTGGGGAACATGATCGTGCTCATTTACTCCTCCCGTTCTTAGGTCTGACCATAGCTCATCTTTCCTATAAAAATTCGCTGATAAGAACTTTGACGAACCTAATAAGGTAATAAACTGTTTTAATTAGGCTACTATGCAATCCTGGAGGTTAGAAGTATAGAAATTTCAAAACAGTTGTACTTAAATTAATTACACCTATGGGGAAATTAGTTCCGAACCGCTTTGACACAGTATGCAGCTCAATTCGTCAAACACAAAGCTTTTATTGAAGTCTACGCTGCAGTCAGCCAGTACTGTACTAAACATAATTTAACTGTCAATCAAAGCAAAAAGAATTGTTTATACTTTAACTCAAATACGTTCTCAGACTCAGACTGTTATGTTGGTGATGAAGAACGAGTTTTGCTAAACTGCTAACTTAAAATGTCTTTCTGATGCGCTGTTTTATAGCAATAACATGAATTTTACTCTACGCGATCTCGCTGATCCTTTGTTTTATATCAATGACAGAGTAGTCTTATCTCTCTCTATATAAAAATGAATGTTTCTTTTTTTTCTTTGCCCTATATAGACTCAAAAACTATTCGACCGATTTCACTAGCAATTTCACATTTTATCCATATTATTGCCAGGAGTGTTTAGAAATTACAATTACTTCAGTCTAAGGGGCGTTGAAATGTTGATACGCCTATACGATAAATATAAATTGAACTAACTTCCTACAAGCTATAAAGCTAAATTTGTTAATACCATTCTTAAGTGATACAAATAACCATTTTAAATTCGATTACTTAAGTCAAAGGCATGAAATTTGATAACTCGCCTTAAAATTATATAATCATTTATACACTAACTTTTTTCTATATGCTCAAAAACTTCTCAACTAATTTCTCTAAATATTTTACAATTCACACTTATTATTACCAGGATTGTTTAGAGAATATGACCACTAAAATCAAAGCGATTAAAATTGGGTATCTGCCCCAATACAATAAAAATAAATTGCACTAACAACCTTCAACCTATAAAGCTACGTATGTGTAATATTATTCTTGAGTGATATAAAAACCATTTATTTGCAATTCGATTACTTAAGTTCAAGTAATGAAATGGGATAACTACTTTTAAAATTAAATAATTCTATTTAGCTAACCATATAAAATAATTTACACGAGCGCTACCGCTTGCCCTGATCATAAAAATCTTATTTGAACCTACTGTCACTTAAAAATTCATTTTTCAGTACACTCACTAAATTGTGTTTGTTAATTAAATCTAAGTATACCTATATTTATTTTCGCTATTGCTTGTTTTAATTTTAAGGGTGGTTATCCTATTTCACCTTTGACTTAAGTAATCGAATTGCAAATGTTTTTTTTTTATCAATTAAGAATAATATTAAATAATTTTAGATTTATAGTTTGTAGTAATTTAATGCCATTAATTTTATTGTGTAGAGGTTGACGCCCCTATGTAATCTTTTTGTTTGCAGTGACATATTCTCTAAAACAATTCTTTTACTAATATGTGTAAATTGTGAAATTTTAATAAAATTAGTTGAGTAGTTTTTTGAGAATATAAAAAAGTAAGTGTATAGTCAATTTTAAGGTAATTATTCCATTTCATCCCTTTAACTTAAGTAATCAAATTGCAAATAGGTGTTTATATCCTTTAAAAATAATATTATGTATTACATAATTTTAGCTTCATAGCTTGTAAGAAGTTAGTTTAATTTATATTTCTTGTACAAGGGTGGCAACTCCTTCTAATTTTTGAATCCAAACCATCCAGGGACCAACTCAAACACACATACAAAATTTCATTAAAATCGGTCCAGCCGTTTTGAAGGAGTTCAGTTACATATACACGTACAGAAGAATTATATATATACAGATAGTAAAATCAAGCAATAGCGAAGCAATTCCGAGTCCGCTAGTTACTAAAATATCTTATGTACAAAGTGTTTTCGATTTATTTAGCCTTAACTTATTAATACATTGCAATACACTTCATTGAAATAATTTCATTTTAAAACTATATTTGGTTACCATTTTGTAACACACATCTGTCTGACAACATAAAATTGTGAACAAAGTTTCAAACATTATCTCGTCTGTGATGTTGCAAGTGGTTAAAAGGAAATCTGTTCAAGCCGCCCTGCCTCGTACAGAGGTGGTCTATCGAGACAAATCCATCATGTTATATTACACACAAGGATCCGTCACATCAATTTTTTCTGTCCACGTGATATTATATATCAGTTAAAAAGCTTTTCTTGGCAAGAGAAATTCCTTAAATCAAATAACGCATGCTTCTGTAATGAAATACGAAATACTATTTTGATCAAAGTAATAGACTGGGCATCGCCTGGGGCCTTAAGTGTAATAAATAAATAGAGAATTCAACGGATCATGGATCATTGGAACCTAGTTACACAATAAATTAGTTTACGGAATTTGGATGGTATTGGTTTTAACTGTAAATAATTCGACCACGCCTTTTGTGCGAAGTATATTAGAATTCGTTTGTATCTATGCCTCCGCATCCGGCACACGCGTTGCTTCGTTGCACCTCAACCTTGCGGCCTCCGATTATCTACTTTTTTGCTTCGTTTTGGGGGTTTCCATCCCTACCTAGGATCACAAGATGTCCTCCACTTGTACTTTTATGGTATTTTACGTTTTGATCGGATTTGAGGGAACCAAACGAGCTATAAAGTTGTCTAAAAAACAAAATGTGCAGAAAAATCAACTCCTATAAAAGCGAGTGTAACGTACGTGTAACATCCTATACGTACGTGAGTAACATAGGCCTATAATATAACAGCTGATTTCACCCATCATCTGTAATAATAAAACAAAACCTAGCCTAGATTATACTTTCGGTCAATCAACTTCAATCAACATAAGCTTTGTGAAGTAGATTTTCTTGAAATATGAGTTAAAGAACTAATGCAGGCTATACTACGTTATAATATTTGCTTTGAGGTTGTGAACTGTATACAATACAACCTTTTGTCATCATTGTATTCGTTTATACAAATTTAAAGAATATGTAGGCCACTTTAGAAAAACTACTTCTCTACCAGATTTAGTCCAAATCGGACTAAAATGCGGCCGTTAGATTTCAAATACATTTTTTAATGTCAACCTGTTCTGGGGAGCATGATTGATGCTCATGGACCACTCCCGGACCTTAGACCTCACCGTAAGTGTCAGTGCAATAGCTCATCTTTCCTAAGGATATTCGATAATATAATTCACAATACTGCTGCTAGGCAACAATACGTGGAAAAATTTTAAAACATTGAAACCATCTGGAATACAATCAGGACGGGAGTTTCTATTTGCTTGTGACGGGAGTTGATTGATAACTTCCGAATCGGTAATTTAGTGGATTGGTAATTACGCCGTTCATTCGTTTCATGTAGACTGACTTCGAACGCTATACAAAATATTGTTTAATATTTTTTTTGAAACAAACATATACCTTTAAAAATTGTTTTTACTTTCTCACTATAACTATAGTATAGAGATAGTATAGTGATCGCAAAATAGTGATGTTGAGATTTTTGTGGAAATATCCGTTATGGGACCCCCTGAGTCCAAAAAAGTGGTTTTTACAAAATGTCTGTCTGTATGTATACAAAGTTAGAGCGAAAACTATTCGATCGATTTCAAAGAAATTTGCACCAGACATGTCAAGTAGGCCTGTATAGATGAACGAAAAACGGTTTTGAAAATTTAAAAAAAAAAAAAAACCATAAAATCAGTTATTATATTTTTATAAAAAACGGCTCTAACGATTTTGATAAAATTTTGTTTATTTGTAGCCTTTAATGTACCCTACCATATGCAAAAACCGCATCTTTCTAAAAATTCTCGTTTAGTTAATAATAATAATAATAACTGATTTTGGGGGTTTTTCAAAACCTTTTTCCGTCCATCTATACAGGCCTAATTGACGTGTTTTGGTGCAAATTTGTTCGAAATCGATCGATAATAATAATAATATTTATTAGTTAATCTCATATTTTAATAAATCACCTCTCCCCACCTACAATTATGAAGTCACAGTGAATCTGTTTAGTAATTTAAATATGTTTGTGAGAAAGTATGTGCCAGTTCCTGGTACCGTTTATTAACTATTATTTGGTGGAGTCTTGTCCAATTAAGGCAAAACACGTTAAATGGTAGAATCATTTTTAAATACTAGGGGGTGTTATTGACGAATTTCCATAGGAAAGATGAGCTATCGCAGTGACATTTATGGTGAGACCTAAGATCGGGAGTAGTGTTCGCATTCTATCGGCCGCATTTCACTTTTGATCCAAATTTGGTACACACGATGGCAGTCTACGTGGCTCGGACGAGTTCGTTATATAAAAAAAAATCAACAACCTGAGACACTTTTTTTGACTGGAAGTATTTTTTTACGACTTTTCGAATTTATTAAAACGTAAAATACCATAAAAGTACCCAGTTCAAACACACACACTGGGGATTTTACCATGGGGGCATCTTCTGATCCAAAGTCAACGGCCGAGTTTGTACGCTGCGAGCGAAGCGAAGTAGTACAAACCCTAGGCAGTAAGTCGAGGTGCAAACCCCCAAAGCGAGTCTTCCCCTGCGAGTGGAACGAAGCAGCGCGTGAGACGAATCTGAAAACTTAGGTAATACCAAATTCTACCATTATATTTCGAACACAAAGGCTGCCATTCAGCGCCTTCGTGAGTAGACCAATTTCTAAAATAGTTGGTTAAAATCCTAAAACATATAAACTTAATTTTGGATATTCGCTAAACTCACGTCAGCGGTTCAGCTGCGTGGTCAAATTATTAAACATGGAGTTCCAACACATACTTTTTATGGATCGTATATTTAGTTTTAGAAATTTAGAATTACAAAATATGTGATTATTTAAGTAATTATTACCATTACAACATGTATTACCAAATTAAGTAAAATGAGGACTAGTGATTCGCTAAATTTTCAAGTTTTAATGGCGCATCAGTTAATTTACATAAAATAAATATATATAGGAGGGGTTAGGTGTGTGGCAGAGTCAGTAGGCTAGTTTGGGATGACACGTCCTGAGAGTGATTACATAGAGGTCGTAAAAGTGTATGCTGTTGAGTTTATAACCGTCCCTCAAACATTAAATAAAGGGAAAAGCTGTTAGCTTACCAATCTACATAAAATATAAATTGGTTTTCATAATGAAGAACAGACGTATAGCGAGATTAGTTTTTATTTTTATTCAAATTACTAGTGGTCCAGGCAATGCTTCGCTATTGCTTAATTTTAATATATCCATATAAGATTGTTATGATCAGAACAGCTGGTCTCGCGCGTATTAAACATATAGGTGTTTATTGTTTACGCAATTTATTTTATATGGGTAGCTATCACATTCTAATGATTATTTAATTTGAAGGGTAGCTTTCCCATTCACTCCTTTGGCTTAAGTAATCGAATTGCAAACGGGATTTTATATCACTTAAAAATAATATTACACAAATTTAGCTGTATAGCTGTAGGAAGTTAGTGCAATTTAATTTGATTGTATAGCTGCGTAATTTTCATCAATTTGATTACAGTGGCCATATTCTCTAAACAATCCTGGTACTAATATGTTTAAGTTGTGAGATTTTTTGTGAAATTAGTTGAGTAGTTTTGAGCATTTAGAAAAAATAAGTGCATGAATGAATATTTAATTTTAAGGGTAGTTATCCCTTTTCATCTTTTTTACTGAAGTAATCAAAATTGCAAATGGTATTTTATATCAATGAAAAAAATATTACATAATTTTAGCTTTATGCTTACAGGAACTTAGTTCAATTTATATTCATTGTATAGGGGTAGCAACTCCATTTCAACCCCTTAGATTGTAGTAATAGTAATGTTTAAACACTCCTGGCATTAATATGGATAAAATGTGAAATGTTTAGTGAAATCTGTCTAATGAGTTTTGAGTCTATAGAGCACTAAAAAACAAACGTTTATTTTTATATATCACTAATGGACGCGACAATGCTATTGCTTTATTTAATTTTGAGGGTAGTTCATCCATTTCATCCCTTTACTTAAGTAATTAAATTGCAAATTTTATTATACCAATTAATTAAGAATAACATTAAATAACTTTAGCTTTATAGTTTATAAGAATTTAGTGCAATTTTTTTAATTTTATATTGGGTAGCTACCTCATTTAAATATATGTGTCCATTAAATACTGTAAGCGTACACGACTAATGTTGATAAATCTAGCAACACGGTTAGTTAGATTTCGTAATTAAAGTTGATAGATCCAGAACACTGCCAGCTTTAGTGACAAGTGTTGATTAATCTGGTAACACTGTCAGTTAGATTTTGAGATTATGTTGGGTATGTGGGTCTACTTCACAATTAGACTAGTATTTGTATCCGTACAAAAAATAATGTTGTTTAATGGAGGGCACTGGTATTGTCGGTTGTCGTATGAAAACAACAGTTCTTGTAATAATCAAGAATTAATAATTGTCTGTATTAAATTCATCATGCGTACGCAAGAGCGGTGTGATAATTGTAGCATATCTTTTGGTTTAATTCTGGTGTATAGATCTCGCAACACTGAAAGGTAACTTTCGTGATTAATGTTGTGTTAGATTTGGCATCACTATCAATTAGCTTTCGTGTTTAATGTTGATAGATCTGGCAACACTGTAAGATAACTTTCGTGATTAATATTGTGTAAGATTTGGCAACACTATCAATTAATTAGCTTCCGTGATTAATATAAATAGATGTAGCAACACTACCAGTGTTCGTGATTAGTGTTGATGAATCTGGGAAAACTGTTAGTTCGCTTTATTGATAATTTTTTACAGATCTAGCAACACGGTAATTAGCTTCTGTAATATTTGTGATAGATCTGGCAACACTGCTACTTAGCTTCCGTTATAATAGATCTTGGGACACCGTCAGTTAGCTTTCGATTAATTTAATGGAACCAGCAACCACGAAAGGCTGGTTAAAGGCTTACCATAATTGTTCGTTAATAATTAAAAAATATAGTTGAAAACAGTGATTCATGGACGGGTATTAGTTCACATCGATACGTAATTATACTAAATGTCACAGTCGAAATAATTAGCCGGAGTTGTGGCCATGTTGTTTGAATTGACAAAACGCAAACACCGACGTATTTAGATGATTAAAAACAGCTGTTAACTAGATTATAGCGCGTTCAGAAGTCGGTAATCATATTAAAACTAAACCAAATTCTGTACAAATAAATGTGATAGGCCTACATGGTTCAGCAATTATTCGAATCATGTTGACGATCCGAAGCTGCCAGTTCGAATTATGTTCGGCTTTAATTGTACATTGGCCTGTTTAGTCAGTTTAAATGCTGTGAAGGGAGAACGAGCCACCATCTTGATTTTAACTCCCATAAAACCAATGATAAACGCGTAACAAGATTACTGGAGTATTAATGATCAGAAATTTATTCTGAATATGTAATTAAGGTTAGAACAGTCCGAAACAAGGTATCCGCTTTTCCTTGTTCCTCTTCACTCCGGAGCTGTGAAATGGCGCGAGGGTCCGCGGTAAAAGAAAAGCTTTCTTTCTAATTACTTTCTTTTATTATTGAAACAAATCCTATTGGCTCTTTATATGTACACAATTAATTATTTAATAGCCGAAAAAGGGTACGGAGAGGAACCAAACACGCGGTCTAATCGGCGAGCTTCTCCCAAGAGAATGTGATAAATGTGGGTATCATTTAGTTTTTTTAAACATTTTTTAAAACTAAATTTGTACTTTGACATAACTCAAAATCATAGTTTGCGTGTTTTTCTTATTCAATAATTCAAATACCAAACAGTGTAAAATTCTCATTACATTAATTCTCTTCCAAATAAAAGTAATTTTAATAAATTTGGATAATTTATGACGAAACAATCTGCTTTATTGTGGAAGCAAATACGTCCCTAATTTGTGTTCCTACTTGAGTGTTTAGCCTGCACTCTGGTGGTTATCACATCAACTGGTTGCTCGCAGAGGAATATTAGAAAAATAATTTACCCGTAATTTTGAATGTGTGAGAGAACGCTGTGTTTAATAACACATTTTCACATACATTGTCAAGCATACGCATTTCAGTACGTTTACTGTAAGGGTTACGTACTTAACCTTGTGCTTTCCGCCTTTATGAAGCTGCTCTATAGTTGCTAGCGGAAGAATGAAACGCAAACAAACTCAGTGCTAGTACTGTACAGCTGCGGTGAACTCAGAAATATTTGTTCACTTCTGCCGAGCCTCAAATGTGTGTAATGTGTGGTACAGTGACCTCAATCTTGGAATGTGTCTCGGAGGAGTGGAATAGAGGGGCCCCACGCTTTGTCTGCAGTGCCTGAAGTCAATAGTACAACTGCAAAAAAACCCAAATATAGACGTCTGTAGAAATCGTTTGCGGTGTTAATGTTACGAGGAGAATGCATTCTTGGAATCGACGATCGGGATTGGATAATGTGATTTTATAAATAAAGCTTCCGTCGTAACATGCATCAATCATGCCGTATAGAATTTAGCGTGGCTTAATAAAATAATTCGATCACGCAGCTGAACCGCTGTCGTGAGTTGAGTGAATTTCCAAAATTAAATTTATATGTTTTAGGGAGTCAACTACTCACAAAGGCGCTGAATAGCTGCCTATATGTACAAATATATTAGTAGAATTTGTTTGCAACTAAGCCTCCAGTTTCGATTCAAACGGTTTTGCGAGTTTGAACCTCGACCTTGTGACCTCGGGTTATGGACGGCTTCGCCCCGCTAGCAGCGTACAAACTCGGTTGTCGGCCTCGGATCAGAAAATGCCCCCATGGTAAATTCCCCAAGTGTAATGGGTACTTGAACACTATTTTACGTTTTGATCGATTTTGGGGGAACCAAGTGAGCTATAAGATCGTGTAAAAAAACAAAATGTGCAGAATAATATTCTACACTCATTATGTTTAGATAAAACCTTAATAAGTGTAATTCTAGTTAGAAAATCTAAAAAAAATAGTTACTTAAGCTAATTCTCAAAAATATTGTATATAAAATCGATGCAACAGGAGGTTCGAGGCTAAATGAAAACTAGTAAATATTGTTTCCGACTCCAATTTTAATTTTTTCCAAAGTGTGTTCTACGTATAAGAATTAAACTCGTATGAAAATCAATCGATCCGGCCTTTTACTTATTCAACGAAAGAACATTCGTACAGTGTATACGTCACGTTAGTCTAGACAAAGATGCGTGACTTACGCTGAAAGACATCGAAGATTGGCTACCAACACGACGTGTGACTCATACACATGAAGTGCGTGTTGCAATACAATCAATAGCTGTCGGAACCCCCACGCAATTACGCCGTTAGGCGACAACGAAACTCGACTCGAAAACCACCATGAGCTCCTCCCACTTCAAACTGTTTTGTTTATACGAAAATTAATTAGCTATACTGTACTTGTTAAAATGATGTGTGTATTCTTCAAGTTGGCGAAATACGTTGTAATAAACGCTCGCGTAAAATTAGTAGATGTTGGTCGTCCTTTGATTAATAATTAAAGGTGGAGTCTTTATTGTCCAATAAAATGTCGAAATACTTTCCAGGAAATATCAAAATTATTGTAAGTAACGTCAAAGTCGATAAATATTTGATGGCAGTTATCTCGTTTTAACATAATCGATACTACCCAGTTTCGAATCTTCATTACGGTAGGGATACACAAAATATGATTTTTAAGTTTTTTTACCAACTAAAAAAGGTAGACGTAAAATTTTTCGCATACAATTAGGTGATATGTATGGCCGGTTACCGGACATTAGACCACACGGACATTCGACCACATATGAAAATATGCGGACATTGGACCACACTTTTGGGGCAACTACCTGGGTTGGGTCAGCTAGGTACATGTAAATATTACTCGCCGGACAATCCACCACTTTTTTAAGGAAGGGTGGGAGGAGGGGGGTTGGAAGATATTAAAGGGGATGGTCGTAGGCCCAAGGGCTGGTGCATCCGCTACTACTACACTAACCTACTTCAAGACTAACTACACTACCCCGTCTCGTCCTCATAATAAGTTTTGCCAAATTAGTTTATTATATCACAGGTAAATCTCATTTACGGGTATGTTTGTAAACAAAAACATCACAACCTAATAAGTAATAAGTATCATTTAAGCCTTTGGTTTATTTCCTGGTTTTAAGCTATGAATCCATTTTATGACTAGAAAATTGTTATTGCAATTTACCAATATTATGTTATTCTGTTTTGTTGTAATTTTCTAAAGTATTAATGAAATTAAACTAAACCTAACCTAACCATCCCCTTTAAGGGTCGGCTCTAGCTGTCGGCCATGTTGGTTGACACTCCATAAGACCAATGTTATTTTAAAATCCATATTTTTCCTTTATTTTTGATCGGATAATTATGAACGATATGTCATTTTAAAGCTATGGCCAATACGCATGCAAATGGCTTTTCCAAAATTAAGAAAAACGTTTTGTTTAATATTTATTAACAATTTAAAAAATTGATTTTTAATATTTTTTTATGTTGTCACTATTAGTTATAGCGAAAAAGTACCAAGCCATTTGCATGAAGAATTTCGTCCCCAAGAGTTTGGTATTTTTTTGAAAACGCTATTTAAACAATTGCGGGTTTTAAATGGATTTAGGCTGAGCAATGTCCGTGTAACCTACCGCCGCTATAGGGTGACTTTAAATATTTTTTTACGATGTAACTATTAATTATAGCGAAAAATTATCAAGCCATTCGGTTGAAGAATTTTGTCCCCAAGAGTTTGGTATTTTTTAAAAAACGCTATTTGAACAATTTCGGGTTTTAAATGGATTTAGGATGAGCAATGTCCGCGTAACCTACCGCCGCTACGCTGGAGTCGCAGGTTGCTTTTTGTTTTACTAGAGCCTACCCTTAATATCTTCCAACCCCTCCCCCACCCTTCTTTAAAGGTGTGTTGGATTGTCCGGCGAGGAATATTTACATATCCCTAGCTGACCCAACCCAGGTAGTTGCCCCAAAAGTGTGGCCGAACGTCCGTTGTGGTCGAATGACCATGTGGTCTAATGTCCGGTCACCGTATGGCCAATGGACTCGGGAAACCCCGGACGGTTTGCAGACTAGCAGAACCTAATAAAATGGGTTTGGCATCTCTCGTAGTTCCCGAGTCAAACAATGCCTTATAAATTCAACTTCCATGCAAAACCCAAATACAACTGAATACATACATCAAACACCATACAGGGTATCTCACAACCATTCTACCAAACTTTACCATTTGGTCAGCAGGTCAAAACTAGCAAATTACACAGTAACAGTGTGTCGTATCAACATGGTTTAAAAGTTGTCTGTCTGTATGCGTAAAAAAATCATCCCATGATCGTTTTAGAAAAATTCATGAAACTCAGCATGAATGTTTATCACGTTGATTTACATAATGTGAACATTTTTAGTTTGCTTATCCGTTTCAAGATGGTGGCGGGTGGCGGTTCAAACTTTTCAAAGTAAAATATCTCAAAAATTGTATAAATTTTACTTTAAGATACAAAAATGTAGATAATTTAAATATAAACCCAATGGTACATCACTTTTTATCACTGAGTCAAGGATAACTGACAAAATGCAATAATTGTGGCTGAAAGTAGTTTAAGTGATCACTTTTCGTGAATACAGTAATCACAGAAAATGACATTCAGATAGAACTATTGTATTCTATCAGTTACCCTTAACTCAATGATAAAAAGCGATACACCATTAGATCTATCTTTCAATTGACTACATTTTTTGTATATTACCATTTTTTAGTAAACTCTATAATATTTTCTTGATATTTAACTTTGAAAAGTTTAAAGCACCGTTAACTTACGCTTGTGTGGCAGGTAATAATAATGTAATATAAAGTAATAGAATAGATTAGGTAGAGATGCAGGCTTATTATATTGTTGAGATCGAGGTTTAGAGTAAAGTAAGGGGAGGACGCTAGTTGTAAGCATCAAGAGATGCAGTAATCAGTCTGAGAGCAACCGCGTCCGTGAGTAGACTCAAGACTCATGAATGGGGGGAATTATTCTTGCCTTTGCCTTATGTGATTAGTGTTAGTTTAGTTTCGTACGGGACCAGCAGAGAGTTGATGTAATACCCGTTTACCGCTTTCTTTAAAGAACCTTCTCATCACCAACCATCCTGACAAAGCACGTACGTCCGCAAGAGGACGGAAAGGCACAACCCGACTAGGGAAAATGCTATCGCTGGAGGAGCCGGACGCAGGTGAGCCGGATGGGCAGCAAGGGTCCGTTAGACTTAATTTATTAAAGGGGGGGGGTTGAATCTTGCTTTTGCCTCATGGCGTTAGGTTAGCTTAGTTTAGAAGGGATCAACAGAGAACTTGTAGAACGATCAATAAACCGTATTTGAAACCTCTTCAAGTTAACCGATTATTGAGGAACCCATCCACCGCCTACATCCTGACATCACCCTTACGTCCGCACAAGGATCGAAAGGTACATTCTGACCAAGGAAGTCGCCGCTTCGAGGAGACAGACACCGGGGAGCTGGACCTAAGGAAGCGGAGGCCGTCACACTTGAAGCACCGTTAACTTAAGCTTGAAGCACCATTAAGGTTGAAGCTTGGAAAGGATAATTTCAGCAAAATAAAATGTATCACATTTGCGTAAACCATGAATATGCATGCTAAGTTCCATGAATTTATCTTACACCGTTCATGAGATAATAATTTGTTTTCAAAAAACTCATACAGCCAACTTCTAAATTAAACAATGTAGGACACATGTTATATATTGTATTATTTGCTAGTATTAACATGCTAAATAACATGGTAAAGAATGGTATAGAATGTTTGCGAGATACCTTGTATATTACTCTCACCTTCCTTTCGGATTTTTGACTGTGCACACCAGTAGTGCGTTGGGGGTGTTGACCAGAACAGAGCATGACATCTTTTAAACATGTGTACCTGCAGTCGGGCAAAACATTGTTCTGGTCCTCACGGAACTTGAGTAAGGAAATCACCGTAGTGCGATCCCAGGGTATACCTTCTCAGAATCTCATTCGACAACGTCTAATATGTTCTGGCTCAAAAACCCAACGTCCCTCCAAACAGAATAAAGAAATATCGTTCATCTCCGTCTGACATGTCTGATAACGGTGGCTTCTCAATTCCAGCTCCTAAATGTTTAATTATTCTTAACACTGAGGAAGGTAAATCCCCTTCAAAGATGTTTCTCTTACTAATTAACAAAGCAATTAGTGGAAGAGCCTGAGCAATAAATTCCATTCGCAGATTGTAAAATGGAACTCTCCTGGTAACTGCAAGTCGGAATCAAAATATGGCCCTTTTATGACCTACGAACAGATCAAAGTATCTGTGGAGCTTAATGAATCCTAAAGTTGTAGTGGAAGATCTACTCCGTGTTTCTTTGGAAGAGATCAAAGTAGATTTGCATTCAAATTCGTTTATTGAGGTAATTTGCAAAAAGCAAACTGAGCACGGTAAAAAAGTACGACTTGTTAATATTAATATTTGGTACTCCTATTATAAAAGATCACAAGAATAACAAATGCAGTGATTATGAAAGATCACATTTAAGCAGGTAGCCGTCGCTTCGCTAAGCGGTTAGGCCTTACGTCCACGAGTTATTAAGAAAGATGAGCTATTATTGCAGTGACTCTTATGGTGAGACCTAAGGTCGGGAGCAGTCATAGCGCACCGATCATAGTCTCCAGAACAGGTTTTGGGATGTCATTAAAAATGATATAGGTGTTCGCTCTCAAACGGCCGCAATTTATATCCGATACGGTCCAAATTTAGTACACACATTGGTTTTCTATATCGCTCAGATGAGTTCGTTACCCAAAGGAACCCAACAACCGTAAGCACGATTTTTGAGCAGAAGTTACAGTTTTTTGAAATTTGCAGTACTATAATGAAACTTGTTTGCAGTATTATCTAACAATAGACTATTATTCTAAAAAGAAAATTTTTTTCACTACCTTATAACTTTTTGGTCCTTATAAAAAAAGCTAAATTGTCTCCTATGAGCGAAGAGAAGCAGTCTATAACTCTAGGCCGAGGTGCAAACTCGCAAAGGAAGTGTTTCCACTACAAGCGAAACGAAGCTGTGGGTAAGCCGGGACTGAGGGTTGATGTGCAAACAAATTCTACTAATGTAATTGATACTCGGAGGCAGCCTATTCAGTGCATTCGTGATTAGACCAATTTCCCAAATAGTTGGATGATACCCTAAAACATATAAACTTAATATAATACAACTTTTGAACACAGAATTTAGTATATCTTCTCACAAGTCAGACTCAATATTTATTTATATAAACTTAAGTTTGGAAATTCGCTCAACTCACGTCTGCGGTTCAGCCGCGCCATCGAATTGTTTAAAAATTTTAATTGATTTTACAGTTGATTGTGGGCAAAATAATTAATGAGGAATAAAATCAAACGTGCCTCCTGTCGCAACAAAGCGTTTAACCCAGTTCTTAGACAAGAGAATAAATTCTTAAACTAATAACAGCTGGAATGAAACATCCCATTATGAGTTTATTATTTGTTATTATACAATTGCCATTATTCTTCACTCTATGCCATTGCTTTAAAAACTTATAATGTTGTTCGTTTATTTTGACAATCAACCGAGATTAGTTTTAAAATTATTTCATGAATTCATTGCTAATTCTTTCTCTGAACGTTAAAATTTCTCATTCTTAAACATCGTTTTTAAAACTTTACAAAAATTATTAGATTAGAAAAACTTCCAAAATCACCCTATAAATTTTAACTTATTTCACTTGCCAGAATTCCTTCTTTAGCAAGACTTGGTTTGTTTGATGTATCCAAAATCGTTAAAATTAAAGTTCATCGCAATTCGGTTTAACCAGCTTGTACTTCTTACTAAATTGAACTTATATTTAAAAGCAATCTCATGATCGCTTTATTGCAATCGTTCTATGCATTTCACAATTGGGTTAGATTGTTTAAAGATAAATAAACGGTATCAGGAACCGACACATACTTTCTCACAAACATATTTAAATTATTAAACAGATTCACTGTGACTTCACATTATAGGTGGGGTAGGAGAGGTGATATTAAAGTAGGAGATTAACTAAATATTATTATTATTAGCTAGAGAGGAAACTATTCGATCAATTTCGAACAAAAATGTGCACAAAACACGTCTATTAGGCCTGCATAGACGCACGAAAAAAAATTTTGACGTTAGAGCCGATTTTTATAAAAAAATAATAACTGATTTTTGGGGGTTTTTGGCCATAAAGGGGGTTGTTTTAGAAAAATTTTCAAAACCTTTTTTCGTGCATCTATACAGGCGTATTGTATGGATGCACGAAAAAAGTTCTTGAACATTTTTGAAAAACAACCCCCTTTTTGGCCATAAATCTGTTATTATTATTAGCTAAACAAGAATTTTTAGAAAGATACGGTTTTGTGCATATGGTAGGGTACATTAAGGGCTACAAATAAGCCAAATTTGATGAAAACCGTTAGAGCCGTTTTTTATAAAAAAATAATAACTGATTTTTGGGGGATTTTTGGCCAAAAAGGGGGTTGTTTTTCAAAATGGTTCAAAACTTTTTTTCGTGCATGTATACAGGCGTATTGTATGGATGTACGAAAAAAGTTCTTGAAAATTTTTGAAAAACAACCCCCTTTTTGGCCAAAAATCAGTTATTATTGTTATTATTAGCTAAACAATAATTTTTAGAAAGATACGGTTTTGTGCATATATGGTAGGGTACATTAAGGGCTACAAATAAACCAAATTTGATGAAAATCGTTAGAGCCGTTTTTTATAAAAAAATAATAACTGATTTTTTGGGGATTTTTGGCCAAAAAGGGGGTTGTTTTTCAAAATGTTTCAAAACCTTTTTTCGTGCATCTATACAGGCGTCAGTATGGATGCACGAAAAAAGTGTTTGACAAATTTTGAAAAACAACCCCCTTTTTGGCCAAAAATCAGTTATTATTATTATTATTATTATTAGCTAAACAAGAATTTTTAGAAAGATAAGGTTTTCTGAATATGGTAGGGTACATTAAGGGCTACAAACAAGCCAAATTTGATCAAAATCGTTAGAGCCGTTTTCTTATAAAAAAATAATAACAGATTTGTTTTGGGCTTTTTGGCCAAAAATGGGGTTGTTTTTCAAAAAATTTCAAAACCGTTTTTCGTGCATCTATACAGGCCTACTTGTCATGTCTGGTGCAGATTTGTTTGAAATCGATCGAATAGTTTTCGCTCTAGCTTTGTATACATACAGACATACAGACAGACATTTTGTAAAAACCACTTTTTTGTACTCAAGGGGTCCCAAAACGGATATTTCCACAAAAATCTCAACATAGATTTTCTTTGCGATCACTATCTTTCTCTATAGTATAGTATAGTGAGAAAGTAAAATGAAACACAAGCATTTTGAAAGTATTGAACATAAACTACTAGATAGGATAAAGCACGTATGCTGCAAACGTCTTATATTTATAGTCAGATCTGTTCATATTTAAATAAACCAATCACGCAGCTGAACCTTTGACGTAAGTTGACAGAATTCCCAAAATTAAGTTTATATTTTCTTGATTTCAACCTACTATTTGGGAAATTGTTCTACTCACGAAGGCGCTGAATATATTGCGCTGCATTTGCGCTGAATATATAAATTAGGCGCTGAATTTGTTTGCACTTTAGCCTCCAGTCCCAACTCACGTGATGCTTCGTTCGCTGGCAGTGGATTGCGAGTTTGCACATCAGCTTTGCGTCCTCGGATTATGGAATGCTTCACTTCGCTGGCAGCGGCCTGACTCGATTTTGGTGGTACTTTTACTGTATTTTTATGGCATTTTATGTTTTGATCGATTTTGGGAGAACGAGAAGGGCTATAAGATCGGAATAATCTGCTGATTACTTTTTTTTTAGATAAACCCCAAAAATGTTCATTCTAGTAGGAAAAGTCTCAAAAAATTTTTTAATTTTGTTAATAAAAATCTTTCCTTAGTGGGAAATTACATGACTTGGGAAGAATTTTTCACTTCAAAAATTAATTTGGGTATAAGTGGGTTAACATAATGTATACATTTTTCAAACTTGAAATGTCCCCAAACACAAGCTTCACGTTTAGTTGAAGCAAAGCCGCTCAAATGAAAAATATCACAAATCTGTGAAAATCGTTGCTTTTGAAAAGTTTTAAAGACGAAGTGTAATATCTGTCCAAAGGATCTTATAAAGTAGGAATTGAAAAGAAACGTGTTTATATTGAAATGTTAGGTCAGCGTCTGTGCAAAGTCACTGCTCATTAGAAGTACTGCAAACTGCAAAGGAAGAGAGCTCTTACATTGATTGCAAGACCCTGCTTGTCTCGCTTATCTGAAGGATGGCTTTCGACTCGAGATAATTAGAGCAATTGCGGGGTCAACGTTTCGTGAAATCTGTAATCGTTTCTTGGAGAAGCGATCAAATCTTTTCGAAGGTTTTAGAAACATATTTTTAAAATTTCAGTGTTTAAGGGATTTCAATAGTCCGTTTTGTACATATTTACCACTGAAAATCAACACGGTTTAGACAGTTCTGGTTCTGTCAACATGTACTAGTCATTAACCCTTTCATACATCGGACATCTGTGGTTTATGCGAATAGAGCCAGCGACCGATTGATCGGACATCTCCAAAATTTTGTTTTTAAATTTGATAATTAATTAACTTGCAATTTTTATTTAAGTATCACACTAGTCTTCTATTGAACCAATCTAGTTAGTTACAGTGACATTTATCGATTTATCGAAACATTTTATTTTACAATCGAAAGTATTTGTAAATTTTGACTTTTGTACGCATTAGGCCTATTACTATGTTTTAGAAAATTCAATATAAAACATTTATATTTTGGTAGAATGGTCTAATTTTTTGTATGTTTATATGAATGTGTCTGTTTAACAAATTTAAAATATTTCCCATCCATAAAATATGTTTTTTTCATTCCACATCTACAGTTTAAAGTGAAATAAATAAATAGATTTTTCATATTTTACACAATGAAAATATAATCAAAGATTAATATTCATTATTTCCCAAATAATTATAAAGTAGATTTAATTAGCTAAAAAACATAAGAGACCCAAAAATCCCTATTCGTGGAAAAATTTCAAGTAGGCCTAGTCGGTTTCTCTGCGGTTCTATATGTTTTTTCATGGGGGTTACTGATTCCAAATCTGAAGTTTGCAACAAAAATGTTCTGGAGGGTTCCGAAATATTATTAGCAAAAAATAGCAAAATGTTTGAACTTTTTTAATTTGTTTACCCGAAACACCGAAACTATGCATTTTATCGAAAATACCACTCTATAAAAAAATTAATATAAATTTTATTGGTAGTTTTTGAATGTAGGACTAAGGGTAAGGAGCTATATCAAGTGGATAACTGACGAAATTTACGTTCTTCGTAAATGTTATGTTATGTTTTCACAGATAACTCATAATCTATGCATTTTTCGAAGAAACCCACTATGTAAAAATTGAAAGAGCAATGCAGAAGAATGCATTATTTTGTACAGATATATCTTTGGTAATCAGATCACAATGAATGAGGGATGGGGAGGGTAAAAATGTCCTAGTATTTTTGATAAATATAGGTAAATTAGAAAAATCAAATAACTGGAAAGGATGAACATTCATGGTTTATCTTGCATATTAATGACGAAATTTAATGCTATATTATTTTTTAAATAGTGCGTTCCTTCAAAAAATTGATAGTCTATCAGTAATCTGCGAAAAAACCGACGAAGAACACTATATTTTTCAAAGTACGCCAATTTCATAAATTTTCAACTCCTCATCCGTAGGTCCTACATTCAAAAATTACAGATGAAATTTGTAGTAAATGTCTTTTTTAATTTTGACAAGGGTTGCGTTTTCGATAATATGATTATGACTTAACAAACCAACGTGTGTACCTTACCAAAGTTTGACAAAATCGGTCTTCAAATGCGGTCACACACAATATAATATATACTATATATAATTTTTAATTACAAAACTTGTTCTGAGGACCATGATCGCTGCTCATTTACCATTCCTGACCTTAGGTCGCGCCATAAGAGTCGCTGCATAGCTCATCTTTTCTGTGGAAATTCGCTAATAATAATACATTTAAAGTGTTATTTTAAATTTAGCTGCAATAGTAAATTCTAGAAATAAGAAATGTATGGTAGTTTCTTGAATTCTAATTTTATTTTTAGAATCATTGAAAAATATTATTAAGGTGAGACTTTAGTCGTCCTAGGGCATTGACACTATGTGCATAGAATCTTTCGCGCTAATTTATATGTTTAAGTGTTGTGGTTTGTCCGTAATATATTTTTTTAAATCTTAATGTGTTAACGATCGGTTTACTGATATTAATATAATTGCTCTGAAACGCGACAGTTTGAATAAGAAGAAGTCACGCGGTGGAACCAAAATAAGGTAAATCATTGTTATATAAAACAATAAAATTGTGACCAAGCAAACACGAGTCTTTAAATATTATTACTAAAATAATTTGCAATAATAACGTTTAATTCTTGTTTTAAAATGTTTATGAATTTACATTAAATAATTATGTTTTAGTAACAAGATTTTATTTTAGAATTGTAAAACATAAACCAATACTAAACTGAATAATTATATCTTATTGCATAAACTATCGAAATAAATTGCCCTCAATAAAAACAATAATAATAAATAACACGTAATTGTAAGCTTTCCTATTATTCACAAGAAAGTGTTACTTCTCTAGAAACATAAATTATAGAAAAAGTTAAAGTTTAATCTCTGTTAATTTCACTTTACATTTACTGATTGGGTTTTAGTTTGTTAATTGGTATGTAGAAGGAAAAGAATTGTGTAACCTTATTCGACCCGACGAAGTAGTGTTGAAGTGACTAAAGTCTCAAATGTTTCTTCTGCTTGCGGTTTTTCTGTAATCGACAAATCCCGAAGGACTATTGTCTCAGGAGGATACAAGGGATGTTTTCTTTATGCACATTGGTTTTGCATCGCAACACTAGACCCTCTATGATCATTCCTCAGACACACGAAACCAATTAATTCTTTCGTTGTAAAAATTTACACGAACTATATTCAGCAGTGTTGGCTGGTGATTATATTTAGTAAAGGTGATTATATTTAAATAATAATTTTTACCTTTTATCGGTAGGTGTGAAGTAGTATGCAGCCCTCTAAGTGGTAGGGCTTTACACTATTATTATCCGTTTACAGTTTAGTTGATAGCATCATTGTATTTGGATAACCTAACTCCGATCCAATGCATTATTTCAATCCACTGGAAATTCGACGATAGTGGCGCAATCTATGGGGGAAACGACGAAAGCGGTGTGTTCATGCAATATTTTCCCGACAGCCTTTTTTTGCCACTCTGCCGCTGTATGCATGCATGATCTATTTTATTATTCATGATCTATGGCCTTATGGAGGCTTGCCGCGCTACTACCTGACCTAACTACATCGGCTCCTATTCACTACCACATTGAATTATGAATATCCTTGTCTCAGTGTTTAATTCAAGATCCAAATTTCTTCATTTCAGTGACGTACCTCACGTTGAAGTAAACCCTATTATGAAGTTTAAACTACAAAAAACTAACATTAGCCTAAATTAATTTTATTCTAACGTGCATTGCTGTGCTATTTCAGTTCCAAGAAATTGTTAAAATTGTTTCTGAAAGCAAATATAGGCCTATTCTCCCAAATAAAATAATATAAGCCTACTATCCAAATAATTACTACAGTACTATACATAAGAATTTATGTCATGATAGTACAGCACCAATAATGCTCTGATGTTTTCGGTAAACTTAAGTTAGTGCTTATTTTTCTCAAGCCTTAATTTATTTTGATAACAAATTTGGAATTTAAAGATTTTTCCTAAAGTTTTTATATTATTATTCAGTTATTGCTGTACAATATTCAATTATTTACTTTCCTAAAAAAACAGCTCTTCCATCAAACTAAATGTAAACAAAACATATATTTTTTCACTTTGTCTCAATGTTCCACATTAATATTCTTAATGTATTAATATAGTCTTAAAAATGTAAATATCAATAAAAAACAACTAGTGGACATGGCAATGCTTCGCTATTGCTTGATTTACCTAACCTAAAATTATATTCAGTTTTTGATCCAAATCAGTTGTTGATCAAAATCAGCTGTTGATCAAAATCAGCTGTTTTAAGCTTTTCATACGAACAGCTGTTTTTTGTGCCCCTGATAAAATCAAAAGAAATCTTTCTTCTTCTTCCTTAAGATTGACCTTCCATAAGATTAACATGGCAACTTTGAGGGCCACTGGGGCGAAGCCCTTAACATACATTGAGCTCATTTTAAGGGAAGCACAACTTCAGAGTGAGCTCTGTAAAATGACACCAAAAACATCAAAATCGGTTAAAAACTCTAGGAGGAGTTCTACTCACAAAATAACCCCTAGCAAATTAATTATGTATATATAGATATCAAGGGAAACATAATCTTAATAACTAGTTTAAATGAGTTTTATGAGGTTGATGTTTTCATGCGGGCTACTAGCGTAAGATCTCTGTTTCGATAACATGGACAATGCCTGCCCATGCTATCAACTAAACTGTAAACGGACACTAGCATTTGGTTTGAGTAGCCCTTCATTCTTCCGCTTGCAAATATAGGACAGTTTCATAAAGGAGGGTCACTCAAAAGCAAATAATAGGTTGCAATATTCCTATTTACAGAATATATTGAAAAATCTATACATTTTATCAAACAAATCTCACTCACACATATTCAAAACAAAGGAATATATTATTTGTCTGTAGTCTCCGCGACGAAGTTAATGTGATAACCACCAGAGTGCAGAGTAAACACTCGAGTAGGAACAATAATTCATGCTTCCACATAAAGCAGATTTATTCACCATAAATAATCAAAAATTTTTGAAATCACTTTTATTTGAAAAGTACTTCAATTTTGACTATGGTGATCTTTTTACATTTTTGTTATTTGCATTATTTAAAAAGAACAAAATCGAAATTTTTCAGCTAAGTCAAAGATCAAATTTAGTCAAAAACAAATTTTGAAAGCTCAAAACAGAACCACATTCGGACCGTCACAACCTTTAAAATGAGATATTCAGAATAATTTTCTCTGATCATTATTACAAGAGTAATCTTGTTACGCGTTTAACAATGTTCTTAAAGAATAAATACAATATAGCGGAAGATGATACCAAAATACGCTATTTAAGCTATAACTCACTAACCATAGAGAAAACTTCACATACGATTAAGAATGTTTACCAGTATTCATATTTTATGAAATCTTATACTCTATCACTAAAACTTATAAAACAATTCAATTCTATAAATACTTTTTAAGTAGTTTTTTGACAGCAAGTACGCATTTTTTTACTATAATGAAACTTTTTAAGGATTTATCTAAAAAAAAATAAATATAGGTTATTATTCTGCACATTTAGTTTTTTTACTCGACCTTAAAATCGGGAGACCCGTCTGACTCCCATAAAATCTATCAAAACGTAAAATACCAAAAAAGTGCTCGGTTCAAGTCCAAGCGGTGAGACCGACGGCCGGGTTGGCAACTCGCTTCGCTAGTTTTTCCGCTGCGAGCGGAACAAAACAACGCGTGAGCCGGGGCTGGAGGCTGAGGTGCAAACAAATTCTACTAATATATTTCGTACACGTATGCAGCTTTCCCAAATGGTTGGTTGAAACCCTAAAACATATTAACTCTATTATGGAAATTCGTTCACATGAGCGTCAGCGGTTCAGCTGCGTGATCGATTTATCCTAGCATGTATATATTTGCATTTTTTGTAGGCCTAGTTCCACGGGCCCATAATGATGAGCCGCTCATCATTTGTAATTGTGCAATCAATTAATAGTACTAGTAACTGTATTACTCCTTAAAATATTACCTTTTAATTCAGTCCTAATACTATAATTTTATCACCGTCAAAAAATAAATATTTCAAGACATTTCAAAGATTCTTCGTTGTATTTGTCCTTTGGGATTGTAGCGTCTGCGTCTCTGGAGTTTCATAAGAACGATGATTCTTTCATTTTGAAGCCCTTGGCAATTGAAAGGAATCTACCGTGCTTTTTATTTTATCTGAATAAATTTGCTGCAACACTAAGTATAATTTGAGTAATTTTGAGATAGGGGAGGAAATGGCTCCTGGGAAAATATTGTTACAGACGTTGAAATGTTTTCTTTATTGAATACTGCGACTACGCACTAAGTTATGATAATGTAGCATCTGAGACGTATAAAAATTGTGACTTATTATTTCAGAAACTAACAACCGTACTAGCTTTGAAGTTCTACATTATCTGAATATCCCTAATTTAACAACTGCTGCAGAGCAGTCATTATATGAATCAATCAGAGATTTTGTGAGAACCAACTCTATCTTTGAGAGTAGGATTCAAAAGTTATAAAAGTGGAATGATTTAATGTTCATATATTGTAAACTTTAAAATGAGACTAATTTTTTTAATGCCATTTTCTAAAATGGTGGCTGGATTTGTGTAATGTGTATGTAGCACTGTGTAAACTATACACTGACTTTCCCTCTGTCAAAATACAGTATTAGGAAAATTTGTTAAATGTTTTGAAAAAATTTTAGTTTTTACTTTTCAGTAGCATACAAGTGGTCTTAGTTCTAAAACTACTGTACCGATTTTGGAAGAATTTTGAAATCTCACATCCAATAATTATCGTGCAGATAATACCGTGTGTTTCAAAAGGAATATCGGATTTTTAAAGCTTTGTAGTATTTATTACATTTAACTTACAAAAGTATAAATACTACATAAAATGAAAGAGCAAATCAGTTTTGTTGGGATGCGTGTGCGCATGCGCATGCACTCTTTCCTCTGCCTTCCGTTAGAATGCCTGTGTGGAGAGATTTAAGGAGACCATTACAAATACTCAACTTCAGTGATGAATCGACATTTCGCCTAAGTGAATATGTGAACGCTTATAATGTGCACATCTGGGAGGTCAGCAAACCTCCGCGAGATGGTACAGTTGCATCGAGACTCTAAATTGAATGTTTTTTGTACCATATCCTGGCGGAAGGTTTATGGACTTTTATGTTTTGCTGTATATCTGTAACTGGAGTTTCTTGTCTTAAGGGTATTCTGTAGTGGCGGCCATCTTATATTATTTGTATCCCATAAGAGCGATGTTAAATTTCAAACCATTTATTTCGGTTATTTTGTATCAACATTTTTTTTGCAAGGTCTCATTTTAAGCACAGTCACAATACTCATCCGTTTTCAGTTTACATTTTTTTAAATTTTCATTTGTCACGTAATTGACATTTTTTAAGTACCAAGTTTGAACTTTTTTCTTTACACAATACAAAATGTATAATTAAAAGTGAAATGCAAGCCGGATCTGCAATTTTATAAAGAATATTCAGTTTTTTTTCAGCACTCAATTACAAAAGATGAATTTATGAAATGGTTTGAAATGAGGCAATGTCAAAGCGCTCAGTTGCAAGAAATTGCACTGTTTAGATAGAACTATAGAGAGAAGCGCTTGCGTTTCCGGTTGCTTTCTCGTTTACTGGAGCAGACCCTTAATGCACTACACCTATGGCCTTTCCTCAAGTAGAAAAATCTGAACCACAGAACTTTGACAGAAAGAGGCGCGCCACCTCACTGGTGTAACGACGTTGGAGCCGACCGCTGGATTGGCCGGATGACAAAGCTTGTTTCGCCTGGCCTCCACGTCCATCCGATCTGACGCCATTCGATTTTTACCTTTGTGGGTTTATAAAGTATTAGGTATGTGCCTGTGTCTCCGCTACCAGCAGACCTACCTGACCTACGAAACAGGGTTGAAGCAGTTGTTGCAACAATTGCCCCAGACACACTGAACAAGGTTTGAGACGAACTCGGCCATCGATTCGATGTGCGCCTTGTGACGAATGGTGCTCACATTGAACACTTGCAGGAAAAACTGTTTGAGTTGTTCTTTCGTTTCATGTTTTATTTATAATTGTAAGTTAAATGTAAAAAATACTACAAAGCCTTATAACCACGATATTCATTTTGAAACAACCAGTAAACTGACAAAATATAGGTTGTCCATGGAAGAAATATTGTAAAAACTTGAAACATTCTGAAGCAATTTTGATAGAACTATTCCTTACATGATAAAGTACCTACATAATATTATTCCGCTTTAAATTTAACGAATAAATTAAAAATACATTAAGTTTATATGCTGAAACCCCGTTTTAAAAGTTTCAGCCATAAAAGAAACTGGAAATTGTGTGTTCCCTCTGAAAAGGCGGGATCAGTATTTCATTACGGAAGGATTTCAAACCGTTTCCAGGCTTCTTTACATACAAACTTTCAAAGTCAGAAGTATCTAAGTTTACAAACTATTTACAATTCGAAGTACGTAAGCTATGTAAGTTTGTTTATGTGAACGGTTATTGACATTTTAATCAACTATTTTTAATATTCGTTGCCTAAACATTTAGAAAAATACATAATAATTATAATAATCAGAAAAATACACCTTGGTAAAACCATAGATCATGAATAATAAAATAGACCATGCATGCATACGGGATTGTGTGCCGAAAAAAAGGTTGTCGCGAAAATAGTGCATGATCGCGCCGCGAGGTAGCGATAGGGAGAAATAAATCATTGGTAGCATTGGTGTTTCACACAGCTTCCGTCGTTTCCCCAATAGGTAGCGCCACTATTGTCGAATTTTTAGTGGAAGAAATATTACATTGGATCGGAGTTCTATTAGGTTATCCAAATACAATGGTAAAACTACAGTTATTAGAGAATTTCCATAGGAAAGATGAGCTACTGCAGTGACCCATAAGGTGGGACCTATGGTAGGGTGTTGTAAATGAGCACCAACCATCGTCCCCAGAACACAGTGTCTTTAAAAATGTTATATTATATATGGGTTCGCACTCTAACGACCGCTTTGTAAGTCCGATTTAGTCCAAATTTAGTACACACGTTGGGTTTCTAAGTCGCTCGGACGAGATCGTTAGCGAAAAAAAAATCCAAAACCCAGAAGTACTTTTTAAAAAAATTTTTAGTAAAATTAAACTTTTGTATGGTTTTATCTAATAAAATAAATGTAGGATATTATTCTGCATATTTAGTTTTACACGACCTTATGGCTCACTTGGTTTCCCCAAAATCGATAAAAAAAAAGTAAAACACCAGAAAAGTACCCAGTTCAAATCCACGTAGGGCCGTCTTCTGATCCGAGTTTGCAAAGCGAGTTTTTCCGCTGCAAATGAAGCTGGAGGCTTGGGTGCAAATAACAAATTCTTCTAATATATTTTGTACACGTAGGAAGCTATTCAGCGCCTTAGTGAGTAGACCAATTTCCCAAATAGTTGACTGAAACGCTAAAAAATAAATTTAATTTTGGAAATTCGCTAAAGTTATGTCAGCGGTTCAGTCGCGTGATCGAATTGTTTTCTTATCTTATTAATTCATTTGTATTACTGTTTTTTATGCCTTTGCGATTGGTAAATAATTATAAATACCAGGTGTTCCGAATGTCTGGATACGGTTACATATTTAGCAAAAGAGAAATGTTATAATATACAGTTAAACGATTAATAGTTGCGGTGAATAAACACTGTTTTTAAATTGTTGTCTGCAGTTTTGCATTTTACTTAATTTGTTTGAATAAAAGGGTGTATTGCTTTTAATTTGTGAATCTAACCAAAAAAAAACTATTAGTTGTAAAGAACAATAACTGATTCTAAATTTGCTAAGTTGGTTGTTATGGTAATGAATGTAAACAAACATTTGTTGCTACGCTTTTGGTCAGAACGGTTGTTTTATCAGAATGTTTACTATTTTTGCTTTTTAAAATTAAAGTTTTGTAAAATCCTTTCTTATTGCGCGTTTGATGACCCCCGTATGAATGTACCTTTAAAATTTCGTATTTGTATTTTAAGTAGTTTTTGCTCCACGGGGGGGTTACAGACTAGGGACTCCGTCTGGGGTTCGCTTCACTCACCAACTTCGGCGGAGACCCATGGCGAAGCCAATGCAAACAGATTATTGTATACGCAAATGACGAATGAGCGGTGACCTACACTTAGCTAGACACGACCATCCCCAATAATTTTAATTACGGCATGCGTTGTAATTTCACAACGCGTTGTTATTCTGTATCCGCCCGAAACGATCTAATAATTAATTTAATTAAATTTATTATTATCTGTATACCAGGTGTCCATGAAATTACACCCCCCCCCCCCCTTAACTTTGGAACAAGTATAAATAAATAAACGAGCTTCTGAGTATCTTTATATGACAAAGGGAGATGAATTTTGGTGCAACCGACCATTTCTCCCCTTACCCATAAATGGAGGGTTGAGAGGGTAATTCAAAAATCTTAAATACTAACCCCGATCAAGTGATACCTCATTTTAAAAGGCTTGATAAATGAAGAAGAATGGCACAAATTAGAGGTCTCTATCTTAACCCTATCGAAAATGGCGGCCAGTCAAATTTTAAATACTATGCTAACACAATTTTAATTACGTTACAAACATTATGTTCCAGTGGAAAGGAAAAATGGTTCCTTGCATGTTATTTGTTAATAAAATCAGAGGGTCATTCAAAATCTAGTATTAAACAAATATTTACACAATTTGGCATAAGCTTAAAAAGAACGAATAAACTTGAAATTTCTAGATACAGGGAAGCAAGGAGAAATTTACACGAAACAGTGCGTTTATTCAATGCTGCATATCCAGATGTTAATTAATGTAAGGCTTTTCTTTGGACCAAGGCTTTACTTTTTCAAAGATGTAAATGGATGTAATTTTGAACGTTTGATCTAAATTTAGAATGAAGGTCTTTAGCTTATTACCAATAAAAGATATTGTAACGTATCTAATTAAAAATCTGTGTTAAAAAGATATTTTCAACTTTGACTGAGAGACCTCTAAATTGTGCCATTATTCTTCATTTATCAAGGCCTTTAAAATGAGGTATCACTTGATGGAGGTTAGTATTTAAGATTTTTTAATTAGGTACCCTCTCAACCCCCCCCCCCCCATTTTGGGGTAAGGGGTGAAATCGGTCGGTTTCACCAAAATGCATCTCCCTTTGTCGTATAAAGATACTCCGAAGCTCGTTTATTTATTTCTACTTGTTCCAAAGTTAAAGTGGGGAGGGGGGGTAATTTTATGGTCACCTGGTATACAGATAATAAATGTAATTAAATTAATTATTAGATCGTTTCGGACGGATTCAGAATAACGTGGTTTGAAGTAATTAATACTTGTCAGATTTTGTTTTCACACTAACTCAACTTTGTAAAGGAATTGCTTTACCATTCAGTACAGTCTTACACAGCACGTGCCGTATCAGATTTGTATTGACTGGTCTGTACTTACAAGTGTGTAAGGTTCGGATGAGTCAGGATAAGCTTCTGCCACCCTTGTGTACTGGGTCAGGGTTACCCTCAACGTGTCTCCATGACAACCGTGGGGGTGTATTCATTCAATTATACATCTTTATCCGGCACTGTGTGTATACAACATTTTGTTTGAGTATCCCAAGATATTCTCTGTTGAACACCTAGAGTACGACTTAATTTATTTAATGTAAACTTGCATTAAAGATTATCAACTTACATGTTTTAATGTGTTTCTAAACATACGTGATATTTTAATAATAGTAAGCTCCCTTGAAAAATCACAGGCTGATTAATTAGATACACATCCGAAATACATCATTTAAAAAACAAATTATTTAAATACAAAATTAAGGCCTACTTATCTAGGCCTACCTAACTATGCTGACGATGATTTTTATCTCGGTAAATGTATACAATAATAGGGATTATAAAAATGTAGGCCTATTTGTTAAACATTTTTATTTACATACGTCTTTATATATTTAAAGAAAGATAAAAAAATACTATCTTTTAATTGCTTTTTATTTCATATTGATAGATCAAATGATTTAAAAGTTCTTAATATTATAGTAAAGAAATTAATAATCGAATATGAAAATATGTTATACGAAGATGTGCGAATGTTTTCGAAGTTAAACGAATAGGTATACAAAGCTCTTGTATACAAAGCTAGAGCAAAAACTATTCGATCAATTTCAAACAAATTTGCACCAGACATGTCAAATAGGCCTGCATAGATGCACGAAAAACGGTTTTGGAAAAATATGAAAAACAATCCTCTTTTTGGCAAAAAAAACACACAAAAATCAGTTATTATTTTTTTATAAAAAAACGGCTCTAACGATTTTTATAAAATTTTGCTTATTTGTAGCCTTCAATGTACCCTATCATATGCAAAAAACAGCATCTTTCTAAAAATTCTCGTTTAGCTAATAATAATAATAATAACTGATTTTGGGGGTTTTTTCGCCATAAAGGGGGTTGTTTTTCAAAAACTTTCTTCGTGCATCTGTATAGGCCTAATTGACGTGTTTGGTGCAAATTTGTTCGAAATCGATCAAATAGTTTTCTCTCTAGATAATAATAATAATATTTATTAGTTAATCTCCTACTTTAATAAATCACCTCTCCTACCCCACCTACAATTATGAAGTCACGTTGAATCTGTTTTAATTTAAATATGTTTGTGAGAAAGTATGTGCCAGTTCCAGGTACCGTTTATTTACTTTCTCACTATACTATAGTATAGAGAAAGTATAGTGATCGGAAAAAAATTGATGTTGTAATTTTTGTGGAAATATCCGTTTTTGGGACCCCTGAGTCCAAAAAAGTGGTTTTTACAAAATGTCTGTCTGTATATCTGTATGTATGTATGGCAAAAAAAAAAAAAAAAATCTGTTATTATTTTTTTATAAAAAAACGGCCCTAACGATTTTTATAAAATTTGGCTTATTTGTAGCCTTTAATGTACCCTACCATTTGCAAAAAACCACATCTTTCTACAAATTCTCGTTTAGCTAATAATAATAACTGACTTTTGGGGGTTTTTGGCAATAAAGGGGGTTGTTTTTCAAAAAAATTCAAAACCTTTTTTAGTGCATCTATTCAGGCCTGATTGCCGTGTTTGGTGCAAATTTGTTCGAAATCGATCGAATAGTTTTCTCTCTAGCTAATAATAATAATATTTATTAGTTAATCTCCTACTTTAAATCACCTCTCCTACCCCACCTACAAAATTATGAAGTCACAGTGAATCTGTTTAGTAATTATTTAAATATGTTTGTGAGAAAATATGTGCCAGTTCCTGGTACCGTTTATTAAATTTGTATAAACAAATATATTGATGATAAGAGGTTGTATTTATTTACAGTTTATAATCTCAAAGCAAATATTATAACGTATATTAGTTCTATAACTCATATTAAAAACAAATCAACTTTACAAGAAATTATAATGATTAAAGTTGTAAACATAACCCCAAACTATAATCTACACTGGGTTTGTTTAAGTATTACAGATGATTTTTCTTTATATAAAAACCTAGTTCGGACTATTACGAACATTTTAAAACAAAAAAATAGCCAAATTGGTCAGGCCATTACATTGTTACATTGTTACATTGTTAGTGCGCCTACAAAGGAACAGCAATTCATTTTTATTATATAGATAGCAATAAAATGTGCGTCATTATATATATAATTAGATAAGTTTACGGATTATAATTTAATGTTAAGGGTATTTATTCAATTTCATTCCTTTGGCTTAAGAAATCAAATTGCAAAAGTGGTGTTTTATATCACTGAAAAATCGTATTACATAATTTTAGCTTTACAGCTTGTAAGAAGTTAGTTTAATTTATATTTATTTTATTATAGTAGCAACCCAATTTTAGCCCCTTGTACTGTAGTAATCGTGATGTATAAATACGCCTTTCATTAATATGGATACTCTGTGGAATGTTTAGTGAAATCGGTCGAATAGTTTTTTAGTCTATAGAGGACAAAGTAACAAGCATTCATTTTTGTATAGAGAGATAATGTACTGGCTTTGAGGTTATAAATTTTATATAAATACAACCTTTTATCATCAAAATATTCGTTTATACAAATTTAAAGAAGAAATTAAAGTTCGTTTAACTTCGGAAACATTCTTCCATCTTCGTATAACATATAAACATAATCAATTATTAATTTCTTTATTATAATATTAATAACTTCTAAATCATTTGATATATCAATATGGAATAAAAAGTAATCAAAAGATAATATTTTTATCTTTCTTTAAATATATAATAACACACATAAATACAAATTTTTAACAAATATGCCTATTCCTACAGTTTTATAATCATTATAATTGTACACATTTACCGAGTTAAAAATCCACGTCAACATAGTTAGGTAGGTCTTGATAAAGTGTGTTGTTTTTAAATAGTATTTTTTTATAAATGATTTATTTCTGATGTGTATCTAATTAATCCGCCTGTGATTTTTCACGGGGTTTACTAGTCTGAACAATAAATTGAACATAAACCCAAGTGTAGAATATAACGACGATTAAACAATTAAATCGAATAAATCAAACAATACAATCATGCGCTTGAGCTCTTTTGTTTACCGTGAAGTGTTTGGCGCTATGTACGCCAATTTCTTAGAATTAATATTGTAGGCTCTGTACTACATTAGACTACACTAAAGTAAGGCATAGATCTGGTTATATATTATAATATTTTGTTGTTTGTAGGTCTAAGTAGTTTCTTCTGAAGAACTAAGAAACAAACATGATTGTAAACACATATACATTTTCAACGACTTCTAATTTAAAAGGATTAGTTACTTAACAGTTTGAAAATACATAATGCATGATCAGTATGAGTATTCAGATTAAATTTAATATTTTTTTATCACTATTAACAGTATAATAACAGTATATTTTACCTTATTAGAGTATAGGCCTAATATATTTTGTATAATTGTATACAAATTTACCAGTTAAAACTCTCCACAGCCTAGTTAGGTATGCCTAAGTAAAATAGTTTTTTTTTTAATAATATTTTTCTGATGTGTACCTATCTTATTCATCTGGCCGTGATGTTTCACGGGGCTTACTAATTTTAAACAAAATATTCATTATAATGCATAAAAGGAATTGCCCTTAAGTATAATTGCAAATTTTGTTACACTTGGAGGTAAGTAAATGTTTTTCTATATTTTTGAATTTAAAATAATTTGTAAAACAATTCAATTTATAATCAGTAGCAGTTGACTTTATGCTTTGCTTTAGATAATATTTTAGATTTGATTGTTGGTGGTTGAATATAAAAGCTACATTTTCTTGTATAGACTAATGTTTTAATGTTTAGACATTTTATTGCTATTTCGATTAAAACCATGGTTGTATTACATACTAAGTTGTCTAAGATAATTACTTCAAAAATAAAAACTGGATAAAAGTGAGGCCAAAAAATCATTATAAGGTTATGAATAAACTACTGTATTACCAAAATAATTGGCACAGACCACCGATTTTTAGTTATATTTCCAATTTCTTTGAATAATAATAAACATATAATTGTGTTTACCCTTGTTTACGCTGTCTTTTAGAAGAAAAAAAAAATACTACGACGGCCTAGTGTTTCTGCACGAGGGTAACCAACGAGATCAATCATTCCTATCATAACGAGGATTAAATAAAATAAGTGAATAAAAAATGAATTAACTCCTTAAAAAGCGAGTGTACGTCCGTCTGTACTGCGTAACAATATAATAAAACAGGTAATTTCACCCTTCATCTGTATTACTTAAACAAAGCCTAGCGTAGGTTATACTTAGGAATTATGTTTACAACTTCAATCAATGATAATATTATTGGCATTATATTATAATGTCTTGTAAAGTTGATTTGTTTAAATATGTGATATAAAACTAATATAGGCTATAATACGTTATAAGATTTTTTTGTGTTTATAAAATGAATATAAATATAATCTTGTATCATCGTTATATTCATTTCTACAAATTTAAAGAAGATACCCATTCGTTTAACTTCGGAACATTCGTAAATCTTTGTATATATAATCGATTATTAATTTATTCGGTATAATATTAATAACTTCTAAATCATTTGATACATCAATATGTAATGAAAAGCAATTAAATTATAATATTTTTATCTATTTTTGTATATTATTAATGTGTATAAAAATAAAACATTTTTACAAATAAGCCTTCAGTTTTATAATTGTACACATTTACCAGTTAAAAATTCCCTCAGCGTAGTTATATAAACTCTGTTGTTTTTAAATAGTATTTTTTATAGAAATGTTGTATTTCTGATGTGTATATAAAATAATCTGCCTGTGATTTTTCACGGGGGCTTTCTAGTTATATAATAAACTTGTAATTTTTGAATTTTCAATCAGACTGCTTGATGACAACACCACTTCATATTTCTTTTAAAACGAGTAGTAATGCCATCTATGATGATTGTAAAGAACTAAATGAAAACAGTGGTCGGTAACGCAGCAAGCTGTTCAAAACGTTTACAAATTGAACGACATTAAAATAAATGCAAATTGAATGCCAGTTTCATTTGCTTCATTGGGGCGCGATTATTAAGGATTCAGGACGGCTTGTACTAAAGACATTTAAATATATTAACATAACAATAACAGTAGTAGCTCCAAAAACAATGACGTTGAGTTTAATTCAATTGAAAGAGAATATTTTAATGCGGTAAGTCTTATTCAAAATTGGAGCACATTTTTTAAAGTTTATTCCAATAACAAAAATGTTTTCTTACTTTTTTTGTATTGTGTTTCATAATTCCAATCCAGATTTTTGGGGTTTTTATAGTTACAGATTATATCCAAGAAATTTTTATAAACTCACAGAATAACCTTACAGTTTGTATTTACACATTAAATTTGTAAAACATTTTTTAGCCTTACAAGATAGGGCCTATTTGTGTATCTCTCTTTAAGTATTCAGTAGAAAATATGTAGTTCTAAGCAAATATCGACTCAAGCAAATTGTCTTTATCATTAGGCCTAGATGTATTTAAGTGTAATGATGTACGTGCTACCTTAGGTATCTAGTCAAAATTAAATAGGCCTAACTGGTATTCTGCTAAAAAATCAATCCCTTTTTAGCGAATTTCAATAGAAATGATGAGCTATTGCAGTGACCCTAATGGTGAGACCTAAGATCGGGAGTAGTCAATGAGCACCGATCATTGTCCCCAGAACACGTTTTGGGGTGTCATTAAAATTTGTATTTATATGTGTTCGCACTCTCTAACTGCCGCATTTTACGGATTAGGTTCAAATTTTGTACAGTGGTTCAAACGAGTTCGTTAGCCAAAAAAACCAACAACCGGAAACACTAGTTTTACATTAAGTAAACGTTTTTCAGATTTTTCTTATCATATTGCCGTTTTTTTAGGTATTATCTAAGAAAATAATAAAGAGATAATTCTGCTCATTTTGTTTTTTCACATGACCTTATAGCTTATTTGGTCTGCTTACCCGCAATAAATTGTTAATAGTAGAATACAATAAAATTTATTGTGTGAACCGTTTCAACAATATTCTTTTTATTTGTTGAATGCAATTCATCACCACAACAAGAAATTGTTAACAGTAGAGTACAATTTTATGAACGTGTCCAGTAATATTTCTTTTATTCGTTAAATGCAATTCATCACCACAAGAAATTGTTAACAGTAGAGTACAATTTTATGAACGTGTCCAGTAATATCTCTTTTATTCGTTGAATGCAATTCATCGCCTCTGTAAGAAATTGTTAATAGTAGAATACAATTAATTGTGTGAACCGTTTCCAATGATATTCTTTTTATTCGTTGAATGCAATTCATCACCACAGCAAGAAATTGTTAATAGTAGAATACAATTTTATGAACGTGTCCAGTAATATTTCTTTTATTCGTTGAATGCAATTCATCGCCTCTGTAAGAAACTGCTTAATAGTAGAATACCATTTTATTTGAATTCCAAAACGATTTATTAAATCTGTATGAAGTCAAGTAACAGTAACGAATACTTACTTCTATAATGACTTCTCTAATGGAATTATTAATTAATGACTTGAAACATTCCGCTACGCAATGGTGCAATATCTTCTATACTGAATCAAATACTAAAACAGCGCCCTCGATTTAATTACAGACTCTTTGAGTAAGAGTATTTTGAGAAAATGTAATTAATTTTCCATCAGCATCGACTCTGATTACTTTCCCAGATCTCCGTCTAAGTTTAGTGCTCTTGGAACTTTAATGTCTGTCAAATTTTATCACCGCCATCTTCAAGCCTCGGACAGAACTCGGTGCAAGTAATTACTTCTAGAATTTTCGTCTCATCGAATTAATTATTTTTGTTTAGCTTATTGAAAGAGTTTTTAATAACGTCCATTAATGGATAAAGACGGTTTTTATTAAAAGAGGAAATGATATTGCAAAAGTATCCTTATAAAAGGATTATCTCCCCCCCTCCCTTAAGCAGTCTCATCACTACGATTCTCCCGCCAATTTTCTAGATGTTTGATCCTGTCACATACTGCCTTTTCCGTTTATTTAATGATCAAGCCTGATGGTAATGAATATAAATCTTGCTTATATATTTTAAATAATATACCTGTCGCACTTTTTTCAGTTTTATTTGCCCATGAACCGAAATTATGCATTATGCACCCTATACAAAAATAAAGCAGTCAAATTTACTACAAATTTCATTCACAGTTTTTGAATGTAGGAACAACGGTTGAAAAACTAAAGCAAGTTTAAAGTTGACCATGTTTGCGTTCTTCGCCTGTTTTTTTTTTACAGGAAAGTCATAATCTATGCATTTTTCGAAGAAACAAAATATTTACAAATTCCTTCTTTGGTCCATATGCCAGGTAATCAGATCACAATGAATAAGGGGAAAGTATATCTACTTATATAAAGCTAGACGGTAACACTGATTCACTGACATTAATTATGAGGCACTTCCCGTTATCGGACTCCCCTCGACCCCATACTTGGAATAAAGCTCTCGACGAGAAACTTTTGGAAAAATTACCAGAATATAACATTTTTAAATTTTGGAAGCACCTTTGAAGGGGGGGGGAAGATTTTTTCGATTTAAATTTTTTTTTAATTTTTCCACTTTGAGCGCGTTTAGTAAGAAAGTGGGAAGAGATAGCAAAAAATGTTAAATTCAAAAGTTGTAGAAAATTAAATTTCAAACGAGAGGTTTTCCGTCAGATTCAAGATCCAATCATCCATTTAGCCACTATTCATCCGAGAAGGGAGGCTCCGCCCAACGTCCTTGAAGCTAGATGGTTTCACTGATTCACTGACATTAATTAATTATGAATCATTTCCCGTAATCGGACCCCCCTCGACCTCATACTTGAATTAAAGCACTCGACGAGAAACTTTCAGAAAAATTTTTAACTTTAAACTTTCTAGAAGTTAACATTTTTAATTTTGAAAGCACCTTTTGGGCGGGAAAGATTTTTTCAATTTTTATTTTTTCCAATTTGATCGCGTTTTGTAAGAAAACGGTAAGAGATAGCAAACAATGTTAAGTACAAAAGTTGTAGAAAATTTAATTTCAAACTAACGATTTTCCATCAGATTTAAGATCCAATCATCTGTTTAGCCGCTATTCACCAGAGAAGGAACTCCGGCACACAACCCTTCAAATTTCCCATGTTAATCTTATGGAGATAATGTTTAATGAGTTTTGAGTCAGCTGCCAAATAAAACAGCTGATTTATGCTCGGTCACCTATGTACAAACGAGCCAAAGATTAACGAGATTCTTTAGCGAATTTTCCAACTGCGAACGAAGCGAATTTTCCTTTTGTTAAGAAAGGGTTTCAAAAAATTTTAAATTTTAGGGGGGTTTGGGGGGATTTAAGTTATTAAATCACGATTTCTTCAAAACTACCGAACGGATTGGCATGAAATTTGGTATGTAGCTTCCTCTAGGGCCGTAGGTGCTCACTAAGAAAGGGTATGAATAATTTCGAAATTTTAGGAGGGGTTTGGGAGGATCAAAGTTACTAAAATCATAATTTGCGATCTTTTATTATTATGACAATACTGCTTTTATTATTTGAGATCTATATATATAAAAGCCAAATATCACTTACTGACTAAACACTTAAAAAGAATACAATTACGTTAAAAAGACTGAAAATACCAACCACCACGGGCAACGCCGTACGGGTCAGCTAGTTTCTTTATAAAACAAAGTGTGGTTGACAGTTTACATAAGTACGTGCTACTGTGTGTTGTGAGTAAACTTTGCAGAGGATTAATATATTAAATGCTACCAACACAATTACCGTAATTTTCCCTCTCATTGACCTTTATAGGAGAAAGTCTACGCGAGGACAGCCTAATCGCCGTATTCACATAGGTAAGCACGTCCGGAGTTCAATGTTTTCCAGGAGACTTAGTTTATAGCCAATGTTTTTTGTTTTTGTCTGTCATTCCGTTGCTGATATTATGCTTGTACTTTTATCTTGTTGAAGACACGTTGATCTCTTTTATAGTAGCGGAGAAGATTATGTGGATTGTTGTAGTTTTGAAACTGTTGAAAGTTAAATATATAAACACATTTTATTTCCTCGTTTCTATGTACGGAGGAAAAATATGGTGACGAAGTCAGAAGAACAATTTTTTAATTTGATTTGCGACCATACGAATGGCCTAATAGTAATTATTTTCAAACTAGTATTTCTATGTGCGTAAATTAGCTATTAACAGTATTTATCGATTTTCAGCGTATAGATAAGTTCTGGTATTGATATCTCTTTCTGACAACTCTATGTGTATAAAATTAACAAAAGTGAGGTTTATATAAGTAATTGGCAAACTAAACAACAACAAAAAACATTTGATCACGCAATGAACCTTTGACGTGAGTTGAGCGAATTTCCAAAATTAAGTTTATATGTTTTAGTGTTTCAACAAAGTATTTGATAAATTGTTCTATTCACGAAGGCGCTGAATAGCTGCCTGCATGTACGAAATATATTAGTAAAATTTCTATGTACCTCAGAATCCAGCCACGGAACACGCGCTGCTTCGGTCCGCTCTAACGGGAAAACTCGCTTCAGCTCGCCCTTGCGGCCTCAGAAGCTAGCCCTAGCGAGGTAGATTTGAACCGCTTACTTTTATGGTATTTTAAGTTTAGGTAGATTGTAGGGGACCCAGACGGGGTATAAGGTCGTTTAAATTTTTTTTAAAAATAACAAAATAAAGGGGCAGAATAATCTTCTATGCTTATCTATTTTTTTAGATAAAACCCCAAAATAGTACAATTTTAGTACAACAAATTTGAAAAATTCTTACCTCGGGTTGCATCCGGTTATTGGATTTATTTATATATACAATTTTTAATGACACCCAAAACGTATTTTTCGGATCATGATCGGTGCTCATTGGCTACCTCTGACCTTATGTATCACCATAAGAGTCACTGTAATAGCTCATCTTTCCTATGGAAATTCGCTAAAACTTATCTTTACAAAACAATCAACTCCTAGAAAAGCGAGTTTACGTCCGTACGTTCACACATAATGTACGTGCGTGAGTAACAATATAATATAACATCTGATTTCACCCATCATCTGTAATACTTTAACAACACTTATCGTAGGTTATACTTTGGGGTTATGTTTAGCTACACCTTCAATCAATAATACAATGTTTGTAAGTTTGATTTTTTTAAATATGAGTTATAGAACTAACAATAGCTAGGCTAAGCTGGGCTAGAATAGCTTTGAGGTTATAAAATTAATATAAATACAACTTTTTATCACCAATGTACTCATTTATAGATAATAAAGGTGTAGGATTAATAATAAATAACCCCATAGCTAAGATGGTAAAAAAGTTAAAATGTTCAAATCAAATTATTTCGTATATTTTGTAATAAAGGTTAATAGAACCCTACTAATTAAAAGAAGAATACCAATACATTTAGCTTCGGACATATTCGTACATCTTCGTATAACATATAAACATATTAGTTAATTAATTAATTACTTCTAAATAATTTGATATAGCAATATGAAATAAAAAGCAATTAAAAGATAATATTTTTAACTTTATTTCGATATAAAATAATGCATATAAATAAACAAATAAGTAGGCCTAAAGTTTTATAAAATCATATCTAAATATCCTTATAATTGTACACATTTACCGAGTTAAAATTCCCCTCAGAATAGTTAGGTACCGTAGTATTTTTTTGTATTATATATTTCTGATATGTAGCTAATCAATCTATTATGTGAGTTTCTACGGGAGTTTACTAGTAATATTATAATGTAAACATATTTTTGACTCTAGTTACCTGATAATAAAACGAAAATATATTTTAGCTTATAACAGCTGATTTTAAACAAATATTGTTTTTGTGGTTCTATTTAAAATAAACGGTACCAGAAACTGGCACATACTTTCTCACAAACATATTTCAATTATTAAACAGATTCACAGTGACGTCATTATTGTAGGAGGGGGTGGGAGAGGAGATTTTAAACTAGGAGATTAACTAATAAATATTATTATTATTAGCTAGAGATAAAACTATTCGATCGATTTCGAACAAATTTGCACCAAACACGTCAATTAGGCCTGTATAGATTCAAGAAAAAAGGTTTTGAAAAATTTTGAAAAACAACCCCCTTTAGGGCCAAAAACCCCCCAAAATCCCCAAGAATCAGTTATTATTATTAGCTAAACGAGAATTTTTAGAAATATGTGGTTTTTTGCATATGGTAGGGTACATTAAAGGCTACAAATAAGCCAAATTTTATCAAAATCATTAGAGCCGTTTTTTTATAAAAAAATAATAACTGATTTTTTGGGGGGATTTTTTTGCCAAAATAGGGGTTGTTTTTCAAAAAATTTCAAAACCGTTTTTCGTGCATCTATACAGGCCTACTTGACATGTCTGGTGCAAATTTGTTTGAAATCGATCGAATAGTTTTCGCTCTAGCTTTGAATACCCACAGACATACAGACAGACATTTTGTAAAAACCACTTTATTGGACTCATTGGGTCTCAAACAAATATTTCCACAAAAATCTCAACATCGATTTTTTTTTGCGATCTCTATACTTTCTTACTATAGTATAGTGAGAAAGTAAAAATAAAAGCGTAATGATTTTGAACTTCAAAAGAAATGTTCGAAAATACTATTACGTATATATAACCATTGAATATACAACATTCAATGATATAACTGAACATCGTCCGTGTAATAAAATTGATTGTACACTACGTTATTTCGTTCACTTTCCGTGTACGCTGGGTTGCCGTATGAAGTATGCAGGGGTTTCCTATAGAGTCGATATGAAATAATCATTTTTTTGACACTGAAAGATTAAAGAACCTGTTTTAAACAAAGTCTGTCGTGTGTGTGTTTTTTGTTGTTGTTTTGTTCACTCTCAAAATTACAACTTTACATAAATAAAGAAATGCCTTAGCAAGACATTTTATATCTTACCATTATAAAACCACAAATTGTATATGTACATAAATTGTAAAAGTAAAAATAGCACAACTTTCCCATTGTGAATAATCTCTTTGATATGTTTACACTCTAACAACTTTTATTACTTCTGTTTGCAGGTGAGTGCACATTTCATGATTATTTAAGACAGAGAGCATAATATCAAGGTAAGGGTTTTATTGTGCAACTGTGTAATAAAATTAGTTTATGAGCAACTATTTATGTATGCTGTTTGATGGACGCAAGTGTGTACAGTATATTGTGTAACGATTTAATTGTTGCATTTTTATAGTTTAGTAATATACCGTTCCACTAGTTTCCGTCTGTAAGTATAACTAAAGATAAAGATAAGATATTCTACACAGACGACTATCAGGAATAAGAGAGTGGCGTACTTGTCGTTCGACTTTGCAACACTTTTCAGTTGTAGTAAAATTGATCGCACTTCGTACACTGTTAATTTTAGTAATTTTATCGTAGCTGTTATAAATTTCTTGTAATTTAGTTTTAGTTTTATTGAGTAATAAAAATGTTTACAATGCTCATGAAAATCAAAAATTTACCGAATTTTCGTTGTTTATAAAAATAATTTTGGTTTAATATGAAGAATAATGAAATTGCTTACGGATTTTGATCTCGCGTAAGTAAACACTTTTCACCTTGAATTGTAATAACCAAAATGTGTCTTTTGATTTATAATGTTCACTTAATACTTTTCCATTCATCACTATCTATTTGATTGTCTGCATTATAATTGCCCTTTGTTTATAATAACAGACTAATTTATTTGACCCTAGGAGTGTTTGTATTATCGTTACAAGTAGTGCCAACTTCTCGGTCATTAATTACGTTATAAAATAGCTCGCGTCATGACGGAAACCTTCAGGCGAAATGAATTATACAGTCTGTACGGCTTTGTTTTATTTTAAATATTGAGAGAAGTTGAACCTGTACCGTTAGGTATGATAATTTCTTAATAATAAGCAAAACTACTCTGTTATCCATTTTATTAAACATATTTCCATTAATTATACGTATTGCAATAAGCTTAGAATATTGTGCTATCATTATAGCTACGTTATATTTCCTCTATATTGGAGAACACATTTTGCAGTAGCCTCAATCTTGAAATGTGTCTTTTAGCAGAGGAAAAGAGGGGCCCCACCCTTTGTTTTTTGAGCCTGAATTCAACAGTACAACCGCAATAACAAAATATAGTCCTCTGTTGCGCAAAAATCTTTTGCGCATGTGTTAAATTATGAGAAAAACTTATTATTCTTGGAATCTTGGCGGGTCGTATTTCCTGATAGACCCTTCAATATCTATTTACTTTTCCTAAAAAAATGTATGTAGGTCTACTATGTGTCATTCGTAGTTATTCGAGTAAAAATTATTCACATTGTCAATCTTGTGCATTCAATCACAGATAAAAGAAACTTTTAGTTGTTCTTTTATCTGTGATTCAATGTATAAAACACCTATTGTTTTTTTGTTTTAATTATTTCGCAGGTTTGCACTAAGGAAGAATTTTGCAACATATTTATTTTACAGGTTGAAAATGGTCTAACACGAGGGTTTATAACAGGTAAAACAGCTCATTCGAATTAAAGCTAAGCAACACAATTATTATTTATGTTATATTGCCTAGGTGTGGCCTATACTCAACCAACACACTTTTGTTGCATTAGTTTAAATTCATTACCATAGCAACCAACTTATAGTAGTTATAATTAAAATTATTATATAAATTATATCTGCTAGGATAAATACGATCAGTTTGAGTACAATTTTCCGCCAATCCTAGCTTAACCCTGTTATTTGAGTTCATCAACGCGTTTCGGAGTTCCTCCATTCTCGAGACCTACTTCAGTACTGAATAGTTATAATTAGTTAATTATTTTGCACAACCAACAGCTTTTTTAGGTTACGTTAACAAAATAAATAAACGGTACCAGAAAATGGCACATACTTTCTCACAAACGTATAGACTATAAATTATTAAACAGATTCACTGCGACTTCATAATTGTAGGCGGGGTAGGAGAGGTGATTTATTAAAGTAGGAGATTAACTAATAAATATTATTATTATTATCTAGAGAGAAAACTATTCTATCGATTTCGAACAAATTTGCACCAAACACGTCAATTAGGCCGGTATAGATGCACGAAAATAGATTTGAAATTTTTTGAAAAACAACCCCCTTTATGGCCAAAAACCCCTAAAAATCAGTTATTATTATTATTAATAGCTAAACGAGAATTTGTAGAAAGATGCGGTTTTTTGCATATGGTAGGGTACATTAAGGGCTACAAATAAGAAACATTTTATCAAAATCGTTAGAGCCGTTTTTTTTTATAAAAAATAATAACAGATTTTTTAGGGGTTTTTAGGCCAAAAAGGTTGTGGTTTTTCAAAAATGTTCAAAACCTTTTTTCGTGCATCTATACAGGAATAATTAATATGTTTGGTGCACATTTGTTCGAAATCGATATAATAGTTTTCTCTCTAGCTTTTGTATACATACAGACATACAGACAGACATACATACAGACAGACATACATACAGACAGACATACAGACAGACATTTTGTAAAAAAACACTTTTTTGGATTCAAGTTGTCCCAAAACGGACATTTCCACAAAAATCTCAACATCGATTTTTTGCGATCACTATACTTTCTCTATACAATAGTTTAGTGAGAAAGTAAAATCAATGCAAAAGGCTTACTGTATTCAGAAATGTGTTCTTACATTTTATAAATAAAACTGCTGGTTTGGATCAAAACCTGACACCAAATTTTAGGTTAGGCCTATACTGAACCAAAACACGTTTCTTGAAAGCATTTACATTTATTGCAATAACAACTGAGTTGGCAAATTTAGAATCAAGTAATTATTATTCACAACCAACAGTTTTATTTTTGGGTTAGGTAATAGCATAGATCATGAATCTCCAAATACAATGGTAATAGCAAACACAAATAATGAAAAATGCTTACTATATCATAATTCAAACACCTATATTGAAATGATGTCAACTTTATTCTTTACTATAAAAATGTAAAGACTTATTTTATAGACTACTATACTTTATAGATCTATTTGACCAGTTTGAAATACTGTTTTACCGTATCCGATTTTGGTAATATTTTAAATTGAAAGTTCCCTCTCTTCTATATAAAAGTACAAAATCTTTGTCCTAATCAATCATCATTCCCGTGACAATATCGTAGGATATGATAATCTGTTTGCATTTGCTTCAATACGAGTCACCGCGGGGGTTGGTGAGCGAAGCGAGTTGTGGGCGGAGCCCTCTAGTAACATATACAAAAGCTGATTAAGATTCTTAGCTTAAGTAGCCTATATCAACGCAATTCAATTTTAGGTTAGGCGTGGTCACAGAACAATGCGAGGTTAGGCAAAACGTTCCGACAGATGTGCGTGCGAGACAATCAGGGAATTATTTATTCCCAACACACTAAACATATATATGTACATTATTCAGTTTGAAAACTCAGTTTAAAAAAAACTATAAATCAAAGCTTGTAAGTGTCGGTGTACAAAAAACATAAATATATACTAAATTTGTAGAAATGATAAACTGCATCTGCAGAATATATGAACTAAGTATAAGCACAGAGAAAATATTCCGTATTCAGAGAGAATATTATCTTTGATTATGGACATTATGTATAATCAAGGATATTATCTTGTATCTGTGTTTATACGGTTAGCGGATCTGTGACATCCACTAACCGTATAAACACATTTTTTTTATTTTATAATGAAAACACCTTATTTATATCAAACAGATATAGAATTTTAAAATTTGATGATCTGCAACCAAATGCATTTGAAATATGATATCTGGTTATATATTTTATGGTTGAATACACAATAACAATGTAGTTTATAAAGTTAGATAATGAACTCAAAGTAGGTTTGATGGGAAGAGTTGAAGGCTAGCTGAAACTGTTTACAGTTAACGTTATCTCAATCTTCCACCGAGTAAATAAACTAAATTCTATCCTATCTTGCGTCAGTTTAATGTAGGCCGTGACTAGTTTTATATTCCGTAGGTTGGCCATACTGTCTCCAAGGCTGTGTTTGTAACCTTTCCCCATACTGTGAAACAATTTTGGAATAACAATTACTAATTCAATTTAACTGTATCGCGTGCAGTTGTGTAATGTCAGGATTGGTCTACCTGTTGTGTTCTACTAGTTGTGTTCTACTATAGGAAGCTTTCCTGAAAATCGAAGAGTGAAGGAGAGCATAGCGTCAGCAAATTTATAACGTGAAAATACGTTATTTGAGTGATGACATTATCAGTGACTATTTGTTTTGTAGTCAGTACATGTAAATCTATGACTACTTTTTCTACATAGCTAATGTAAGACAAAGATCGAAATAGACACTACCAAAACCAATAGTTCGAATTTAAATAATCAAAAAATAATTAACATTTCAAACAAATTTTGATGTTACCAACTAAAGGAAACAATATAATACGTAACACCAGATGTTTGACTTATAATACAGTAAGCCGTAAGTTTGCTTGCACATAGGCTAATCTAAACAATCTGTTAGAATTTGTAACTGATTCTAAATTTGCCGAATTGGTTGCAAATAAATGTGTTTTGATTCGTTGTAGGCCTAACCTAAAATTAGGTTAAGTTTTCATCCTATTCAGTTGCTTTATATTTATAATATGTAACAACAGATGTTTGTATTGAATTATAATACAGTAAGCATTTTCCGTTGTATTTTGCTTGTGTTTGCTTTTAGTTTGTTAATCTAACCTATAAAAAGCTATCGGTTGTGAAGAATGATAAACTGATTCTAAATTTGCTAAGTTGGTTGCTGTGGTAATTGATGTAAACAAACACGTATTGCTAAGCTTTTGATCCGAACAGCTGTTTTATCTTTGTAGGCTATAAGGTTGGGAGTTAACCCTCGAAGTGTCACTATTGTTATGTACATCGGCGCGAATGCTGGCACTTGAGCAAACCGCTACTAACCTGACTAATAAGATCAGTACCAGGTACATCTCTCTTTAACACGTTCACTGCTAAGGACACATATGTGATCTTGACACTGAGCACTATAAGAAACGGCCGACGCACAGTGCACGCCAACCCGCATGTTGGGAGAATTTTCAATAAATAGAGCATTGCGTGCTTCGCACGCCAATTATATGCCTATGTGCTATGGACGCACCGCTTTAAAATATTAGTTATTATTACGTAGAAAGGTTATAAGTATAAAAAATAAAAGGTCAGCTCTAGGATAGGAAATACGAAATTTGCGTAGCAGTGAACGTGTTAAGGGTGAGGTAAACATCGACTAGTTCGTTTGAATAATGAGTCACATTAGAAAGCGGTGTGGGAAAAATATTTTTTCTCCACTTACGCCCTTTCCTCATACCCCCGGCCCATCGCTCCAGGGCGAGTTCAAGTGCCACGATTCACGCCGGTATCTGTATCTTAAGTAGTTCTTGCTCTACGTTGATTCTATGCCAGTCAGTCAGTCAGTCAGTCAGTCAGTCATTCAGTCAATCAGTCATTCAGTCAGTCATTCAGTCATTCAGTCAGTCAGTCATTCAGTCAGTCAGTCATTCATTCATTCAGTCAGTCAGTCATTCAGTCAGTCAGTCATTCAGTCAATCAGTCATTCAGTCAATAAGTCAGTCATTCAGTCAGTCATTCAGTCAGTCATTCAGTCAATCAGTCATTCAGTCAGTCAGTCAGTCAGTCATTCAGTCAATCAGTCATTCAGTTAGGACAAAGCAGCTTATGTATAGATATATGCAGTTTAATTATTAGTGTACCTATTTATTATTTTTTAATTAGCAAGCCAGTCTAGAAGAAGCAAGTAGGCAATTCATCTAATGTGAAACTGTATCGTTAAGGTATATTTTGGAACTAGAAATAGAAATAGTAGATTAAACATCAAATTCTTCGATTTTTGTGTGCAAACAAATCCTATAAAAGCGATTTACGTCCGTACGTACGTGAGTAACAATATAATATAACAGCTGATTTCACCCATCATCTCTAAACCAACTTGCTTAAAACCTAGCGTATATTATACTTTGTATTAAATTTACAACATCAATCAATAATATAATGTCTTGTGAAGTTGATTTAAAAAATATGAGTTATAGAACTAATGTAGGTTTTTATAATACGTTATCCTATAAGATTTGCGTCCTACAGTGATTACAAATACAACCTTTTATCATCAATATATTCATTTATACAAATTTAAAGAAGAAAACCCCATTCGTTTAGCTTCGAAAACATTCGTACAACGTATAAAACATATTCCATTCTTAATTTCTTCATTATGATATTAATAACTTCTAAATCATTTGATATGTGGATATGAAACTAAACGCAATTAAAATATAATACTTTTATCTTTATTTTGATACTAGGGGCTCTGCTCCTGGACCCTTCGCTTCGCTCGCAGTTGGAAATCTCGCTAAAGTCTCTCGCTAATCTTTGGCTCGTTTGTACCTGGATGACCGAGCATAAATCAGCTGTTTTATTTGGCAGCTGACTAAAACTCATTAAACATTATCTCCATAAGATTAACATGGGCAATTTAAAGGCTTGTGGGCCGGAGCTCCTTCTCGGGTGAATAGCGGCTAAACGGATGATCGGATCTTTAATCTGAGTTAAAATCGTTTGAAATTTAATTTTCTACAACTTCTGTGTTAAACATTTTTTTGCTATCTCTTACCGTTTTCTTACAAAACGCGCTCAAAGTGGAAAAATGAAAAACAAATTTAAAAAATCTTTCCCGCCCAAAAAGGTGCTTCCAAAATTAAAAATATTAACTTCTGGCAATTTTTCCAAAAGTTTCTCGTCGAGAGTTTTAATTGAAGTATACGGTTGATTGGGGTCTGATTACAGGAAGTGCCTCATCATAGTTCATGTCAGTGAATCAGTGAACCCGTCTAGCTTTATATAAGTAGATAAAATACTGTAATAATGTATATAAATACAAAATTTTTACAAATATTCCTACAGTTTTATAATCCTTATAATTAATACACATTTACCAGTTAAATATTCCCTCAGCATAGAACACTAGATATGTAGACCTAAATAAAGTTTGTTGTTTTTTCTTTTTAAATAGTATTTTTATAAATGATGTATTTCCGATTTGTATCTAATTAATATGCCCGTGATTTTTTCATGCGGCTTACTGATAGATAACATAATATTATTACATAAGTAGGCTATTATAGGTTAGTTCCACCTATTCATATTGTTTAGAAGTAAATTTCTACTATTAATTTTTTTAACAGAGTAAAATTTGATCGAAGTATAAAAATACTGTAAATTACATTTCTATTAGTACTAAAATAAATTTATAAACCCGAATTTATCGACAGTTTACATTATATTTAATATTGTCTCGCGGTAATTTCTAGAGACATACGCTGAGGGACTGTTCAACGCACGACAGATACTTTTTTCGTTCTACAGTTGGTAGCTCTGCGTAATGCCGCTTTCCCCGCACAGCAGGCTCGTCGCTTTCCAGTCAGTCTGTGTAGACTGTTGTATCGTGTGTTTATAAATGTGTTTAGTTTCGTGAAAGAAATCATGCTTGATTGTTAATATTTTAAAGGTGAAAGTGTGTTTACCAAATACGTAGTGTTATAATTATTAGCGTAGACAAAACAAAGTCGTCAGCAGGAAATTGCTAAAAGCCGCAGCTTAACATAAACTGAATGTTAGTGAATTGATGCAAATATTGTGAGTTGCTTATGTAAAATGACGTAGTGTTTTTGTCAAGCTTGCTGTTACGTGTTAAAAGTGTAAACAATTCGACGTGTTTTTTTCTACACGGAGAACAGTGCAAATAGTGAACTGTTTCATTCAATGCCTTTCTGTTGTGTTAGTATTTAGTGATTTAAAATTGTTTAGTGATTTTAAAGAAGTTTTGTTTGTGGTTTACTTCGCATTCGAAAATTATAGTTTCTTAGATGTTCACCTATTGGAATTCTGCTCAGCAATTATTCTTCTAGGAAAAGTGAGGTTAGTAAGAAGCATTATATCTATATTTTTTCTTTTTTTTTAACTGTCTATGATACATGGTCAATACAGACACTAATTAAACATTAGAGTTTTAAAATAAAACAATTGAATTCCAAGCTTAACTCAAAACCCGCCATTTGTCGGCCATTTTAGTGTACCGGTACGGTATTTGTTTATAAAGCAGGTAGCCAAACCTTTCTCAGCTGATTCTTTTAAGTGCAGGTGGTCATGGAATCAAACTCAAGGTCAAACATTCGGAACAATCCTGTAGCTCTGATTTTAAGTAATTCTTTTTATTCATTAATGTAAGTTCAGAGAGAGACTAATTATTAAATAATTACCATAGGGTTCTCATTAATAATCTTTTCTGAGGAATTCTCCCAATCAAATTGAATTGATGTCAATTGGGTTCATTGCAAAGATAACTGAAAGGCCACAGAGCTTGTGCATTATGAGGATGATTCAAAATATGTATTTAAATAGTTTGAAGACGGTTTAGACCTAGATAATAGTCTATTAAAAAGAACAAATGCCTTAGTATAATCTGTTAGTAAAATAGTATTTCTTATACCTTACAGTATAACTGTTAATATTAATCAGAGATAACTTCAATAGATTGTTTTTCGTCAAACTCTTTGAATTGCTACATTTTATTGAAATTACAAATTAATATTAATATTTCAGTTCATGTATAGCCTACCAGTGCCAGCAATACATTAGTTTATAGAAGTGCAGAGCTGAATAATTTCTCATACAAACCTTGTTTTTGGACATACAATAATACAAGTTTCATAAAATGCTTAATATCTTTATTTCTTCTTTTGTGAATATACATTATTATAATTTTAATAAATGAGGAAACTTCTTTAGGCCTTATGGAAAAATGTTTGACGTTTTACATATTTTTATCTAGCTTACATTGTTTACTGTGTAGTAGTTATATTAGGTTTATGTTGTTGACTTATATTGTAAGCTTCAGATTAGTATGCCAAATCCAAATTTAGCGCTTGTACTTGGAGAAGTAATTGAATAAGTTAATATAAAAAATTTTACTAGTTTTCATATCAAATAATATTTACATTACATATTAAATAAACGGTACCAGGAACTGGCACATACTTTCTCACAAACATATATAAATTATTTAACAGACTCACTGTGACTTCATAATTGTAGGCGGGGTAGGAGAGGTGATTTATTAAAGTAGAAGATTAACTAATAAATATTATTGTTATTATCTAGAGAGAAAACTATTCGATCGATTTCGAACAAATTTGCACCAAACACGTCAATTAATCCTGTAATAGAGGCACGAAAAAAGGTTTTGACATTTTTTAAAAACAACCCCCTTTATGACCAAAAAAACCCAAAAATAAGTTATTATTATTATTAATAGCTAAAAGATAATTTTTAGAAAGATGCTGCTTTTTGCATATGGTAGGGTACATTAAATTCCACAAATAAGCAAAATTTTATCAAAATCGTTAAAGCCGTTATTTTATAAAAAATAATAACTATTTTTGGGTTTTTTTTTTGCCAAAAAGGATTTTGTTTTTCAAAATTTGTCAAAACCGTTTTTCGTGCATCTATACAGGCCTACTTGGTACTTGACATGTCTGGAGCAAATTTGTTTGAAATCGATCAAATAGTTTTCGCTCTAGCTTTGTGTATACATAAACACAGACATTTTTAAAACCACTTTTTTGGACTCAGGGGGTCTCAAAACGGATATTTCCACAAAAATCTCAACATCGATTTGTTTTGCGATCACTATACTTTCTCTATACTATAGAATAGAAAGTAAAAGCTTAAACAATAGTAAAATACAAAAGTAATAGTAACAACTAGACCTACATGTTTTTTTTTTTTTTTTGTTCAGTAGGCTTACTTTGTCCTCTTAATTCTTACACTTTAAATTATTGTTTATTTGCGTTAGCTTACTTTGTTTCTGGCCACTGACTTATAAATAGTTGAATTTAATATTTGTTTATTTATGGCCTAGCCTATATAGTTTAATAATAATGTATAATAGTTTACATAGTTTGTGTCTGTTAAATCTGAACAATCTTATCTCATCCTATATATAATATATAGGCCTACCTCTATTAGCTTTTATAGGCTGTTAGTTTATTTAAAATAATCATTATTCAAGTTTTAAAAATTGTTTCTTCTGAAAAACTGATATTTTAAGAAGTACCACAGACTTGACCTTGTTTATGTCTAAATAATCTTCAGATGGTCTGACCACAAAGGTAGTCTGCCAGATAACCTGTTCAAACCAGTTAGCGGGAAATAAAACTCCAAACAAGGATGGGCAGAGTTCTTCTTCTTCCTCAACTAATGTAACTGGTATTGCTTCACAACCTACAACTTCATTGCAATTTTTAATGTGCAGTGCGTTTAAAATTTTTATCAGTAGTTTAACTGTAGTGCAAGAGTAGTGCGTTCTCAAAGTTTTGTGTTTATTTGCAACACATTTGCAAGCAATAAAAACTTATTTGTTACAAAAGTAAATGTGAACTTGTTTTTATAGGCCTACAACACTATAGCTTCTAAGGATCATTATTGCTTGGTACAATTATTCAAGTTAAATCTGTTTAATGCATTTTTAATAAGCTTACTGAGATAATAAAATACCTTATCTAATCATACCATCATTTAAAAGTTGTAAATATAAATCATCATAGGCCAATTAAAAATACAAGAACAGTAGATCTTACCCTCCTACACAAAAAGGCATACAGTAAGGTATTTTAATTAGGAATGAAGACCATGTATCATACGACAATTTTAAAATTATTTATAGACTACTATGGTAAATTTCTCTATGCTAATAAAAATTATAAATTTAATGATATGTTTATTGTTTGTAGTTTCATTTTATGAATATTAGTTTGTGGTTGTTGTAGTCCCTATTATCAATAAACTGAAGCGAGAATATATTTACTTCCTTGGTTACAGATGTCCACCCCCACGTATAATTTATATATTGTTATATACAAAGCCTTACTGGTTTCGTGTTATAAAAAGTAGGGCTACGTCTCGGAACCGGGTTTAAAAAATCTGTCAAGTCCGTGGGCGGACTAGTCTGGTTTCTAGTAGGTGTACCAACCTGTTAGGATTCATTGATATTTTACTGAATTTACAAACCCATTCATGGATGCATACAGTCTGACAGTGTGGTAAGGATTTTCTTTTAATAAACAAATAAACTCTGTCTTGTTTAAGAAGATAAGTACCATACGGTAGCCTACTTTTTTTATTCATTATGTCCCTTATACCCTATCAGAATCATGAAAGTAACATAATTATTATTAAGTAACGTAATTACAATAACATTAAATAATAATAAATACTACGTAGGCCTACAAAACTAAAATACAAATTACAAAAAATAATTCAAAATAGAACATAGGTCTAAACACTATTATAAAAACTTATACGTCTAAATAAAGAAAACAAAAATTAGAAACTTTTTTGAAACAATAGTAGGCTTCAAAGAAAATGTAGTTACTTTATTTAGGCTTGTTAAGCCTGTTTTAAAGCTACCCTCATTAATGAAAGAAACATAAAAATATTACTTATTAACCCTCGTGGATTAGAAAACAACGGGCTTTAAAATTAACAACATAATAAATACAATTTTAGTACGGTACGGTATGTTGCACAATATAAGTAATAAAAACTAATTTAACATATCCTATAAAAGGAAATTCAACGCAACACGCTCGCACAAAAACAAACCCTCTTACATACATTCACACTCGATAGTCCCGAAACATCGTGCACATGAAATATTTAAAATGCGCGTTGCATCGTCTAAAACGTGTAACCATCGCCTCAAATATTTCAAAAAGGTTTTAGAATTTGCATATTTTTGAATATATTCAGGTATAGACCTATCGCTACAAAGTTTTGGGGCGACGAATGAATAACATTTCGTAAAAAAGTCTTTCGGTACTTTAAAAGCAGAACGACAGATTTTTTAAAACTTTATAGACCATACTGTTGATAAGCTAGTGTTTTATAAGCATTAAGGACTGAATTTAATACATTTGTGTAGTAGGCTATTGAAAAATATAAATATAAATAGCGTACATTTTTAATATAAATAATTTTTGGTGTACTATGTTAGTTTTTAAAGGAATATTGTCTGTGATTATTTCTCAATTTCATATATTTGTTACCTACTAGGCCTATTTAATTTTCTTGTTAGAAAAACTCAAGAAGGCCTTTAGTTAAAGATTAATCGTATAGGTAATTCGCATTAAAAAAAATTGAATAGACTATGCTCTATAGAGGTTTTGAAGCGAAAGATTAGCAAATTTATCCACATCGAATAGGTCTTAAATTATGTCTGCAAAGCGTTTTGTAAAACCTTTGTAAGGATCTTTGCTCTTAGATTCAATATTTAATGTAAAGGGATGTGTTGTGCGTCAATCTAGAACCACTTGTAGGCTTACCAAGTATTCAAGAATCACTTCACAGTCGCCTTTGTAACGCGGTATGCTAACTCGCATTTCAAAACATAAGTGGCTTACTCAAGTATCGTTGCCAGACCTTGACACATATCACGTGATCAAAACCAGCGTAGCCAACTCAACTTTCACGCAGGTACCAAAATATTCTCAATAATCTGTTAAACTTACAGTTTGGGAAATAAACGTGTTTGAATAGGCCTACTATAAGATCTAATTTCAGTAAGTAAATATTGACTTGACCCGTGAGAAGATATACTTGATAGAATACAACTTCCCACAATTAACGAGTGTATTTAATTAAACGCGTTTCGACTACAATGTCACCATCTTCAGTGATGCATGAGCTACAATAATCAAATTAAAACTTGGCCTAATTTTTAATTTATTTTGACATGATTATCGCTTGTTAAAGTTACGGAAAGAATTGCATTTTAATACATTTGTACAATAAAGTTGCTTCAAAATTTAAAAGAGAAACGGAAAAATCTTCGCCCTAAATTTGAGTTCATCAAGATAAATAGGTCTATGCACTTAGTTTGTATTGATTTTTACTAACGCGTAAATAGTGATTTAGTGACAGTATCAGTCGGCCTAATTAGTTTGTACAAAACATAATTTAGATTTTTTTTTAGCCAAACAGAAAGTTTCTTATAGAAAACGGTTGGGTGTGCAATACATAAAATCCAGTGAGCGGAGCCAATCTTGAAAAGGCTGGCCTTTGATATTACATTGGTAAAGCGTTCGAGTGCGGCTAGAATACACTTTCGTTTTTACTAATGCCGGCCTTACTTTTAGTTTCCGCCGTGTACTTACGGCGTTTAAATCTGCAGAAAGCTCTAATGTATTTTTAGTAGGTTTAACAAAATTCGCTCCGATGTTTTACTGCTATCAAGGCATGAAAAGTCACGGGTTTCGTCTGTTTACAAGCAAATATATTTAATACAAATGTATAATTTACAGTTTTAGTCACCTACGAATTGTAATTTAGATCTTTGTGGATGATTTCCTGCAAAATACAAAAGATTGTCTTTAAAATTAGATGAAAGATAAGTTATATTGAAGCGGACTGTATGGGACTGTTTCGCACACTCTTAACTACGAGTGGGTTTTTGAAACTAAGTTTGAAAACGAATCGTGTGATCCACTCTCCGTTTGGTTAATTATTCATGGAAACTATATAGTCAATTACGAAAACTTTGGGGGAGGGGGAGAGTTCAGAATATCCAATATTAGGGTCAAGTAAAATATACCGTCCATTTAACAAGTTTATAAATAACCTCTACCGGATTCGAGTTTTTTTAAAACCTGTACCCTATCCAACAATATCATCTATTCAATTTCAAGTGTTAGCCTGTCGTGGGTGTGATGGCGAAGTAAAACATTGAAATAAGACGCCGGTTGTAAGGTTGTGCTGCCGTACTGAGGATTCCAACTACAATCATTTCTCCAGATCTACTAATTTTTAACTCTATCAAGTCTTTAATACGTGGTTCTCTACTGGAAGTTGTAGCTTTCTTAGGTAGCCTATTGAATTTTATGGAAAAAACGTATCGGGGGATAGCTCAGTTCCAACGATATTATTATGGTCCAGGCTATCACATGTTTGAATACATTTGTTTACGGGCGTGTACGGAACTACATTCGCTTTTATAGGAGTTGATACTATGATATTTTCACGGTAATTATGATTGAGCGCTGACCTTTACATAGGTAATGTAAGACAGAGATCGAAATAAACACGACAACCCCAATAACTCGAATTGCGGCATGAGTTTGGTAATTTCACCATTAATATTTAAATGACCAATAATCAACATTTCAAACTAATCTTGATATTACCATCTAAAGGAAACAATGTAGTATGTAACACCAGTTAGATGTTCGACTTATAATACAGTAAGCTTTTTGTTTGCTTTTTTACCTAATACCTATGTAGATACAGGGTGGAACAAAGTTAGTGTTAAAAACTTCTGGAAATGTTTCAATGGGTCAAAATAAATAGAAAATCAAGAATAATATTTTTTCGAAAAACCCGTTCATTTTCCAAATATCCACAATTTTGTTTCTTTTACTAAATAATTAATATCTAGAGAACGGTTTAACCGATTGAGTTCAAACTTGGCATGAAGTTTAACCTAACAATGATCTATCTTAAGAAAAATAAGCTATTATATCCAATCAGGAATTTCAAAATGGCGGCTGTTTGAATATTTCAAACCTAAATTACTCAAAAACTGTAATTTAAATGCATTACCCCACTTTTCCCAACAAAGAAACCTAATGTTATACCAATGCGACATTTAGTAATATAACATGTTCTAGCATTTGTTGTATTACGTCGCATTTGGACTAGTTTGGACGAAATTCCACTTGTTATGATTCAACAATTCAATTAAGTTACGCTATTTCTGGCGCGTAATTAAACCGACAGTATTGAGTCACCCAACGTGACAGCTTGCAAACTTGTTCAGCAGGGGTGGCCGCAAGTTGTTGCTTCCTTCTTTACTTGCCCCGAATAATGCTTCAAAGCTGCTACAATTACCTACATTGCTAGGGTGAAGTTAAATTAATTGGGAACTTAAAAAATCATATAATTCAACTTTGAGACCTGTAACATGAAAACGGTTTGCACTAGAATGTTACAATTTTTAGCAATATTTATTTTGTTCTTTACCTTTATGAGAATGTCTTTATACGTTACACTTCACTTTAAATGTTCATTTCCCCAATTTTTTTAAAGTTCCTTACCTGTTACAGTTTAGGTCGAAGTCGTTATACTTAGAAAGGTTGAACGTATTTTAAGTGTTTATAGATTTGTCAAAAATCCCAAAAGAGACTCTGGTAAAAAAATGTTAACAAAAAGTTTAGAATCATGTCATGTTTGGTATTAAAAGCACATGTAAAGTTAAACACCCACTCCTTAGGTTTTCGATTCTAGTTACATTTATACGTTTTCTTTAGTTTTAAATTGATTTTAGTTTGTTTCTTTTCTTCTCTTTATCTCTTTTTCTTTCTACGTCTTGGAACACTATATAGCTGAGAGATAAGACGTCAGAGATTCCCTTTAATAAGGAAGTCCCAGAGTTTATTCAGGGACTTATCAATAGTACAATCACGTCTTCAGGACCGACACACTAACTAAAGACGATAAATGAGAAAGCTTTTAAACATTACTTCACGCCTCGACGACTAAATTAATTGCGCGAGTCACGAATGTAAACTGGCCAAGATTCAATCCTTAGTCAATTCATATTAGTCAATTTGTAATTATTGAAACCATGAATGCGCATGCACTAATGTTCAATTGTTGTATTTATTATTTGCTAAGGATATTAAAAATCTTATTTTCCTGTCGGCGTTAATAAAAAGCTGGCATTAAAGTAAAACACAATAAGTTTACAATAAAACATTTATAAATATTCAATTTCATATTTTTGGCAATCAACATTAAAGCTATTTAAATGTTGTAAGCCTTTTCCAATTATATTTTTCTTAACATTATATTATAATGCCTATATAACGTTTCTTGAGACTAGTTTTTCAGAACTGTAGTGGAATAGCACGGGAAAACATAATCTTTTTTTGTTTTTCCTAACTTTATTACTTGTACCTATTATTAGTCTCAGGGCGGGCGCGAAATAATACAAACAAAACATAATTCGTTTTTGTTTTTATTAACTTTGTTTCTTGTACCTATTATTAGTCTCAGGACGGGAGAGAAATAACACAAACAAAACATAATCCATTTTTGTTTTACTTAACTTTATTACTTGTAGGCCTACCTGTTATTAGTCTCAGGATGGGAGCGAAATAACACGGACAAAACATAATTAATTTTTGTTCTTTTTAATTTTATTACTTGTACCTATTATTAGTCTCAGGACGGGAGCCAAATAACACAAACAAAACATATTAATTTTTGTTTTTCTTAACTTTATTACGTGTACCTATTATTAGTCTCAGGACGGGTGGTAAGTAAGGTTTTTGTTGTTAGCGACAGTTTGTCTTTGACGTTCTTGTGACGATTTGACTTGTCAATGTTCAAGTTTAATCCTATGCAAACCTATTTTGTTATTATTAAATTAATACAATATGAAAAATCACCTACTTGTTACACTGTTGAAAGTTTTTTTTTTTTATTTCACTTATCCCAGCACCGTGGCTCTGAAATACTTCATTACTTAAAAACATTGTAGGCTAACTATGTAACAGCAGGTGCTCTGAGAATGACCCGTTGTAAGCGGTTATAAAAACAGCGTTCCAGTACAAACCGCAGATTGGAGAAAATGGCGAAGCAACAGAAAAAATGCGAAGTAACGAGATGTAATAAAACGGACGAATGAACAGAAAACATTGCTATTGAGGTCAGTAAGTCTGCATGCTTCTGTACCTAAGTAGCTCGTTGACTGTCGGGGATTGTTAGGTTAAACCACAAACCTGACTTTGTTTGGCTTCTGCAGTCTAGCAATCTAACTTTTAACATTTACTTAAATTAAAACATTAATATATTATGTAAAATATGCAGATACATGTTTCACTAAACCTCTATTTTTCATATTTAAACTTAACTTCTACTGTACTGGTAGTTCCACTAACTTTAGTTTAGTTTTGTATTTCCATTATCAGCACTGGGCTGGGGCACACAAATTGGTTTTTAGTTATTACTTTAAAATCTAAAAAGTTATTACTTTAAAATCTAAAAAGTTATTCCTTTTAATGTCTAAAAAGTTATTCATTTTAGGTCTAAAAAGTTATTCCACCTATAAAATCTAAAAAGTTATACCTTTAAGGTCTAAATTTTTTTTCTATAAAATCTAAAAAAAATTCCTTTAAAATCTAAAAGGTTATTCCCATAAAATTCAAAAAATTACTTATTTAAATTCTAAAAAGTTATTCCTTTAAGGTATAAAAAGTTATTCCTTTAAAATCTAAAAAGTTATTCCTCCTATAAAATCTAAAAAGTTAAAAATCCTTTAAGGTCTAAAAAGGGTTTCCTTTACAATCTGAAAAGTTATTCCTTTAAAATCTAAACCGTTATTCCTGTAAAATCTAAAATGTTATTCCTGTAAAATCTAAAAGGTTATTCCTCCTTTAAAATCTAAAAAGTTACTCCTTTAAGGTCTAAAAAGTTATTCCTTCAACATCCAAAAAGTTGTTCCTTTAAAATCTAAAAAGTTATTCCTCCTATAAAATCTTAACATTTATTCTTTTAAGGTCTAATTTATACTTAAAAGAACAAAGCATACCGTTCTATGATGTTCGATTAATTAAAAAATTTATTTACGTTATAAGAAATCTGGTAACACATAATTATTTTGTTTAAAAATTATTTTTTTAAATCATTTTGTACCTATAGATTTGTATTAATTTTAAGTACATTTTTCCTTTTTAAACAAACTTTTTATACTTTACTAGCTGACCCGTACGGCGTTGCCCGTGGTGGTTGGTATTTTCAGTCTTTTTAACGTAATTGTATTATTTTTAAGTGTTCAGTCAGTCAGTGGTATTTGGCTTTTATATATGTAGATCTTAAATAATAAAAGCACTATTTTCATAATAATAAAAGATCTGAAATTATGATTTTAGTAACTTTGATCCCCCCAAACCTCTCCTAAAATTTTGAAATTTTGCATACCCTTTCTTAGTGACCACTTATGGCCCTAGAGGAAGCTACATACCAAATTTCATTCCAATCCGTTCGGTAGTTTTGAAGAAATCGTGATTTAATAACTTTGATCACCCCAAACCCCCCTAAAATTTCGAATTTTTTTAAACCCTTTCTTAGCGAGCGCCTATGACCCTAGAGGAAGCTACATACCAAATTTCATTCCAATCTCTTCGGTAATTTAGGAGAAATCGTGATTTAGTCATTTTTACCCCCCAAACCCCTCTAAAATTTCCAATTTTTTAAAACCCTTTTTTAGTGAACACTTGTGGCCCTAGAGGAAGCTACGTAGGTACCAAATTTCATTCCAATCCGTTCGGTAGTTTTTGAGAAATCGTGATGAGTGAGTCAGTGAGTGAGTGAATGAGTGGTATTTCGCTTTTATATATAATAGACACATTTTTATCAGGAATTTCACGATCAGTTTAGGCCTATTATTTATTATTTTTAATTTGTAATAAATTACCTGCTTACACGTAGCGTATTGCCCCGGAAAGGCAAAGGTCCTGGGTTCAAATCCCGGTCTTGGTCCATGTTTTTTTACTTGTAATTTAATCTATTATTTGTTTTCTACAATCACAAAGTGAGCTCGGGAACAAAAATTGGTTTAGATGTTAAAAAAACCCAATACGTCTCTGGGCAAAGCTACCATGAACAATTATTATCATTTTATTTGTGGGGCATGCATGATGATACACGATGAATTTAAGATTGAATTGTATAAAATAATTCGATCACACAGCTGAACCGCTGACTTGAGTTGGGCTAATTTCTAAAATTTTATTGATAGGTTTTTTGTTTCAACCAACTATTGGGGAAAGTGATCTACTCACAAAGGCGATGAATAGCTGTCTACGTGTACGAAATATATTAGTAGAATTAATTGGTTTGCACCATAACCTTGCCCCCTCGCATTACGGATTGCTTCGTTTCGCAAGTAGTGGATAAACTCGCTTTTTAGTGTACTTTTATGCTATTTTTCGTTTTGGTCGATTTCGGGGTAACTAGACGTTCTGCAAGGACGTGGGAAAAAATGGGCAGAATAATCTCCTATGTTTAGATAAACTGTATGTCTAATCTTATTTGTTTAGATAAACCCCAAAAATGTTTCATTCTAGTACGAATAATCTCAAAACAATGTTACAGCCAAAAAACGTGCTTACGGTTGTTACAATTTTTTTTGGCTAGTGAACGAAGTTTAGCCTCATTTTTTAATAACACCACATAACATGTTCTGGAGACTATGATCGGTGCTCATTGACTACTCCCGACCTTAGGTCTCACCGCTAGAGTCATTGCAGTATCTCATTTTTCCTACGGAAATTCGCGAAAAATGTATAGGCCTACGTCTTAGTCCATATTGGTGTTTAGGCCAAATACATTTTCACGTGCCTGTTTTTGACTAAATTCAGTTTATAATATTTTAATTTGGCAAGTTAACGTAAAATATGTTTGATTTATAATTTGTTTTAAATGCTATACGACATTTTTATTGCAAACCTTTAAAAACTCATACAATCGAATTACATTAAAACTTTAGTTTATAACCCATTTTATGTCTTTAAAAATCAAATTTCTTTCCGCGTTAGACGTAAGTTAAGTGTTAGGTGTTGAAGCTGTAAAAGTCGGATATGAAGATCATATTGAATCCATAACCCTTTTTATTTGTCTTAAAAGTTATCTTTTAAGTTTACGATATTTAGAGAAAGCAACGACCTGAACACGATAAAAACACTTCTTACTTCCTCCTTCCTTCTCGCGATAAAGACTTATTGGTTTTTAGTGTTTTCGTTACACTTGATGATTTACTGCCCGTCACTGCATTACTGACAACAAACAATGATGCTAGTTCAAAAGCAGTTGACCAGAATTACAGCTCTTTCACAACTCTCCCTCCTACGTACGAGTTCAAAAGTGTTTCTCTTTAACAACCCTCAATCCAACACTAGTTAAAGGGTGATTCTCTCAGTCTAATTTTATCGTTCAACTTGGAAACCCCTTTCTGTTGATGAAAAAGATCGAGTTGATTTAAGATCAATAGTAGGTGAGGAACGTTTCAATCCCCTTCGGACGTAGACCGCTGGGTGAAACAAATTAAATAAACAAAACAGAGTTATTATTTTGGGTAGCTTTTGCTGCAAGATCACACGGTTTAAAAATATTTCAGGATTGCACGGCAGATGTTATCAATATTTAACTGCGTTTCGGATATTTTCTTCGATTACTTTATTCAGAATTTGTTATTAGTTTTTATAATATTTTATTAGTTTAAATATTTAATTGTTGTTGTCATTAGAGAATTTCCATAGGAAAGATATGCTATGCAGTCACTCTTATGGAGAGACCTAACGTAGGGAGTAGTTAGTGAGCACCGATCATGGTGCCCAGAATTCGTTTTTCGGTGTCTTTAAATATGTTATATATGTATAAATGTGTTCGCACTCTTAACAGCCGTATTTTATGTCAGAGTTGGTCAACATTTGGTACATTGGTTTTCTAAGTGGCTCGGTCGAGATCATTAGCCCAAAAATCAAACAACCAGAAGCACTTTTTTAACAGGAAGTAAAACGTTTTTTGGTTTTATATTACAAGATAAATATAAGAGACTAGGGGAAACCCATGCGTGCTTCGCACGCCAACCCCGTTAGCCCCTTTTACACACATGTTTTATCACGTTATATTTTCTGTATAATAAAAGGTGTAGGATTAATAATAACCGCAAGCCAAGATGGTAAATAATGTTAAATGTTCAAGTCAAATTGTTTCGTATATTTTATAACAGCAGTTATAATAAAAATAAAGGATAAAAGGTCCAGCGCAAAACTCAGGTCTACACTTTAATAAGAACCTAACCTAAAAGTTAGAAAATTAAATACAGTAATTGCTTCAAAGTTTGAAATCAGTTGTTAATGGAAATATTAGGGCAAACAGCTGTTTTATCTATTTTTTTATTCTATTGGTTGCTGTGGTAGTGAATGACCTGGACCTAGGCCTAACCTAAGAATTTTGTCCGACTAAATTTACAAATAGTGAAATAAAAAATGGTTTTATCAAAATTAATTATAGGCCTAGCGTATGTCAATCAGGGTTAGTGAAACAATTTTTCAATTGGTTCAGTAGTTCCAGAGATTACCCCCTACATACAAACAAACAAACAAAAATCAAACTTTACCTCTTTATAATATTGTATAGATTATTCTGCACATTTAGTTTTTGTACACGACCTTATAACTCGTCTGGTTTACCCAAAGTCGATAAAGAAAATACCATAAAAGTAGGCTACTTGGTTCAAATCCACGATGGGGATTTTACCGCGGGGCAGCTTCTGTTACGATGCCTACGGCCGGGACGCAAACTCTGTGTACTGCGAGCTAAGCGAAAATCCTAGGCCTCAAGGTTGAGGTGCAAACTCGCAAAGCTAGAGTGTCCGCTGCGAGCGGAACAAAGCAGCGCGTGGGCCGGGGTTGGAGGCTGATGTGCAAACAAATTCTACGTATATATGTCGTGCACGCAGACAGCTATTCAACGTCGTCATAAGTAGACAAAATTTCCAAATAGTTGGTTGAAACCCTAAAACAAAAAACTTAATTTTGGAAATTCTCTCAACTTACTTAAACGGTTCAGCTCAGTGGTTGAATTATTTTTAAATGTATCAATCATCCCTAGTTTAAATTGCTGGTAGTTATAAGCGTATTTACATATTGAAGATGAACTGTGCAGTGACTTTTATGATGAGACCTAAGGTCTGGAGTTGTCAATGAGCACCTATCATAGTCCACAGAACGCGTTTTGCTGTGTCAATCAAAACTTATGTTCGTACTCAAACGGCCGCATTTTATGTTCGTTTTGATCCAAATTTGGTATACACATTGGTTTTCTAAGTAACTCGGACGAGATCATTAGAAAGAAAATCCAAAATTTGGATAGGAATGAATCTTTTTTGGGGTTTTATCTAAAAAAAATAGATAGGAGATTACGCAGCACATTTTTTTTACATGAAATTATAGACTGTTCAGTTCTCCCAATAACGATACCAAAACGATTCATAACGTAAAATTCTATAAAAAGAGAGTTTTTCCCTGCTAGCGAAGCGAAGCCGTTCACATTCCTATGGCGCAACATTTAGGTACCGTACAAACTCGCAAAGCGCGTGAGCCGATGCTGGTCGTGAGGTGCAAACAAATTCTACTAATATATTTCATATACTGAGACATATACTATTCAGCGCCTTCATGAGTAGACCAATTACCAAAATAATTGGTTGAAACCCTAAAAAAAGAAACTTAATTTTGGAAATTCGCTCAACTCACGTCAGCGATTCACCTGCGTGCTCGAATCATTCCGTCTGTATTGGTGTTAACAAGATGTTACACTGTTGGGAATAATAGTTTAAAATTTTTGTTCTGCAATACGGAGAAGTATTCCAAACGGGAAGTAAATAAGAACACAATAAGTCTTTCAATACTTCGTATAAGGTAAACAATGCATTAAAACTACTGGAATATGCTCGCCGGAAGTATGACACAACGTCCATTGTCTAGGAAACAATATAGGATATAGTTTCACTGTGTCGTATAATTCCTGAAATATTCAATAAAAACCTCAGCAAGTCCGGGCAGTGTTGCTCGGTGCGTGTTTAGTCCCGTGTGATGACTGCCAAATTAACATCATCACGAATGTCCGGCCACTTTCCGCCCGATGTTGTTTTTCCCCTGCCTTGTGCTTTATTGACTTCCCGTTATATTTGTATACGCAACCGCCTTCAATATAATTTACATTTTTTAATTGGACGGTTTAGATTTACATTATAATCTACCGGCACGCTTCTGCGATTGGTTAACGAAAAGATAAATGATCACTTTTTACTTGTGCCAGCTTTGAACGTCGCAAACATATTCCTATTTTCATCTGTAGAAATAAAAGTACAGTTCCATTTTATTTCGTTATATTAAACTCATTACACTGCACAGGAAAATATATGTTTTATCTTTGAAAAAAGTCTATATAAATAAATAGATACTCTGGCCCTGCTCGCTTCGCTCACCAACCCCAGCGTCGACGCATGGCGAAGCCAATGCAAACAGATTATTAAATATTTTCATGGAAATGACGATTGAGCGGTGACCTGTACAAAGCTGATGTAAGACAGAGCTCGAAATAGACACGTCCTTCCCCAATAATTAAAATTGCAGCATGCGTTGTAATTTTTCAAAATTAAAATTTAACTATTATTTCGAACAAATTTTGATATTTCCAACTAAAGGAAACAATATAATATGTAACACCAGTTGTTTGACTTATATAATACAGTCTTTAGTTTGCTTTTACCTAATCTAAAAAAAATGTTAGTTGTGAAGTACAATTACCTTATTCTAAATTTGCCATATTGGTTGCAATACATGTGTTTTGGTTGTTTGTAAGCCTAACCTAAAATTATGGTAAGTTTTTTATTCAAATCGTCTGTTTTATTTATAATGTTTGAATTACAGTAAGCATTTTTTGTTGATTTTTCATTTTGTTTGTTGCTTAAAAAAGCTGTTGATTGCGAATAATAATAAAATGATTCTAAATTTGCTAAGTTGGTTGCTGTGGTAACGAATGTAAATTCATTCAACAAACGTGTTGGTTCAGTATGGGCCACACCTAGAATTGTATTGCTAAGCTTTTAAATCGAATCTCCTCTTTTATCTTTTTTAGGGTTGGGAGTGAACCACCGCATTTTGATCATTTTCAACCCTTAAAATATTTTGCTAATTCCATTCTTAGTGCGAATCTACATAGTTGTATGAAGGTGCCCTGAACATTTCAAGTTTCTAGGTATAGTAAAATTCAACTCAGAGTGAGGCGGAAGTTTAAGCCTCCCGAGGGGGAGACTTATTAGCACGGTCGACTGGTTTCCGCTCCACTCCTACCTGAATTTTAGTTTTTTATAGTAGCGTTATGCAAACTTTTTTTATAAGAAGGAAATATAAAAATAAATCACATAACGTTGTGTATCGCGGTCGTCAGTTTATTTTGATACCAAATTTGAAGTAAAGCGGTAAATGTTGAGTAATTAAATGGCATAGCTTTTAATGTAACTAAGAACTATTTAATTACTCAACATTTACCGATTTCAAATTTATTATCATAATAAACAGACGATCGTGATACACAACGTTATGTGATTTATTTTTATATTTTCTTGTTTAAAAAAAGTTTGCATAACGCTACTATAAAAAATTAAAATTCAGGTCGAAGTAGAGCGGAAACCAGTCGACCGTGCTGACCCTCGGTAGGCTTGAATTTCCGCCTCACTCTGAGGTGAATTTTACTTATAATAGTTTTGGCTGTACGTTGATTATGAATCATTCAGTACTTCTTATTTTATATGTAGGCCTACAGATAGTAGGTCAACTTTTTCTACAACTTCCGTTTACAATGTTAAGAAATAATAACATGTATTTTAATTACTTTGTATTTTAAGTGTTGAAATTGATTACAGCTTATAGTGAGTCATTTATTTGTATTGTTAACGAGACTTTGATTGATTATACTATCTGAATGAAGCAGGAAAATTTGTTTGTTTATAATTTAAAAAATGCCAAGGGAACCCCGATAGTGTTTTTTTTTAAGCTAGAAACAAAATCGCACAAAGTAACACTAGCATTGTAAACTGGTTAAATTGGCATAGTAAAAATAAAATTGGCCTAATTTTAATAGTGATAGGTGTTTGAATTATGATACAGTAAGCAGTTTTATTTGTTTGAGTTTGCTATTACCTAATCTAAAAAAAAACTGTTGTGAAAATAATAATTTATTCTAAATTTGCCAATTTGGTTGCTTTGGTAACAAATCTAAACGCTTTCAAGAATCGTGTGTTGGTTCAGAATAGGCCTAACCTAAAATTGTGTTAAGCTTACGATCGAAATCAGCTGTTTTATTTGTAGTACGTAACAACCGATGTTTGATTTATAATACAGTAAGGCTTTTTCGATTATGTTTTTTTTAACCTAACCTAAAAAAATTAGTTCTGAAAAATAATTAAATGATTTAAAATTTTCTAAGTTGTTTGCTATGGTAATGAATGTAAATGCATTCAACAGACCGGTGTTGTTTCAGTATAGGTTACATCTGGTATTGTGTTGCTAAGCTTTTGATTCAAATCAGTTGTTTTATCTGTTATGGTGATGGGAGTCAACCTCCTTATTTTAATCATGTTCAACACTTAATATCGATATTTACCAAAATAATTTCTTAGTGCACTTCTACTTAGTGGTACGAAGAAACCCTAACAATTTTCATGCTCTGGCTATTATAGTTATTATAGTATGTTGATTATGAATCAGTCAGTCAGGACTTTTCTTCTTATTTATATATATACGGATAATCTTCGCCTATAGTTATCCCGCTAACGTAGCTGAGGAAATAGTTACTCATTTTTTACTCTCTCAGACAACTTGATTCATTGATACCAGATGTAGAACAAAAACTAATCCAATACTAAAAGCCATTAAGCTTTGGGATATAGCCAAAGTAAAGAATAAGGCAAGGATTTCCGAGAAGTGCTCGTCACAAGATGGTGAACTCGAGGTTATCTATGCCTGTGGAAACAAACGCTTTAATTACGGTCGGGAGAACAAAAAAAGTCAACTCGAGTATTATACTTTAGAGCGGGGCTCACTGCTTTTACCCTGCTGACCTATTTGTCGTGCAGAAGTTTAAGTGTTTAAAACCTTCTTAACTGCTGCCATAATAACTTTCAGAGAGTGCGAACCTTATTTATATTCTATTGAATGTAGTTTACTGTGCTATTAGAATACTCATTAGACCAGTCAGTAGATATTTTTTTCACGTTAAACAATTTAACAATAGACCTATTGCGTTATGATTTAAAAAATAATTTATAGATGAAAATACCACCTTTGGAAACGATGATTTTTTGTGTGGAATTAACAACAAAAAACGTGAAAAACTTGACTATATTATGTAGATCATTGGCTAAAACTTTATACTCTCACTGGCAAACTTGTAGTAAATTAAAAAACCTTTAAAACAAGTCTTCGTAAGACTTGATCGGTATATTTTTTGCTGAGAAAATCTTAAAACCCAAGGAAAATTGAATTTGTATGAATCTTTTACAACTTTGACATTTTAAAAGTTAATGCTACGAAATTGTGTCAAATTACAGTTAATAGAATTTAGATTAACCATTCACAAGTTGGGCCCTGTCGGATGACAGGATTTCGAATGATAACCATTTAAATGAATTGTTACGGCCGATTTACATTTTTCTAACTGATTCTGAAAGTAGAGTTCATGAGCTTCAAATTTCACCTCTTCGTATAAATACCGAGAAAGTGGTGCCGAACACGACTCTAATCGCCGCTCGTATAATTTTATTTCAATAATTTCAGACAGTATTTTAATTTTGTTAAATCTGATATCGCTACTATACTCGGATTAGACGTTTTTGTAGTGTAGGCCTACGATGCATGTTTGATTGTTTTTAGCGTGTATAATTGGTGCAGAATAAATCAAACCCATCCTAGATGATATTACCATATATATACATTCATGAATAAGTCATATCTGCTTTAGTCGTTTAAAGTTCCAAAGATAGAATTTACTGATTCAATTTCAAATTCTAGTGGTTTTACGATATAAACTTTAAGAACATATTTCTATAACGGAAATATTGTTTGATGTCAACTAGATTTAGATGTTTATTTTTGAATTATTGAAACATATTTATCACCAGCTCTCAAATCATTTCATTACATAAACTCAAATAATATTTACAAATTTAAAACATTTAAAAAATTATCACGCAACGGAAAACTTACTTTGCGAGTTTGCACCTCGATCTTGGATTATGGGCTGCTTCACTTCGTTCGTAGTGGAAATTCACTAACAATTGAAATACAGTACAAGTGTGTAAGTTATTCTGTGCGTTAACATCTGACGTTTATGGCTTTTAAATAGTATTTCATTAATATCCAATATTATGTTTATGTATCAGAAATTTCTCCCACGTAAATCACGAACTGTCACCCTCACCCTCTCCCAGGACCTCGACTAGCACTCGAGTGATACAATATATTTTGACTTTCCTTGTGAGGTTGTGAGAGAGATATATTCCCAGCTGATTTCATGCAACAGATGTCACAAGAGTCGCGGCGTAGGTTAAGTATTGAAGAAGTGAAGGTCATTTTCAGAACGGAAACAAATTCCGTCACACCTGTTTTGAGTGGGTTGATCCATTTTAGGCAGCTTTGTTTTGCCGTAATGGCGAAGCCTACATGAATATATTACGATTCCTGATAAATCTATAGATACAACAATGAGATAACCTACTTCGGAGTATGGCTCGTCTCATTACCGAATTTCTATAGGAAGATGTGCTATTGCGACTCTTATGGTGAAATTGGAGTGGTTGGGAGTGGTAAATGAGCACCTATCATGGTCCATAGAACTCTGTTTGGGGTGTCATTAAAAATTCTATGTATATATGCGTTTGCACTCTTAACGGCCACATTTACGATCAATTTGGTCCAAATTTGGTATACAGGAAGCTGCTCGGACGAGTTCGTTAACCAAAAATCTAGCAACCGGTAGCACGTTTTTTGGTCGGAAATAACCATTTTGGGAGATTATTCGTACTATAACGATTTTTTTGAGGTTGTATCTAAATTTAAAAAATGGAGGTTACATTTGGTGTTTTGGAGGTTAAAACTATAAATGTAGGAGATTAATCTGCACATATTGTTTTCTACATGACCCTATATCCTTTTAGGGGATTTTACTATGGTGGCAGCTTCGCGATGCTAACTCGCAAGTAAATGTTTCCGTTGCGAGCGGAACGAAGAGTGCGTGAGCCGGGGGCTGGAGGTCGAGTTCTACTAATGTATTTCGTACACGGAGGCAGCATTTTAGCGCCAATTTCAAAAATAGTTGTTTGAAACCCTAAAACTTAATTTTGGAAATTCTCTGAACTCACATCACTGGTTCGACAGAGTGATTGAATTATTTTTGATTTGATCTGATTTATGCGGTAGAAGTAGGCCTACACTCTCTTTATTAAAAAAAAACCCGTTAGTTTTGGTTTTATTGTAATACAGCATTCTACAAATAGAAATTAAGTTTATCAACTTAGATTAACGTGTTTGTAGAGTATTGTGTGTTTACCTGGGTAAAAATAAAGAAAAAACTAAAATATTTCCATAATGGGAAATAACGTACTCTAAGTAAGGTAATAAAGGTAACAGATAGAAAGCTGGTGCTAAATAACGGTAATCCAACATCGGAAATTTCCGTTAAAAGACCTCCGTGTTTCTTACTAATTAGGGCTCTTCAAAACGCCCTTGTTGAGGGTGAGTGGATAAAGATGTTACCCAGCCACATGACAGTTCTAGTTCTTACTTTTTGTCAAGACAAGCAAGACGAAGAAATTATCTTTCTGGCAATAAAGCCATCGAATTGCTTTGGCAGATGTTTACATTATCAAAGCTGGTAATATAAACAACAGACATAATATGTTTGTACAAATCTTATAGTTAAATAAGCGTGAGAAAGTTAACCATAGGTTTTATTGTGTAACTCTTACGCCCCCCCCCCAGATGTCTAGACTATTCTGTTACGTGACAAATGACCTTCTCATAGTCGGACCCCTTAATGCCGGAGAGAATGTTTAAGGGGTGAAGTATAGAATACATTAAGGGAATAAGTGTCCAACTTTCCGTTTGATCTTGAAGAACGTACGTTTTACTGTAAATAATGGAGAAAGAATCGTCATTTATTTGTTAACCGTTCCAGCCAGTAATAGCTCGTTTTATTTTAAATACTTGAGTTTTAAAATAATAATACATCGTGACTATTTAGGTCAGAAATTTAATATTTTTATATTGCTAGCTTTGTTAGTCGGAAATATGACGAGCCGTAGATTATGACGGAACGTACTGTAGGCCTACTGAGAAAAAGTAAGCAATTTGTTGACCTTGACTGGTGGTTTTGCACAGTAGGATTGGATAATAAGCTTTTCTTCAGGTCAAATATATTTTGCATATATGACCTTTTCTCAGTGTGTGAGTATATCTGTAGTTCACGTTGCACTATTCTGTACCACTCTGGTACCACATCCTTTCAATAACCACTCACGCACCCTCTAACAGTATACAAACAACACGAAACGAATAATTTGGGTAATTCCTTATTTTTCAATGTTCGTTATTATGTTAGTAAATTTGCTAAAACACTGTATGAGATGAGATATTGCGGTGACTCTTATGTTTTGACTTAAGGCGGTAGTGGTCAATGAGCACCGATCATGGTCCTCAGAATACGTTTTGGGACTCATTCAAAATGTTACTTAATTATGTATGTTTATAAGTACAGCATTTTATGTCCAAATGTGGTAGACACGTTGCTTCTTTTAGTCGCTCGGACGAGTTCGTTAACCAAAAACAACACCAAGCACTTTTTTGACAGAAAGTATTTTTTTAGAGATTTTTTGTACTATAACGATTTAGTTTTTGAGGTTTTATCTACTAAAAAAATATCGGATATTATTCTGCCCATTTGGTTTTTTGCACGACCTTATAGGGGCGTCTGGTTCCTCCAAAACTGATAAAACGTAAAATAACACAACAGTACCCGGATAAAAACAACGATAGAATTATTTGTTAATGCTGTCCATTAGCTATTAAGAGTTTTCTAATCAGAGAAAACTACTTACTTTGACGTTTGTATGGTTAAATGACCAAATGATGTATGGTTAAGAATATAGAGAGGTCGGTATTATTATTAACTTTTTTGCTTTTAACCTAAAACTAGAGCTTTAAGTGGTTTGTTATTTCAATCTATTGCTAGTTAGTACTAGATCTTATCACGGAAGATCCTTTTCTGAACGCTATGTATAATTTTACCATAAATTTAATCCTAGATTAGACATAAAAACGCTTAATATCGCAAAATGTGTCGAAAATGTTTCAACGATGGATAGAATAATTGCATGTGGAAGCGGTGTAACATTGTAATTACGCTAAGGTAAAGATTAAAACTGCTCTTTATTGTGAGAAAAGCTAGCTTTTAGGCGAGTATAAAGGTAGTAGCCTATATTGCTGTGTTATTGTACTATGGTAATGTAATATGAAAGCAGCTATAAGAGCATGCGTATTGCTCCAGAAAGTCAACTATTATAGTGACAAATAATTCGACCACACAGCTGGACCACTTACGTGAGTTGAGCAAATTTCCAAAATTAAGTTTTTATGCCTTTGTTTTAGGGTTTCAACCAACAATTTCGGAAATAGGTCTACTCACGAAGGCGTTGAACAGCTGTCTGTGTGTACGCAATATATTAGTAGAATTTGTTTGCGCCTAGTGGCCTCGCGAGTTTGCACCACTTGGCTTCGAACCGGGTACTTTTATGGTATTTTATGTTTTGATCGTTTTTGGGGGAACCAAGCGAGCTATAAGGTCGCGTAAAAAAACAAAATGTGCAGAATAACATCTTACATTTATATTTTTAGAAAAAACTCTAAAAACATTTTATTCTCGTATTAAAAATCTCAAAAAATAGTTACTTCCGGTCAAAAAACGGACTTCCGGTTGTTGAATTTTTTTGGCTAACGAACTCGCTTGAGCGACATAGACAACCAACATGTGTATCAAATTTGGACCAAGTCGGACTTAAAATGCGGCCGCTAGAGTGCGAACAAACATATATATATATATATATATATATATATATATGAATTTTAATGACACCCCAAAACGTGTTCTGGGGACCATGATCGGTGCCCATTTGCTTCTCCCGACCTTGGGTCTTACCATAAGGGCCACTGCAATAGCTCATTTTTCCTATGGAAATTCGCTAATAACAGTAATCAAGTAAAATACAAATTAAAAAAAAAACTATCAAGATGGTCTTAATTCTAAGCATAAATGTAATCTTCAACCATAAACACGATGTTACATTTATTACCCGTTCTTAGCGCCTATCCGCGTGCTCGTTGTCTTTGTCACGGAAATGACAGTTTGGGGCTAACCAAATTAACACCGGCTTTAAAGTGAAACTAAACAAGGAAAAACACTCTTACAAAAGACTTGAGACATAAAAGGTAGGTCCCGCGCTCTACAGCTGCTAATTTTACGCTTTGTTAAGCCCGAGACAAACTAAACGTCAACCTTCAGAGCGTGGTTTAGTTACATTACGATTTGAATCCATTTGGTTTTAGTACCCTACTTCTTTGTATTGGTCTCCTTTGACAATAATTTGTGTTTTATTGTTATATCTGGGACGACTTTATACTGTATGCTGT
>JAGFPH010000111.1:658768-674094 GCA_018207615.1 Philaenus spumarius | reverse complement strand
ATGCTCAGTAGTTTGATGAACATATGTCTGGGCAATTACAACACTTTTATTTGAAGGAAATGTTGAACCAAGACCATCTTTCTACTTCAAGGCCTAAATTATAAAGTAGAATGCCGTAAAATAAGGTGACCATATTTTTTGTAACAGAATTCGGGACGCTCCAAAATAATTACCCACTCCCCTCCCCCTCATTACAACAGGAAATATTAACACCAAAAACATTAATTAAGTTAAGGGCAATTAAATTTTAATAATAAAAAGAACACACATCTTATTAGCATTAATGATTCTTAATAAACTTTTTAATAATTATTCAAATACACATAAAAATACAACACATATTCTTGATATGTTGTTTAAGTATAAATAAAACTAGTTAAATAGTTACATAAATTAGGCATTGTACTTTTCAGATGAATGATTTTTTTCTGACTAGGTTTTGTTTGAAATTGACGTTTTATAAAAGTCTTGGCAGGGCATGTTAAAGTTGACTTTTGTTACCAAAATTGATTTTAAAGTGTCGACTGTTAATTGGGTTGTTTTTCTGGTGACCATAAATCGTTCATTCAAGAAAAAAGTCTTTCAGTTGGTGCAGACGTTACGGAGCACAAATTCATCGTTGCCGAGTGCGCACGAAGTAGTCCGGAGACGCCCGAACGTCTTGTTACTGTCTATTCTCTATTCGCTGTGTGATGGCCGGACGGTAGAGCCTTGTCCCTGCTCATTGTAAGAGCACATTGTACACTGTATGTATAAAATAGTGCGAGTAAAAAAATACAGTGTTAATTGATATTAATTCTTAACTCTGCCAGCTACATTTTGAGATTTTCGGTAATATGTTTTGCAGATTAGGATTACACAAGTTAATGTTTGTGGAATTATTCTGAAACGACAAACAAATCCGGGACAAATGACAACCCCATATATAAATTCGGGACAAACGGCCGTCCCGAATGACGCTCTAAAAAAAATCTGGGATTCGCCCTCAAAAATCGGGACTGCCCCGAATAAATCGGGACGGATGGAAACCTTTCGGTAAAACCAACGTCGCGTGATCCGCGCCAAACTACTTTTTATTAAAACACTAGCTGGTACATGCGGCTTCGCTGGCAAATGTGATTAAATAAATAAAAGGACTATCAGGTAAATACTGTGCCGTACCATTACAGGCAATTAAAAAAAAAAGCTTTCGCACAGTTTGAATTCCATTGACTGGGCTGGATGAAATCTGCAGAGGTAGCTTTGCGTGACTATAAACGATTTTAGATACGAGTTCAATGGCCCAAAGACGCACAGTGAGTTTCGCCCAAATTGATCTATGTAATTTAGGCCTACGAAAATTATTAGAAATGCACAAAAAAATTATAAAATCCCGCTTTCTGCCAGTTTCCTATTCATAACTCCCGAACTAACATAACAATTATAAATCAGGTTTCCAGGAGCATTTAACATCTATGAGTATATTTCACATTATTGCATACTGTTTTGATATATATTTAACGGTTAAACCAGCGTATATAATAAATTAAAACACAGACGATCTTGTCAAAGTGTTAAACTTTTGATCCAAATCAGCGGTTTTATTTATAATATTCACGTCCGTTTGTAAAACCCCGAATTTTTTCCATAATTTTTTCAATTTTTAAATACAATTCATAAACATTTCCGGCATAAAAAGTAGTCTAGATTAGTTTCTGAAAAGTCCTCTACATGCAAATGAAAGTTTCCTCAAAATTGGTTCAACCATTCTGGAGATTACCCCGGACAAACAGACCGACAAAAATATTAAAAAATGGTTGTTTACGTTTTGGTAAAGTGTGAATAACCATATAAGCTTAAACAAAAGTATTTATTTTGAAATCACAGACATATACTTCAATTTTATTTATATGTATAGAAAAACAAAAAAAATGGTAAAATAATTTTATAAAAAATTCTCCCAAAATTATAAACTATACCAACAGATCATGTAGAAGTAATGAATACACAATTGCTATTTTAAAGACGTTTCCGCTTTCTGCCGTTCTATGCGTGTTAGCTTTTGTTTGGTCGTTAATTTTGTAATATCTTTCTATTCCGAGCGCCACTGTTTTACACAACAATGGAACGAGAAATACCAAATAAACAAGAGTTTTGTTAGCGTTGTAAATCTAGTCTGGGATTGAAGTCGTCAGAGTGGCGTCCTCAGCATGAAATGTCTTTGTTACATCTCTAATCTAATCTGTTTACTGAAGGTAACACAACCTACTTTATTTAAGCAGGAATTATGATAGCATAAACACGAATATCTATCATGTAACTCCATAGACGGGGAGGCTTCGAAATAAGTGGGACAGTAGAAAAACACTTTGGATTAATACACAGCTAAAACTAAGAAGTTTCATTTTCCGGATTCTTGCTATTATATTTTCAGTTTTCTTTTGGAATTTATGAATGTCTAAAGTGAAACGTGTGTTGGTTCAGAATAGGCCAAACCTAGAATTGTGTTGCTTTGCTTTTGATTTAAATCAGCTGTTTTATCTGTTGTAAGGCTGGGAGTGAACCCCCGTTTTTTTGACAATTTTTAACCCTTAAAATCAATATTTAGCTATAAATTCTTTCTTACATCTCTTCTAGAAAGTGGTATGAAGGTACGCAGAAAATTGTATGGCTCTAGCTATCATAGTTTCGGCTGTAGGCCTAAGTTGATTATGAATCATCCAGTCAGGGTCTCTTCTATTATATACAGGCTGTCACAAAAACAATACATAATCGTATTGTATACATTGAAATAAACGAAACATGTTCAGAAGTAACTTTTGTTCGAACTCGGCTTAGTTTAGTCGCAATCCTCTATTTTGTTTTCTTTTACAAAACTGTAACTCCAGAAATAGATAAGACATTGAGTTGAAATTTGGTGTAAGCATTTAGTATTTTACGATTTACAAGTGTAATTGCTTTTATAATGTTCAAAACGACGGCCGTTACAAAACGTTACAAAAAAATATTTTATTTTTTAAACGAAAAACAAAATTTCTTTTTGGTCGTTTCTGTTTTTCAAAACATAACAGAGTTATTGACAAAAAAACTGAAAACATAATTTCTGGGTAGATGTCTACATTTAAAAAAAATTAGCCTAAAACCAACATTTCAGAGCTATGGATTTTATCTTCTTTACTGAAACATAACAATTAAAAAAATGTGGTTTTAGGCTAATTGTAGATATTGTAGTCAATTACCAAGAAATTATGTTTTCAGTGTTTTTCTCGATAACTCGGTTGTTATTTGACGTACAAAAACGGGAAAAACATTTTATTTGTCGTAAAAAAATAAAATATTTTGTCTCTTGTTAATATTTTTTTTAAGTAGCGGTTATCAACATATTCAACGTTAACATTTTGTAACGGACGCCATTTTGAAAATTATAAACATACATTCTTGGTGTTTAGTACACTTGTAAAATCGTAACATACAAAATGCTTATACCAAATTTCAAGTGAATATCTTATCCATTTCTGATGGAGTTACAGTGAGTTTTTGTAAAAACAACAAAATTTCGGATTGCGACTAAATTAAGCCGAATTTGAACAAAGCTACTGAACATTTGTAATTTGTTTTAATGTATAAAATCCGACCCTGTTTAGCCCGCTAAGGTATTTGTGACATCCTCTCTACAGATATAAGAACACATTTAATAATTTTCTTACAATAAACAAATAAACGGTACCAGAAACTGACACATACTTTCTCACAAACATATTAAAATTATTAAACAGATTCACAGTGACTTCATAATTGTAGGAGTGGTAGGAGAGGTGATTTTAAACTAGGAGATTAACTAATAAATATTATTATTATTAGCTAGAGATAAAACTATTCGATCGATTTCGAACAAATTTGCACCAAACTCGTCAATTAGGCCTGTATAGATGCACGAAAAAAAGGCTTTGACAATTTTGAAAAACAACCCCCTTTGTGGTAAAAACTCCCAAAATCAGTTATTGTTATTATTATTAGCTAAAGGAGATGTTTTAGAAAGATGCGGTCTTTGCATAAGGTAGGGTACATTAAAGGCTACAAATAAGCCAAATTTTATCAAAATCGTTAGAGCAGTTTTTTTATAACAAAATAATAACTGATTTTTTGGTTTTTTTTGCCAAAAGGGGTTTTTCAAATTTTTTCAAAACCGTTTTTCGTGCATCTATACAGGCCTACTTGACATGTCTGGTGCAAATTTGTTTGAAATTGATCGACTAGTTTACGCTCTAGCTTTGTATACATACAGACATACATACACGCATACATACATACAGACCGACTTTTGTAAAAAACACTTTTTGAACTCAGGGGGTCCCAAAACGGATTTTTCCACAAAAATCTCAACATCGATTTTTTTGCGATCACTATACTTTCTCTACACTATAGTATAGTGAGAAAGTAAAATTTGTCAATCCTATTGTTCGCCCTTTTTGCTTTGATTTATAGCCAACATATTTTGTTTTGTTTCAATTATCAACAAATAAAATTAAGTTGGTAACTGCTTAAAAAAAATCATTTAAAGACTTTGATTATTTTTTCCATACTGGTTAATATTTTTTAAAGAGTAAAATAACTTGGTACATTTTGATTCACTATAGGAAGATCTCGTTCTACTGAATTTTCTCCAACCTTCAGTAAAAAATATAAATTTTTTAATTTAATTTTATATTTTAGACGTAACTCGTCACTATACAATTTATAGAAAGCTGTTTCTATTGAAAATCCTATTCACGTGTTCAACCGTTATTATTACTGTTGCGTTTACTTTTTCGATTAAGTGTATGCCTGTACAGTATATCGATTCTATTCTGGCTGCTCCTGCATCGATTACCTACTCGTTCAAGATTAGTTTTGAAACCAGAAAACATACATTTCCTCTGTTAATTATTCCGAACCGCTAATTTTAACTCCAATCACGTCAATTCCAGACCTACAACCAATAACCTAAGAGTTCCGGCGTTAAGGTGCGAAGTTAAATTTAATTTGCAATACTATTGGCCTGTTTGTGGTTGGCGTCGGTCATGTGCTTGGAAATGTAAACACTTCAACCGTGTTTGTTTTGCATTGCAAAAATGTTATTGAAGAATTGAAATATTACGTAAACATCGATGGACTAACGCAATATAATTTTACAGGCGCACGTTCAATCATAACATGCGTCTAATAGAGTGTGTTCCCGAATGGATGTACATTAGGTATTTATTTCTCCACTAATGTTTCTTCACTCTTTGAAAACAACGAATCAAAGACTTCATCACACGCCATGGGTTCCGTCCTGCGAGCGATTCCAATCATTTCACCAACATGATATTAATAACGCCGCTCCCTTCTCGCTTCGCTCGCTAACCCCCTTGGCGAAGCAAATGCTAACAGTTTTTTGTACACTTTGATATATTAACGGGAATTATGGCAATTTTCAAGTTATATAATATAACCAAAATGTGATGCGGTAGAGCAGTAGCCTAACTTATTTCAAACTGTTCAAATAGGCCTATAAAGAATATATAGTAAAGAATAATGTTGGCATAATTTTAATAGTGATCAGTGTTTCGATTATGTTATAGTAAGCATTTTTCGTTGTTTGTGTTTGCTATTAACTAACCTAATGAAAACTGTTTTTTGTGAAGAATAATTAATTAACTGATTCTAAATTTGCCATTTTGGTTGCTATTGTGGTAAATCTAATATCTTTCAGGAAACGTGTGTTGGTTCAGTATAGGCCTAACCTAAAATTGTGTTAAGATTATGATCCAAATTAACTGTTTATTTATAATATGTAACAGCAGCTGTTTGAACTATAATACAGAAAGCCTTTTCGTTGATTTTCCCTTTGTGTTTGCTTTTATTTTGTTAACCTAACCTAAAAAAGCTATTGGTTGAGAAAGTAACTAATTTTAAATTTCCCAAGTTGGTTGCTTTGGTAATGAATGTAAATGTATTCAACAAACGTGTGTTGGTTCAGAATATGCCACACCTATGCTTTTGATGCTATGCTTTTGATTCAAATCAGCTGGTGGATCTGTTATAGGGCTGGGAGTGAACCAACGTATTCTGATCATGTTTTACCCTCAAAATCAATATTTTGCAAAAATCCGTTCTTTGTGCACTACTACATAGTGGTATGAAGTTACCCTGAACATTTTAAGGCTCTAGCTATCATAGCTTTTTCTGAACGTTGATTATGAATCAGTCAGTCAAGACTTCTTTTTTTATATATAAAAAATACACGAACACATTTAATTTTCTTACAATAAAGAAAAGTTCATGGATCTATTGTAGGCGATTTAATTTTTGTTGTAAATAGTCACCAATAAATAAAATTAAGTAGGTAACTATTTAAAAAAAAAATAATTTTAAGACTTTGATTATTTTTCCATACTGCTTGATTTCTTCAAAAATTAAAACAATTTGGTAACTTACATTAAGACTTACCGAAGGGCGACCTCGTTCTACTGAATTTTCTCCAATCTTCGGTAAATCAAACGCAAGCAGTATTTTAATTATTGGCGTTACACCATTTACTGTTGATTGTAGATTTATCTTCTGATGTAACTATATATACAACGAAGAAACTATTAGTTTGGTGTGTAGGCCTATTTGCTGTAAGGTTAGTGTTGAGTTCCTATGCTGATGGATATATTCAGTATGTTAATGCTGTGTTAGTAGAGGGCTTGGCAAACAATGGGGACATATTATTGTTAGAGCTCAGTCATCTAAGATGAGCCTGTCAGTGGTATAGCTTCTACTTATTTCTAAGCAGGAGTAGTTTACATTACGGAACTGATTTTGTTATCTCGAGGTTGTGATATGAGCGACAACGTAGGGCATGTCAATCCTTAACGGGGTTGATGGAATCACAAATTGATAAGGAAGAAGAAGGATTATTTACAAACAAAATAAAAGAAATATTTCCAGTAAATGTTACTTCTATAAAAGTTTGAAGCAATGATTTTAAAAGAATGTCTTTTATATAAAAACTAGTAAGTCCCGTAAAAATCTCAGACAAATTAATTAGATACACATCACAAATACATGATTTAAAAACGGCAGAGTATATGTAGGCCTACGTAACTATGCTGAGGAGGATTTTTAACTCGGTAAATGTGTACAATTATAAGGATTGTTTAGGTATGATTTTATAAAACTGTAGGTCTATTTGTTAAAATTATGTATTTATATATACATTAGAGATACAAATATTATCTTTTAATTAGCCTATTGTTTTTTATTTTATATTGATATATCAAATTATTAGAGGTTATTAACATTATAAATTAAAGAACAGAGTACACATTCGCTTAACTTCCTTCTTCGTAGTATAACATATAAATATATTCGATTAATAATGTATACTCCTATAAAGTAGAAAATCAATATGTGTACCAAATCGGGCGTAAAATGTGTCCATTGGAGTGCGAACACATATACGCATATGTATAAAATTTCAAAACGTGTTCTAGGGACTATGATCGGTGCTCATTGACCACTCGCTTATAGGCCTCACCATAACAGTCACTGCAAGTAGCTTATTTTTCCAATGAAAATTTGGTACTAATGTCATGTGAACTTGTCTAGCTTAATATATCAATACTTAAAGTTAACTATCAGTCGTCATCCCTTTTCTTGATCGTTGCCTCCTACAGGATTTCCCAACTTGTGCTACTTTAACAGGTCCGAACAATCGCGCGAACAAACTTCAAAGATTAAACCGATTAGACACGCAGGCGATTCGACTTTGGCATTGTAAACGGGAAACCTACGGTTAACCTACGATGTGTTTATACTGGGAAATACCGTTTGTTTGAATAATATTTATCATGCCTATTGCGTAAAGAAACTTCGTTAAGCGTAGATCACTTTTTATAAAGTACAAACGTTCTTTTATATTAGGAGATATGGAAATACAAGTGCGTACTCAGAAGGGACATTTGGGGCTTATGTCCCCCAAGAAAAAAAACTAAAATAGGATCAGTCTATAAATATTAAACAAAGTCAATAAAAATTACGGTGCTTTTAACTTTCACTAGGATTCCTATTGCATCTTTGCGTGCGTGTTTTTAATTCAATGCCAAACAGATTTGCTGTTTGTACACGTTGGGTAAAACGGATTTGGAAGGTTTTCAATTTCTCATTATTCTAGAGACGCGTATTCGCAAAAACAAAAGGACGCTCTTACTTGCCAAAACATTAAATGACAACATCGACAACAACAACAATTAACAATCAAATCCAACGTTGCATGTATGCGATGAACCCTGTTTACACTTCTGGTAACTACCTATTGTCTATGCGTGGCGTTATTAGCAGTAGCTCTTTTGTGAGACCAAAGGTCCGCAATTTTAAAGCAGTTAAACATAAGCCAGATTTGGTTTAGTTTAGTTCTATTCTAATTGAAATAATTCTATCAAAAATTAAGGGGGCAAAATTTTGTTTATTTTTAAAGCAAACCTAATTATTTTATGTTTTATATATAAGTGTTGGTTATAGGTGACTTTTCCATAAGTTTTGTCCCCCCACCCCCCTCCCCAAAGGGGTGGGGGGTAATTTTTACGGATTTAACTAGGCTTCACTGTGGCAGACATAACTCAAGTTGTATTTGAGATAGCCTCATATTTTAGTTTTAATTTTGAAAAGGGTATTCCATTCTACAACCTGTAGTATGGATATTAAATTATATAAAATATTTCTGTAAAAAATACGTTATTTAATTTTTGTATACAAAATTTTAGTAAAATCTTTTTTTAATCATTTCTTAAAATCTTTATTATAGGAACTAATGTATATCCATACTACAGGTTGTACAATGAAATGTCCTTTTCAAAATAAAAAAATAAAGAAAAAATAAAAATATGAGGCTATCTCAAATACAACTTGAGTTATGTCTGCCACAGTAAATGAAAACGTGTGAAAACAAAACTTTCGGAAAACGGCCTAGAAAAAGACTCAGTTTTTTGGAGAGCACTGGCTGCTAGCCTGAAATATGTGTAAGCGTTTCATTTTTAGATAAAATAAACTAATTATAATCATATCTATACTTATTACATATCAAATTGTTCAGAAAATCACAGGGAACAAAACTAGGAGGGAAATTGTTTTTTAATTTTTGTCATTTTTATCAATATTAAGGTGGAGTGCCCCCTTAAGTTTATGTGTTTTAGGGTTTATATTTGATAAATTGGCCTACTAACGAAGGCGCTGAATAGAAATATATTAGTAAAATTTGTTTGCACTTCAGCCCCGGTTCACGTCACCTACTACTTCGCTTCGCTCGCTGCAGTTAAACTCGTTTGCACCCAGCGTCGGCCTCGGCTTAGCAGCTGCCCCTACGTTAATTTGAATCGGGTACTTTAATAGCAACACACTTTACGTTTTGATAGATTTTAAGGGAACCAGACGGGCTCTAAAATATTAAGGTCGTGTACAAAAATAAAATATGCAGAACAATCTCCTATATTTGTTTGCTTAGAGAAAAAATGTTTTAGCAAACGAACTCGTCCGAGCGACTTAGACAACCAAATTCATTTAGACCAAATCGGACGTAAAATGCGGCCGTTAGAGTTCAAACACATATACACAAATATAAAGTTTTGAATGACACCCCAATACTTGTTCTGCGGACCATGATCGGTACTAATTGACTCTTGACCTTAGGTCTCATCATAAGTGTCACTGCAATAGCTTATCTTTACGGAAATTCGCTAAAAAAGACATCCATTAGTGTTGACGTCTATATACGTTTGAGTATTATTCATAAAACTTTTAATAATTAAATAAAGTAACGATTCTATACACCTATGTAGCAGACTTGCCGAGTGCCTTTAACCACTGGCCCGACGTGTTCCCGACGACAAAGACAAAAATGTAAGTCTAAGATTTAAATAGAAAAGATTATGGCGATTGAAGAAACTATTATTGAAACGATTTAGTTGCAGCGGTATTGTACACTATAAACTTCTTTTCGACATAAACAAATTCAGCTTCTTCCGCGCCATGAAGCAATGCCATTTCAATTTCACCTTTGACAGTACCAGAAAAAATATACTTTGTAAAACGGCTGGTGAGAGAAAAATAATGTTCGGAAGGTTCCGAGGATAATAGAGCTCTTTGTAGAGCCAGCAGCGCCCCTGGTGTTGAAGCGTGTAATTAATTTAATCTAGCGCCACAAATTATATCAACTCATTCATCTCGGACTCCGAATTGAAATTGATAAATGGCAAATTTTATACTTTAGGACTGAGAGTTTAGGTGCAATTAACTGTATTTATTCCGACATTTCTTTTAGGCTTAGCCTATTAGTTTAGTTTGGATTGAGTTTGACTGACTAGTGAAATGTATATACAACCGGAATATTTTACGATTTCTTTTAAATTTATGAACGAATAGAGGGTTCCGGCACATGCTCGCTTCGCTCGCTAACCGCCGCGGTAACGCAAATGCAAACAGATTATTGTATATACTATGATATTTTAAATGAAATGACGGTTGATTTGGACAGAGATTTTTATACAAAATAGAGGCAATTTTCACGTTATAAATATATATGACAACTAGCTGGCCCGATCCGGCTTTGCACGGATAGACAAATCAAAGTTATATTTATATGTATATTAACAAAAAATATATTATATCAATAAATATATTACACTATTTCTTAAGGGAATTTTTTGTAACTTTGACCCCCCAAACCTCCCCTAAAATTTCCAATTTTTTGAAAACCTTTTATAGAGAGCACCTATGGTCATAGAGGAAGCTACATACCAAATTTCGTTCAAATCCGTTCAGTAGTTTTTAAGACATCGTGATCAGTGAGTCAGTGGATTTTGCTTTTATATATATAGAAGATGGGATACGGTAAAGTAGTATTTCAAACTGGTGAAATAGGCCTAGTAAATAATACAGTTTGCTTCATTTTAATAGTGATATGTGTTAGAATTATTATATAGTAAGCCTATTTCGTTGGACCAAAACGGACGTAAACTGCACACATATATACATGTATAAAATTGTTTATATAACATATACATAACATGTATATATAATAAACGTGCTCTGGGGACCATAATCGGTGCTCACATTGACCACTCTCTCGACCTTAGGTCTCACCATAAAAGTCACTGTGATAGCTCTTCTCTCTTATGGAAATTCGCTAAATTAACTTATAATAATCTAAAAGGCAAAGTTAGGAAGCTCATTTACTTACAAGGAAACTTAGATTAAATGAGATTAAAACTTTTAATTCAGTTTTTTCTTGCTTCAAAAATAAGCTACTGAAGAAGTTTACTAATTCAATATTGATCTTGCAAGTAGTGGGAATATAGAAAGGATTATACAGTTTATATATTTTTTTCAGTTTTGAATAAATGTATTAAAGTTTGTATTTTATGATGTTTAGTTATGTTTTGACTTAAACCACTGCAATAATTCCTGTTTACCTAAATACAAAAATTAACTTAAATAGAAATAAATAACTCTTGCCATTAACATGGTCGATGGCGTAATACATGTTTGCAGGGATAGTTTTTCGCAAACAATTGTCAAACCTGAAAACTTTATTTCCTAAATGCGTTTCTCTTACGTTGGATTAATTTTCCATTTTAATTATTAATCACTTCCATTGCAATAAACTAGAGAATTTTTAAGAAATGACTTCCTTTAAGTCAGTAATCTAATATGCCTTTTTACTTTCTCCAACCTATACGTAGTATATGGAGCAAGTATTGTTTTCGTCCAAATTTTCGAATTTGAATTTTTAGTGGAATTATCTGTTTTGGTGCTCCCTGAACCCCAAACAAATGTTTAGTGGAATTATCTGTGTTGGTGCTCCCTGAACCAAAAAATATTTTTAGTGGAATTATTTGTTTTGGTGCTCCCTGAACCCAAAAAGTGTCTTTTTGGTGATGTCTGTCCGTGTGTCTGTGTGTCTGTTAGGATGTGTACAGAGCTGGAGACCTTACCAACGGTCCGATTTGGATGAAATTTGGTATGTAGGTGTAGTTCTGGAATATCCCAGGTGTTTTTTTTTCAAATTCTAGATTTTTAAGGGGTTTTACCCCCTAAAATGGCAAAAAAAAACGAGAAAAATCAAAATTTCTCAAAAACGGCTCTAATGATTTTGGTAAAATTTTTCTTATTTGTAACCCTTAATGTACCCTAACATATGCAAAAAACATCTTTCTAAAAATTCTCGTTTAGGTAATAATAATAATAACTGATTTTTGGGGATTTTTGGCCAAAAAGGAGGTTGTTTTCCAAAACCTTTTGCATCTATACAAGCCTAATTGACATGTTTGGTGCAAATTTGTTCGAAATCGATCGAATAGTTTAAATAATAATATAATATAATAATATAATATGGATGTGTGTTACATGCATATAATATTTTCCATGGTAACATTTTTCTACTTTTGCAATTCTAAATAACCACCTCCTATGCTACTCTTGGGAAGGTATTATAAAGTTTCAATTGGGAGAAAGTATGTGCCAGTTTCTGGTACCGTTTATTTATTCCTAGATGGAAGGATATGGAAAAATGTATCTCAACTAAATAAGTGAGATCCGCTAAGAGATATACGAAATACCAGCCCATCAGATAAATTTTTAATTAATCATACTTTCTGATTACACACTTTACGCTCTTCAAACGATCATAATTAAAATTTTATTGCCTTTACCTCAAACATAGGTGAAATCGTTTCGATCAACTTACATTATTGGAATTAACAGAGCTTGCAATAAAACCGTAACACATAAATTGCCTTGTCAGTTATCATTACACCGGTTATTTACTTCGGACTGGAAGAAACCCAATAAGGTTGGTAAGATTGCATGTAGGATGTAAACAGTCCATCGGAGCAGAAAACCGCTTCGAGCGTCGATGGCGATGGCGGTGGTAAATTGACGATATATCGGTTAAGGGATGGGACCCTCGCAATTAATTGTTGCGGCTCCGTCCCAGCAGGGGGTAGGAAAACAAGAGGGAAGAAGAGATCAATAGATAGTGAAAGAAGAAAAGTATTGTCAAGACGCGTTGGAGTTGTGCGTTTCATGATCGTCTGTACCAGATTGTATGTCTCTGTAATTGCAACCGACTGTACCTGGTTGTTTGTGGTATTACTGTTGTGAGTTAACATTTATTTCAAGTTTAAACATTAAAATATGTATTTCATATTGATTCGAATAGTTTTGAATATTACTTAGATTTACCATTTTTCTTGTACTAAATTTGTAATTTAGGATTTAATTTGGAAATCGTTTACCATAGGCTATAACTACCCGTATCAAATTCAATCCAATTTACTTAAATCTTTATAGATTTGAAAGAACTCCGAATGAGATTAATTTCTCCTTTTATATTTGTTGAAAATTATATCTTTCCTCACACATAAAAGCATCATTAGCAAATTTCCATAGGTAAAATGAGCTATTGTAGTGGCCCTTATGGTAAGACCCAAGTTCGGGAGTAGGAAATGACCACCGATCATGGTCCCCAGAAGACGTATTGGGGTGTGATTAAAAATCATATACTGTATATATATGTGTTCGCACTCTAGCAACCGCATTTTAAGTCCGATTTTGTACAAATTTGGTACACATGTTGGTTGTCTACGTCGCTTTGACGAGTTCGTTAGCCAAAAAAATCCAACAATCGGAAGCACGTTTTTTGATCGGAAGTAACTATTTTTTTAAGATGTTTCCTACGAGAATTAATTTGTTTTTGAGTTTTTTCTACAAATTTAAATGTAGGATGTTATTCTGCACATTTTGTTTTTTGACGCGACCTTATAGCTCGCTTGGTTCCCCTAAAATCGATCAAAACGTAATACCATAGCCATATTGAGTACAATATCACTCAATACATAGCCATGTGTATTCAAGCCATGTGGTGGATTCTACCGTGGAATTGGCGTGCGAAGCACGCAATGCATTGTGTATTGAATATACTAACAATACAGGGGTTTTCGTGCGAAGCAAATGCATTGTGTATTGAAGATAATCCCAAAATGGGCAATGGCGTGCGAAGCACGTAATGCATCGTGTATTGAATATACTCCCAAAATGCGGAATGGCATGCGAACCATTTTGCAGCTATTCAGCACCGTCGTGAGTAGACCTATTTCCTAAATTGTTGGTTGAAACCCTTAAACATAGGCTTATAAAATTAATTTTGGAAATTTGCTCAACTCACGTCAGCGGTTCAGCTGCGTGGTCGAATTATTTGTAATTGCCATTTAATTTTTTAAAATTATTTGAGCTATTTGATCACGCCGTTGACGTGAGTTGAGCGAATGTTTTAGGGTTTAAATTATTTGGGAAATTGGTCTACTTACGAATACCAATAGCTAAATAGCTGCCTCCTTGTAGGAAATATATTAGTCAAATTTGATTACACCTCAGCCGCCAGCCCCGGCTCGTTCCGCTCGCAGCGCTAACACTCGCTTTTGTAGTTTACACCTCGACCCCTACCCTTAGTGCTGTGCGGTTACCCTTAGTGGAGTGGCGATACAAGCGACGATAAGTGGGAAAACAAGAGCGATGAATACAAATAGTACAACCCCTTCAAAAGAATACTAGGGGACCTGGCAATGCTTCACTATTGCTTGATTTTAGCATATAAATAAACACTTAGATTAAATTAACAAACACAATTTAGTGAGTCAATTGAAAAAATAATTTTGAAGTTACTTGTGGTTAAAATAAAATTCTTATGATCAGAATCCAAGCAAAATGGGCAAATATACAGACAATTACCTTTAATTTGGTACCAACTGCATGTATATCGGCCCAGTAAAACTCGAGATCTCACTCGGATTACAAAAAATCTTTTCAAATGAATGTATAGATCGCATAGTGGAAGGGAGAGCAAAGCGACAACGAGCTCTGCCACAAGATAATAGGGAAGGAATCGAACATACTGGCCTTGTTTTCGTCACTATTATCACAGGCGGGTTGTCTCTTAAAATCGATGTTGAACTGCGATTTTCATCTAAATTAAAACGATTTTTCTGCAAATAAAACTAGTTTTGACTGGGAATTAAAGCGACAAAGAGCTCTGCCACAAGAGATAAGAGCGAAGGAATCAAACATACTGGCCTTGTTTTCGTCACTATTATTACTGGTGGTTTGTCTCTTAAAATGGATGTTGAACTGCGATTTTCATCTAAATTAAAACGAATTTTCTGCAAATAAAACTAGTTATGGCTGGGAATGAAAGCGACAATGAGCTCTGCCACAAGGGATAAGAGCGAAGGAATCAAACATACTGGCCTTGTTTTCGTCACTATTATCACAAGTGGTTTGTCTCTTAAAAT
>JAGFPH010000111.1:593421-635214 GCA_018207615.1 Philaenus spumarius | reverse complement strand
TAATACTTCGGTCTGGAAGCCTTTGTACGGGTTTCCAATACATATAGTGGTGGGGGGTCAGAAAAGGCTCAGTCTGTTGCCGCTCTCTGAACATAATACTTCGGTCCGGAAGCCCTTGTACGGGTTTCCAATAAATATATTGTATGTGCGTGGTGTCCTTTCCCCTCCATCGGACGGCGTCCCCACTTGCTTAAATTCTTCCCTCCCGCCAGCGCATCTGAGAGCTCATGTTATTTCTGACGAATTATTTGTACTTATTTTATAGGCCACATAAGTGGGATCTATTCAACAATTCTTCTGGGAAGAAAGTTAAAATGGGAACGTCTCCACATTTTTCTATACTGTTAAAATGTTTTATTTTAAATTTCGAAAATGCCTCACATTTTTCAATATGGCGGCCAAATTGATAGATACAGATTAGTGAAAAACAAGATTTTAGGAAAATTAAGGAGTGCTTTTTCCGTACTTAAAACGGTTAAAACCAATTTTAATATTGAAGCATTGATAAAGTGTATTGTATATACAATCCAAAACAAGTTTATAAATGAACTTAATAGATTTGTTTACCACGTAGAACACAAAAATGGCGTCATTTTTTAAATTCTGTCTAAGATATGCTATAAGGCGTTGTGATTGATGTTTTTTAAGGTATTTGCCAAACTAAAATGTTCAATGTTTCCAACATTTTTCGTAATTTGGAGTAAATATTTTTAATCGTTTCGAAAAAAAATATTGTAGGATACAAATTGTTAAAAACTACTTCTCTTGTCGGAACTTAAGTGTTATTAGCGAATTTCCATAGGAAAGATTAGCTATTGTAATGGCTCTTATGGTGAGACCCAAGGTCGGGAGTACCCAATGACCCAATGAGCACAGATCATGGTCCCCAGAACACGTTTTTTTGGATGTCATTGAAATGTTATTTATATATGTTCATATGTGTTCGCACTCTAACAGTCGCATTTTTGCGCCCGATTTGGTCCAATTTTGATACACACGTTGGTTTTATAAGTGGCTCGGATGAGTTAGTTAACCAAAACAAATCACACAACCGGAAGCACTGTTTTTTGGCGAGAAGTCAATTTATTTTGAGATTTTTCGTACTAGAATGAAACGTTTTTGAAGTTATATAAAAAATGAATATAAGAGAATATTCTGCACTTTTTTTTTGTTACATGACCTTATTCTCGTCTGGTATTACCAAAATCTTTCAAAACGTAAAATACCATAAAATTACTCGGTTTAAATCTACGTGGGTTAACGTTCTGTTACGTGGCTGACGGTCGGGGTAGTAGCGAACAATCGTGATTGCCTACTGTAATTGACCGAAGCGACGCAGGTCTTTAGTCGAGTCCGCAATTTCAAGGTGCAAACGCGCAAAGCGATTGCGTGTGCGGGGTTGGAGACTGATGTGCAACCAAATTCTCGTTAGATATTTCGTACACAGTGGCAGCTATTCAACGTCTTCATAAGTAGAGCAAATAGTCGGTTGAAACCCTAAAACATATAAACTTAATTTCGGAAATTCGCTGCGTTGTCGAAATATTTTATTTTCCGAAGGCGAGATATTATTGCTTTACACGGAAATACTAAATCTCATACCACAGAGAACGTATTGCATACCCAGAAAGTCCTCCGCCATACTAACCGAAATTTGAAAATTAACTGACAGCATTATACCCAACGTTAGCCTCGATTACAACTGAGATGTGTTGTAAACACAACGTTAAGGAAGAGTTTGGAAGGTAATAGTTTACTTTTGTGGAGTAGTAGCTTGCTTGTTTTTTTCTTAAGGGTCTTCTATACCTTGCGTAAAACAGCGAAAATATGCACTTCGTATTACCGTGTTTCGGACGCCGTTTTTCAACCTAAAAAGTTGTGAAACATCTTAAATTGTTCTTAAAGGCTTTGTACTTTTGTCTTATACCTCACAATTGAAAGAAATCGTCGGCAACTCCTTTTAATCAACAGTTTAAATGAGTAAAAATCGATTATTTTTAACGCATTTTTTGGGAGTTTTAAGCAATAATTTCCATATTTTAAGGTAACACGTAAAAAATATAAAGCCTTCTTTATAACTTAAAGTAGTTTCCCAGATTATTAATTTATAAATAGAATCCGAAGCACGGTATTACGAATGCATGTTTCAACTATTTTACGGCTTGAGTCAGGCCTTTTGCATTGAAATCATACTGTACACTCGGGAGTTTTCTTCAAGGTAAAGATGATCCTTAACCGCGTTTTACGTTTCCTATTCAAACCAGAAGTTTTAATTAGTTGTGCTACGTATAACGTTATGCACTGCCGTTAAAAAAGTTCAATCTGAAAATCATTTATTACATTTGTCTAATATCAGAATTGGTCTTATTTCGCTTATTATTACGATGAACAATGCAAGTATAGCCTACGAAGCTACCGTAACGTGAACGACTCGTAAATAGATTAACCAATTTTCGGAGGGGGGTTTACTGACGCAAGCGTTATCGCGGTATGCACTTTCGCGCGGCAAAAATAACTTTTACGATTCGCACAAAGTTATCTCATTTACAGAAATGTGTTTACAATTAGGTCGTCACTCCCGCAACAACTCTTGGCGTTCGTTGCAAGTTGCATCTGTCTCAGTGTGTACGCGTAGATTGCGGGCTGCACAAACTAGATAGAATCGAAGATGTATAGTGGTACGCGACTTTAATCAAACAAACTAACTTCACTGTAAACTAATTAGTCTGTGATTGGTGAATGTGATAGGTAATTGCAAGAATGTCTTGAGTTGGATGACGTCTTGGTATCGATAAACGACCGGTGGAATGATTACTCAGTTGAACTTATGCAAACGAGAATACGTATATACCAAGAAAGTTTAAGCACCGTTTTACATTTTACAACTTCAACTTAAAACTAGCCGATCGTTTTGTAAATGTCTCTTACACGCAGCAAACTCTTGACATTTTATTAAGACTTATCTTAAAATTGCGTGTTACTACTCACCCAGTAATAGTTCTTGTATTAAGATTAAAAACACAGCAATAAACATTCAACATTTTATTCAGATTTTGTATACCGTACGGTGTTTTAGATTATCTTTCAGATTATTTCCTAAAGTATATAATTCGAACACGCAGCTGAACCGCTGACGTGAGTAGAGCGAATTTCCGAAATTGATTTTGTATGTTTTAGGGTTTCAACTATTTGGGAAATTGGTTAGTAGAATTTGATTCCACCTTATCCGCCTGCCCTGGATTACGCGCTGCTTTGATCCGGTCGCAGCGGAAAAACTCTCTTTCAGAGTTTGCACCTCGACTTTGCGCAGTCGGATTATGGGTTGCTTCGTTTCGTTCGTAGCGGACAAATTCGCTTTTTGTGGTGCTTTCATAGTATTTTACGTTTTGGTTGATTTTGGGGGAACCAGACAGGCTATATGGTCGTGTAAGACAACAAAATGTGCAGAATAATGTCCTATATTTATTTATTTTATAAAAAAATCATAATAAAGTTTAATTTTTGTATGAAAAATCACAAAATAATTCCAGTCAATAAACGTGCTTCCGTTTACAGGATTTTTCCTATCGAAATCGTCGGAGCGACTTAAAACCAACGTGTCTACCAAATTTAGTCCAAACCGGACGTAAAATTCTGCCGTTAAATTGAGAACACATCTATTCATATAGACCTATAACATTTTTAATGATACCCCCTAAACGTGTTCTGAGGACTATGATCGGTGCTCATTGGCTAAGCTCACCATAAGCGTCACTGCCATCTTCCTATGGAAATTCGCCAATCATTACGCCCAAATATTAAAAATATTAAACTTTATGTAAGGACGGAAGAGTATCATACCAGTATTCAAAAGGGAATTTAATTTTACGGAAACCTTTTGTGAGTATTGAAGAACTCTCTATTATATTTTAGTGAATTAGCGGGAAGACACTAACCATTGACATGTTCAACATCAGCGAAAGGTTAAAATCTACACGAAACCCTCCGCTGGGCCTGGTCCACCACGCCTGAAACAGGTTAGAGGTTTGGTCAGGTTATAATGACATTCGCAGCGTGTAGTAAATATGGTATCTGACAGTAGACAGTAATGGAAAGTTGTGGTTAACACTGTGGCACAATAATGGCGCAATCAATAACAACTGTAAATAAATATTCACAGGTGGAGTAGTTCACTCATTGTAGTTGCCTTTTTCTGTTTCTTAAATTAAAATAATTCGACCACGCAGTTGAATTACTGACGGGTGTTGAGCGAATTTCCAAAATTAAGTTTATATGTTTTAGGGTTTCAACCAACTATTTGGGAAATTGGTCTACTCAAGAAAACGTGAAATACCTGCCTGCGTGTATGAAATAAATAAGTAGAATTTTTTTACACCTCAGCCTACATACCCGGCTAACGCGCTGCTTCGTTTCGCTCGCAGCTCCGTTCCGATTTTGGGGTCACCAGACAAGCTATAAGGTCGTGTAAAAAAATAAAATATGCAGAGTAATCTCCTATATTATTTTTTTTTACATAAAACTCCAAAAAGTTTCATTCTAGTACAAAGAATCTAAATAAAATATGCACTTCCGCTCAAAATCGTGCTTCCAATTGTTGGATTTCGTTGATTAACGAACTCGTTTGAGCCACTTAGAAAACCAACTTGTGTACGAAATTTAGACCAAACCGGACGTAAACTGCTGCCGTTAGAGTGCGAAAACGACATATATACATTTAATTTTTAATTACACATCAAAACGTGTTCTGGGCACCATGATGGGTGCACATCGTCTGACCATAAGAGCCACTGCAATAACTCATTTTTTCTATTTAAATTCTATTAATAATACGTACCATATTGGATATATTAAAATTTTGTTACTTGAGGTACACCATAAACAGTAGACGTTCAACTAATACAACAATTGTATTATTATACTACACAATTATTGCTACTCACTTTTGTAGTAAAAATACTTGAATATTTTGTTTAATGTTTAAGGATTGACTTAGGCAAAGCCTCAACAAAGAATTCTTCAAACTCGTATCGCTATCATAAGGCAGACGATAAAAGTTCAGCTGATTAATGGTGTCTCGATGTATAAAATATAAATTATATTATTCAATCAAAAGAATCAAGGGTACTCGAACCTTCAAAACAAACATTGCCGACTTAGCCTTGTTCGTGAGATAAGCTTTGCGGGTGTGGTCGTGTCTTGTGCTCCGATTTTTCGATTGATAAAACGTCCCTCGTATCTGTATCGCATTGTTTTATTTCTCTATTAGTGTTGTTTGAATGTTTTCCTTATTGTATTGCCGTGTGAGGAAAATGTTACGATATTTTGTTGTTGCCTTTATGTTGAGTAATTTATTTGTTCGTATTTGTTGTTCCTTTTTTAATCTGTTGCTGCATTATAATTATTCACATTATAAAATCGTATATTACTTACAATAATAAGCTGTTAAACAAGGGTAAATACAGTTGTAAAATTTAAATAGATTTTTGTCCTTGGACCGAATGTTGTAAAATTTAACTGATTGACTCATAATTATAAAAGCGGAGGGAGAAAAACAGAGGAAGAAAAGAAAGATATGGAGAGAGCCTAAATGTCCATATTACAGGTTAATAATTCTGTTATACCTAACACTTCAAACCTATAATAAACAACTGTAAATAAATATTCACAGGTGGAGTAGTTCACTCATTGTAGTTGCCTTTTTCTGTTTCTTAAATTAAAATAATTTGACCACACAGCTGAACCGCTGACGTGAGTTGAGCGAATTTCCAAAATTAAGTTTATATGTTTCTACCAACTATTTGGTAAATGAATCTACTCACGCAGGCGTTAAATAGAGCTACCTATGTGTACTATATTGGTAGAATTTGTTTGCACCTAAGCCTCTAACATCAACCCTAAAACTTATAAACTTTATTTTGAAAATTCGCTCAACTCTTGGCAGTGGTTCAGTTGCGTGATCGAAATACTTAATTTTGATTCAGAACTTTGAATCAAAATAAAACCCTTTAAAAGCACCATGATATCAATCAAGTTTTCGTTTTGCAACTAAGAAGTGTAACAGGTCTTCCAATATCGATAGTGTTTGACATCGAAGTTTCACAGCGCATCACGTGACGCGATGGTTATGTTTTGCCGGGGCGTTGTCCCTCTGTAATTCTTTATGTGGCTGTATTTAATGCCAGAGCGTAAACATGTGTGCACTATACCTCAACTTTAATGTCAAGTAATGTTTTTTTATCTTACTTCACTTGTTTCTTATTTATTACCTTGTGGGTGTTTTAGCATAATTATTAAACAATACGTAAATGGTAATGTAAGAGACGTCGATTTAAGGCACGGCAGGAGTGAAAACATACTTTTCAGTTGACCGCAGCCCTCCAAGTTTCAGAGCTGTACACTACCAGCATTGAGTTTGCGTGCGTTTCATTTTTCCGCTAGCAAATATAGAGCAGCTTCATAAAGGCGGAAACTAGAGGGTCACAGACATAACCCTGTCTGTGAACGTACTGAAATGCGCATGCGTGACAATGTATGTATGTGTTATTAAACACAGCTTTCTATCACACATTCAAAATTAACTGGTTTGTTTTTTTACTAGTATTTCTCCCCGAGCAACAAGTTGATGTGAGAAAGTAGGAACACAAATTCGGTGCAACATGCTTCCTCAATAAAGCAGATTTGTTTTGTCATAAATTATCAAGATTTTACTTTCATTTAAAAGATAAATAAACTTCGAATGTTGTGTCCTTTTTACGTTTTCGATATTTGCACTAATGAATAAGACCAAAATTGCAAACTTCGATTTTGAGTTAAGGTCAAAGAAAAAATTAAGAAAACTAAATGATATCCACATTCAGACTGTCCTAATCTTTAAAATGGCAATTTCAGAATAATCTTCTGAACATTAATACTCCAGTAATCTTGTTACTATTTAGCAATTACGTTTGAACAGTTTGTAATATTTTTTAGGCAAGTTTTGAACACTCTTTCTAAAAGAAAACATATTTGAATAATTTTTAAACACACAGAAAATCGGTATCCGAATTTTTTTATTGCTTAGGTTGCTATAATATTTAAATATTTGAATAGGAAATTTAGAAAGTAGATAAAATATATAATCTTCCAAAAGTAGGCTGTATGAAATTAAATACATTTTTATTATTTATAAAAATTTTATATAAAAACCAACAAACAAATTAAATTTGTTTAATGGGAGAAGGTTGGTAGACAACATTAATTTACATTAAACGGAAGTTGCGAGTATATTTAATGTACCTGTGTAATAACAACTATTAATGGTATTGTTTTCAAAATTTTACTGTATATTTTAAACCTTTCATGTAAAGTCCTGTACCAGATTTAAAAAGATGTATAAAAAACTGTCTAAATTGAAAATGTTTTTTTTTTAATTTATCGTCTATTTTAAGCAAAGAAATGTTTGTTATTTAAAGAAGTACAAGAGATAAAGGTACGATTCTGTTAGGCCTCTTTATAATAGTGAGTGGCAACCACAGTGCAAATTGCAAATAGAGATACAGGTACAGAATTGCAGAAAATACTAACTTTCGGGTAAACGTAATTAAAGTAACAGTGTCAGAAAAATGTGATTTTTTTACATTTGAAACTGCCCAGCACTATATATATCCATTGGAGTTTGTAGATTCTGCAACTTCTTTTTTGCCTTTATTTTGCCTTCTTTTTATTCTTAAATAATTTGTTTCATTTTGTATTGTTAAACAGCCTAGAACATGATTCTCTCTCATACCTCTCAAGCTCTTATGTAACATTATATTGACATAAAAACTTGGTGCAAACACATTTCCGATTGAAACTAAGCAAGAACAATATGTGTATAGTATAACTTGCCATACATACAAATTTTCAGAAAATAATGGAAGTTTTTTCAGAAATAAAAAATGCATTTTTTGACACTTTCTACCGACCTTCTCCCCTTAAACATTTTTGAATGTTTAAGATGATCGTAATGTTAGACCTATATGGAAACCCCGAACAGAAAAGTCTAATAAAACCTTTATACTTTACGAAATTTGTTTACGTAGAATTGTTTTTATTCGATTAAGTAGAGGTAGCTAGCTACGAAGTGTGTTGAACAAAACAGTTTTAACTTAGTTCCGTCCTTTCGCTTTACTTTGCAATTTTAACTAAATATAACGTAATGTACTGTAATACAATTTCTTCTCTACAGGAAAACATGATTTATTTGCGGTTAATGAAATTTGCGCAGTTCTGTAAAAACTATAATACCTCTTAAATAGATTTCAGAGTGTTTGCCAATGATTATGCCATCACGTGGCGTCGATACGGCGCCGCGGTGCTTACCCCGTCCCGCCCCACCCTTACCGATCCACATCATCCCCTAACGAGAGAGGGAAGCGATCTTGAAATGTCCAACGCTGTATATCAGTTTTTCTTTTGCTCGTGTTCATGAAGGTTGTTGTGCAGTTACGCTTGTTTCTACGTGTCTTTAGATTAGAAAGGTAGATATTTATGTGTACGAGGTGCGCGCGTGTGTACTTGTAAGTGAAGTGAGAATAACAAATAGATTTTTGTATCATTATTTTTGTCTGGAATCATTACTTTTCTAAGAAAACAAACACCACATTATCTTACTTTTTGCTTCACTCTGGTAAATCTTTACAGGCTTCTTAGTGAACATTCCAGGTGAAATTATTTCTGCCTTTCATAAGTGTATATAATTGCCATTACTTGCACGCTCTTTTATTTCTATTACCACACGTGATTTGGTTTGATTTATCAAATTTAAACTCTGTAACGGACTAAGATTCCTTTTTAATGATTAATAAATCAAAAATAAATACATTGTGTTTGTAAATTTAACGGTTTTTGACTACACACAGAAAGGATGAACGGCTTAACTTGTTACTCGATATCAGAAATATATACTTACAAATATATAGAATTTAATGTAAGTGTGCACAGCAATGAATCGTCTATGACGAAGGAACCCATTGCATTTTCTTTTGTGGTGTGGGCGGAGGGTAAATCATGCTCGAATTTTATTATGACGAGATCTTCGTAAACAAAATAAAATGTCCGGAAGTAAATTTTTTTAAAGATTTTTCTTACTAGAATTAATTTTTTTTTTTTAGTTTTATATAGGTAGCCTATACAAATGGTATGTGTATATGTGTTCGCACTCTAACGGGTGAATTTTATCTCTGATTTGGTAAACATTTTGTAGACACGTCGGTTTTCTGAGTAGCTCGGACGAGTTCGTTAGAAAAAAGTTTTTTTTACCGGAAGTAGACATTTTTTGAGATTTTTCATACTAGAATAAAACATTTTTTGTTTTTCTATCTAAAAAAATATATAGGAGATTATTCTGCACATTTTGTGTTTGTACACAACCTTATATCCTGTCTGGTTCTCCCAAAATATTATACGTAAAAGTACCCGGTTCAAATCCACGTGGTTCAGAATTGCGAAGCAAGTTTGTCCGCTGCGATCGAGCGAAGCTGCGCATGAGCCGAGGCTGGGGACTGAGGTGCAATCAAATTCTACTAATATATTTCGTACACGCAGGCAGCTATTCAGCGCCTTTGTGAGTAACCAATTTCTCAAATGGTTGGTTGAAACCCAAAAACATAAAATTAATTTAACAAATTCGCACAACTCACGTCAACGGTTCAACTGCGTGATCTAATTATTTTTGGCTTTGGGAAATTAATCTGATATAAATTTCTAAATAAGTACTGAAAAAAAATGGTATGGTAAATACATCTTTTTTCTGAACCACATGTAAAGAGGAGAACGGGGATGAGGAGGTCTTTCATTACTTAGCTGCTGACAGTAATCCGTGTCCCTCCAAGCATGTGAATTTTGCTCCCTTTGGGTTTTCAGAAGAAACGTGTATGCATATTAAATGATTTATGACCTCAAATATACCCACTGTTTAATCTATGAACAACACATTATGCATGGCGTGTGCGCGTAGTGCTCACGCGTGCGTATCGCGTATAATTGTACGTATGAAAGTTTACATTCTACTTTCTATGTGTACGAACGGATTTTAAGTGTTAGTTGATCTAAACAAAGGCTACCATGTTTAGTTGGTTTTAGGCTACCGTGTTGCATAACCGAATTATACAAATTTGACTCTTTTGCTTAAAATTACTCTTGAAAGTACACATTTTGTTATGAAATATAGATCCAACTCATATCTGCATTATGCTGCCACCTCTCAAATTTTGAACCAACTACAACCTGGTAAATGTAGACTTTTGTGTTTTGCAATAAGGAAAAGGGGCGAGATAGGCAATACGGTAGCAAGTAACTAAAGTGTTGAGTTGTTGCCGCTTATTCTCAAGGCAAGCCATAATCGAGTGGGTAGCGTGGGATCTTCCTGATCAGAAGATACCGTGTTCGAATTTCGGCTAGAGACCAGTTTACTTTTCATATCTGTGGTTTGAGAGTAGGTGTGCGGAAGTAAAGCAATCGGTGGTTGCACGCTTCCAAGCTGACGGGATATTTCTGGTTACCTGGTCTTCGGTTTGGGATGTTTTGCATATATAATACTAAGATATTTATGTAGGCCTATATATCTTTTTTTAAATCCACAAAAAATGTTATACTTACAATAAGCTATGACATGAGATCAAATATATTTATATGTTTTATTAGTTATTATGGTTAGAAGTAATAATAAAATATCTATACAAATATAACATTTTTGAATAAGATTTTTGATACCCGTATCTAAAAATATTAGTACTGAAACATTTTACTTTTGGCACTTGGTTCCTTATTGCATAACTGATATTTCTATTTACTTCCGTGTTATATTTCGACCTGTAGCCTAGTGTAACATGACATTAGGGGTGACTGAGTAGGGGTATTAAAACACAAACCGGATTTACCGGGCGCCTGATATTGTTCACTGTTCACTGGTTAAACAGTTAAGTATATATTAAAATAGTGAATTTCAATAAAAAGGTTTGCTTACATACATAGGCCTACCGTGCTAACATACGTTTATTTTTAACGGATATTCTTCTTATTGCCGTTTTATGTTATTACCCCGAATTTCCATAGAAAAGGATGAGAACTATGGTTCTTTGTGGTAAATGAGCACTGATCCTGTTCCCAGAGCACGTTTTGGTGTACCATTAAAAATTGTGTATTTATATTGTATAATATATGTGTTCACACTCTAACGGTCGCATTTTAAGTCCGATTTGGCGAACGAATCAGCGCGTGAGCTGTGACTGGAGGATGACGCGCAAACAAATTCTACTTATATATTACGTACACGCACGCAGCTATTCACCGCCTTAGTGAGTAGGCCAATTTCCCAAATCGTTTGTTGAAACCCTAAAACATATAAACTTAATTTTGTAAATACGCTCAAATGACGACCGCGGTTCAGCTGCGTGGTCGAATTATTTTTCTCCTGAGCCTATAATTTAAACATATTCTAGCAAATGTCGTACAAATCTACATTTCCCTCCCTCTATTCGGCAAAGTACTTCAGCTTTTGTATTTATAGACTACCGTGTATGGTAATATTGTGTTTGGGAGCTGTCGCCATTTTACGAGTCGACAGTCCTCGGCTAATTTATTTATTCCCGCTGTTTGCCTACACGGTTAGTTCATGGCCTGTACGACTTGTTTTTGTGTAAGTACATATAGGTATATAATTTTGGGCTGCTTTCTATATGAAACCCGTGACATCTTCAGTTTATTTACAACTTGAATAATCTCTTAAAAAAAATAATTATTTTCCTTTAAAGTAAGCTTTATCAATGTATTCAATGTTCAAGTTATTACTTACAAAAAGAATACAAGTGGGCGGATACTATAAAATACTTTCCAATGCTTAATGTGTGACAATTGTCTGTTTTCTCAGTCATAAAACTTGTGAAGCGAAGATAAAACGCAGATAACGGTCGGATTGTATTATTTTATTGTTTATTTATTATCTAGCACTGGCAATCATCGCTTTTTAACTGCAATCATATCTGTCAATAAATCCCTTCCTTTTATTCTTGGCGTGTCTTAAAGGCTCAATTCTGTCATTGACAACCTCCCAGGCAGACTTTCCAGCTTTAAAACCCCGCCGTCATCACGGATGATTGCTTCCGGGAAATTGGGGCTCACGAATTGTCAATAGCTGACAAAGCTCCTTATATTCTCTAATGTGAATTGAAATAACAGTGGGGATGTTGTATAAAAAGGGAGTGCTTTATAGCAAATAATGCCAAGTAAATCTTTGTTAGTTTAGTGGCTGAGGAACAATTTTGTCGTGTTAAAAAAACCCCACAACAATCACTTTAAATGCGAAAATAAATTTGAACATAAGATTAAAAATACCTCACAAGGTATCCTAAGATATTAATTAAGGTTTAATGTATTAATTAATTTGTAATAGTATATTTTATCACTAGTAGGCCTACCTAAAGTTTATGTTTTTGGTATGAGATCGTGGTTTTGGTGATCAAGCACCAAAAAGCAATTTTGGTACAAGATTTGAAAAATACTTTTTATCATACTACATACTAGATGATTTAAATTACACTAGCTGTTCCGTGCGAAGCATTCGCATTCTAACTTACTTAAATCCCACTTAATTAAAGTACACACCGTATATTTAGTATCGCATATTGCGTATTTAGTGCGAAGGTAAACAACAACAAATGGGTGTATCCACAATGCTGTTTATAACCACGCTTACAATTAATTAAAAATAGCAAAGTAGTGGCGTAACGGCAGCTCTCCAGCTGAGTATTGTTATCATCAGTGTTGCCAACTGCAGGAAAATATCCCTACAACTTACTTGATCTTACTTACATCACTGTTACTTTCGGATTCTGTATTTCTTTTTTTTTTGTTTTTTTTCGTATAATAGTATTTTGTATTTATTTTTCCGGTGTAGCGGTTAAGGAAAGCTTTAAAATGATGCCTCATTCATGTAATTTGATGATGTATTAAGGAAGTTATGGCGTACCGACAAAAAATGGCCTTGAGAAATAATATATGTGATTACTGTATTATTTTTCTTCAGATTTCAAACACGATTTAACCCATGCTACTAGTAGCGATTCATTGCTACTATCAGTTGGAAAACAGCTGAATCATTTGAAGTTTAAGCACAACAATGGGTTGTTTACGTACAATACCTTTTGGGCCTAGTACAATCAAATACTTTTAGGTCCTGGTACCATAAAAAACTCAGAGAATTATCGAATCAGCTGACTTTTTGAACAAGTAGTGAATGACTGCAACAAAGAGTCACTTTCACGGACGTAGCGCGTGCATTAAAAACATCAGTTTATGATGTAGTACGATAAAAGCATATTTCCATTTTACATGTCATAATAAAAGTACACATTTGTGTTAGACTTTCTTGTAGTACATATTGTTTGATTTGTAACTTATTAGCGAATTTCATAGGTAAGATGGGGCTGTTGCAGTGACTGTTATGGTGAGACCTAAGATAAGACGTAGTCAATGAGCACTGATCATGGTCCCCAGAACACGTTTTGGGGTGTCATTCAAAATTGTGTTGTCTTCGTACTCTAACAGCCGCATTTTACGTCAGATTTGGTCCAAATTTGGAACACACGTTTATTTTTAAGTCGTTTAGATGAGTTCGTTAGCCAAACAAATCCGACAACTTGAAACGTGTTTGATCGGAAGTGACACTTTCTAAAGATTTTTCGTAGTAGAAATAAATTTGTTTGGATTTTTATCTAAAATTATAAATATAGGACATTAATCTGCACATTCTTGTTTTACACGACCTTAGCCCGTCTCGTTCCCCCAAATTCGATCAAAACGTAAAGTAAACCTACCACATAAATACCCTAAAAGTGCCACAAAAAGCGAGTTTTCCATAATTAGATGATTTAAGGTCGGGGTGCAAACTCGCAAAGCGCTGTCCGTAATCCAAGTCCGCAAGGTAGAGATGCAAAGCGAATGTTTCCGCTGCGACCGGGCCGAGAGGTGCAAACAAATTCTACTAATATATATTTTTAGCGCCTTCGTGAGTAGACCAATTTCCCAAATAGTTGAACCAATAAAACATATAAACTTAATTTTGGAAATTAGCTGAACTCAAGTCGGCGGTTCAGCTGGGTGATCGAATTATTTAATATTCATTGGTTTTCTTACATTAAAGAAACATACAATTTTAGTTTGTTTTAAAATAATTGAAGTGTTACTTGGTTCATAAATAAATATAATGTAAAAAATTCACTACAAAATTTAAAGGGCGGAAATGTGCAATACGCATCTAATTTACTTTTGTTTTATTTATTTAGGTTTAACTATATTAAAAAAACTATTCTATCGGTAATACTTTAAAAAAATTTTCGCTCGAAAATACACACACTTCCGTATATTTTAGGCAAAATTATTCAAAGTTTTAGTTAAGGTATTGATCCTTGGGTAAAGTCGAATTTTATCTTCTTAAACATGCTTACGCCCAGATTTATTGAGATAGGCGTTATACAAAAAATCTCAGCGTGCTATATCTAAAATTTGCGATTTTATCTCTTCGTGTTCAATGTGTCTCGCGGCGTTCTCTCCCTCTCTCGTAGCCTACACCCCCTACATTCTAAACTTTCCCGGAAAGGAACGGTGGAATGCTATCAAGTCCCGTTTCTTTCCTTTTCAAATTGCGGATTCACTTAGCAGCAGTTTATCATCTGTCGTTTTCAGGATTCCAAAGGCAAGTTTAAAATTAACTCGTCTCGAGCAGATATGATTTGGTCACTACAATCAACTAGATTAAAATGGGGTAGCTACCTCTATAGAATAACAATAAATTGCACTAACTTTCTATAAGCTATAAATATGTATTTGTGTAATATTATTAGTGATATAAAAATCCATTTGCAAGTCAAAGTAATGAAATGAAATAGCCACAAATTAATGTTCGCTTGATTTAATGTTCGCTTAAAATAAATCAAGCAATAGCGAACATTAATGGGTCTACTAGTTAAAAATAAAAACTTATAATACTACAAATTAATTTTGTGGAAGCTTAATAATAGTTGAGCTAATAGCTAGCCTAATAACTATAGCCTATGCACAGTTATTATATATAGAGGAATAGATTGCATTCTTCGTTCATTAAAATTTAAAATTAAATTAAATATAATTAATTTTTGATATCGACCCATGTAAAGTAAATTGCATCAACATTAAACACCCACGTGTTTAATACGCGCGCGACACCTGCCCTGATCATAAGAATCTTATTTTAACTACAAGTCACTTCAAAATATAATTTTTCAACTCTCCAAATTGTGTTTGATAATTTAATCTAAATATATTCTCTTATACTAAAACCAAGCATTAGCGAAGCATTGCCGGGTGAGAGATAAATGTTTTTGCAATAGAAATTACTTTATTTCACTGTCAAACTCTCTCAAACTTATATACAATTTCAGAGAGTAATTATTTTGAAATAAGATTCATCACATGTATTTCCAATAATGGACAGTCACTACTACTACCTTTCCTTCCCCAGCTCACCCCATCAAGAATGAATAACCTCTCTGGCGTACAATGATAAGGGAGATATAGCCACTCGCTGTTGAGGGTAGAAATGAAATTATTCAAACTGTAGGGTGGATTCGGCCAAGCACGTACGGACTGACACAATGAATGGTCCCTTGTCGTGATTACATTTCATGCTTTTGTAATTTTATATTTTGAATACCGTTAATCAAACAATGTTTTTTTAAGTCGCCCCTTTATCAACAGCACGGCATATGGTGAGCCCACGGTTGGACAACTGTCAAATTTTAAATTTAATTACATTTTACACATATACAGTCGTGGTCATAGAAATTGCATCACCTAAGATTGTTATATTTTTTATCCTAAATGTGTAAACAAATCCTAAATAAATGTATTGCAAAGCCTAAGAATAAAGATGAGGTGAAACAGGCAATCGAAAAAGTGTGGAATGAGGAGATTAGTGACGAAATCATAAAAAAATTGATCGACTCAATGCCAAACAGGATTGCCTCAGTTATCACGGCTAGTGGCGGTTCGACAAAATACTAGTTTATATTAATATTTCAATAAACATATTTTTAATGATTTTATAACATTTTTCGAAATAAATTCATATGAGTATGCAAAAAACAATGTTTTTCTTAAATTTCTCGTTAACAATAAACATTTTATGAATTTTATTTAATTTTTATTTCGGTTTTAGCCATTTTTCGTTTGCAAAACATTTTTAAATTATCGAAAGGTAAGCACAACATTGGTTTTAAGGAGATCCTTCATTATTTTTAAGTGATGCAATTTCTAAGACCACGACTGTAGTTTGTTGTATGTTTTATACATACTAAGCGCATAACTAAACTAAGTGCAAGAAAGCAAAGAATGTTGTTTATGCAACTTTGCAATATCTGAAGATAAAATAATACGATAAGCAGACCAGAAACAATGATGATTTCATAGTCACAAGACAGGAAGTGGGTCTTTCTTTATTTTTTAGCAACAGACATGGATATATATAAATGACTTTGTCCTGACTGAATGACTCGTATAGAATCAACGTAGAACAAAAACTACTTAAGGTACAAATACGAAAATTGAAAGGTATATTCTAATGAGGTAAAGAAGCACACTAAGAAAGTATTTTTCAAACATTTTGGTTTAAAGCGTAAAAGTAGTGAAAATTTGTTAAAATTTACCAGTTAAAATTTCCCTTTGCATAGTTAGGTAGGTTTATATAAAGTTTTTAATTTTTTTATTAATACATGATGTATTTCTGATTAATCTGCCTTTGATTTTTCACGGTGTTTACTAGTTTTAACATAATTTTACACGTTTTTGTTCTTCATGGAATGTAATAGCGAGCGGAGAAAGGGCAAGATGTGCAATATTATTAAGCATACTTGCTTTGTTCTCTTTTAACATGATTCAAATTTGTTCACACATTTTGTTCTGGAAAAAATATTCAACCAAATATGTTGCAGAATGGAATATATCGGGAGAAGGGGCGAGGTAGGCAATATTGTATTATTTTCTTCTCTAAATTTCACTCTCTCTTTTATATAAAATACAAATCTCCGTCCCAATCAATTGTCATTCTCGTAAAAGTATCATAGTAGTGAAATAATATCTTAAATAAAGCGAGCATGGAGCGGAGGCCTATGGTATTCTATATAAAGCAAGTCCGAATTATATTTTTAACAACTAAGTATATAATTATTAATTAATAGAACGTAAAAGGCAGGTGTGGGGAATTTAATATGATTACTTTTTAAATTAATTATGAAATGTAAATGGTGTTTATGAGCATAGTGACTGAAGCATGTGTGCTTTCAAATATGATGTGGGTAATATTTGCACTGATTTTTGTAGCAGTAGGCCTACTATTACTTTAGATTAAGTAAACCAGTACGTCAGAGTTATGGAGCAATATTTTTACCACGCATAAAAACCTATAATTAGTAGTTGTTGTCGTTTTTGTCAGCCTTAGTCGTTCACACGTCTCAAATTTCAGTACCAGTGTAATTATCCATTTAGAAAGTATATAATACCGTGTTGTTGATCCTCGCTGGAAGTAAATACGAAAGGCTACGCCTTAGGCCCGCCTCCGTACGTTCAGAGTCACCGGGAATGGTAAAACCAGCAACCTACTTGTAGGCCTAAAACTGTATGGTGAAGTGGTGGGATTCGGGTAGGCGGATGAAAGTTGGGTCAGTTTCGGAAACAAAGTATATTTGCTTGTAAACAAATGAGTCATGTAGTCACATATATTTAAGGACTATTAGTGTAAGTTATTTAGACATTTATGTTATACTGTCAGTGTTTTTTGTTGTAGTTCCTTGTTTAAACATTTGTATATGACCTGTGTCATCAAATATTAAACAAGTAATAATTTCTTTATTAGTATTTTTTTTTAATTTATATTTTACCGGAGAAAATATATCATTCTCTAAAAACTACACCATATTTAAAGAATTTTTTTTCTCCAAATTATTTTGTAAGGTTTAAAGTAGCAAATATACAATAATTCGATCACGCAGCTAAACCGCTGACGTGAGTTAAGCGAATTTATAAAATTCAATTTATATGCTTTAGGGTTTCCACCAACTATTTGGGAAATTGGTATACTCGCGAAGGAGCTGAATAGCTGCTTGCGTGTACGACATATATTAGTAGAATTTGTTTGCACCTCAGCCTCCAGTCCCAGCTCAGGCGGCTTTGCGAGTTTGCACCTAGATCTTGGTGATTATGGACTGCTTCGCTTCGCTCACAGCGGCAAACTAGCTTCGCGAGCTCACATCCCGGCCGTCGGCCTCGGATCAGAAGCTGCCATCACATGGCTTTGAACTGGTTACTTTTACGGTATTTTACGTTTTGATCGATTTTCGGAGAACCAGACGGGGAACAAATAAGGTCGTGTAAAAAACAACTTGTGCAGAATCATATCCTATAATTATTTCTTTACATGAAACACCCAAAAAGTTTCTAGTACTGAAATCACTAAACATTGTTAGTTCCTGTCAATAAACTTCCATTTGTTGAATTATTTGTGCTAACGAACTCATCCGAGCCTCTTAGAAAACCAATGTTTGTACCAAATTTTTTTATTGGCTAAAAACACAAAACCCTTTTTATACTATTATTGCTGTTTTTGTATTGTTTTAGAACTTTTTTGGAAAGTTTGCTGTTTTAGAGAGAAATATTTGACATTACAATTTCAAAAAGGCCTCCATTCTTATAGTGTGTAAAAGAACGTTCTTGTTTATTGTACAAGGATAAAAGGTTACGTAACAAATATGTACATTAAATTTGAGGTCAATATCTTTTCTATTTCCAAAGATATTAAGTGTTTAGTAGAATGATGGCGGATAAATCGAAAACTGAGCATTATCGTACCTATGTTTATTGATACGTTTTCCTTATTTTCACCTATAGAATATCTTGGTTTTCCAGACACTCTGAATATCCTTTACAATACACCTCGTCTAGGGTCCCGCAAGTCCGTAGGTCTCAGTACGTATGTTATCGTTGAGTGTGTGTACTGAACCGCATCAGCTGATTGCATTTTATAAATCACTTTGTGCCCCAGCCAGGGCGGAGACGTCTGACATGCGCATTGTTCACAACAAGGAAGCAGTCGAACGAACGGCAAAAAGTTATTACCTTTGGCACAATTAAATCTAGCGTAACCAATCACCTTTCGACAAAGTTGTGCTCAAGAGTCCGAGGGTATCCGAAGTGGAATATCGGTTTGTAGTCGCACACAAGAGGTCAGTGTACTTTAACAGTCTGAGAAAACAGCTGACGTTAGTACAACTTATTAAACGGTCGTTAAATCTTCCTGACGTTTATTTAATTTACTGTTTAAAACTTTATGTGTTTACTATTTCATGTACGCTTTCTAATGTTTATTAAGCTAGCTGTTTCGAATTAACCATGGACCATATACGTTCTTATAGGTTAATTAAAATAACATTAATGCAATCTTTATTTGACGTTATCAATGCACAACTACTATTTTAGTGTCAACATAATTTATTATTATCCATTCCCACTATTTTATTCATATAAAATTGAAATTTTAGTCCAGACTTTTAGTGAAACTTGTACTAGGAGAAATAAAACAAACTATTTCTCCCTTTTTTTTACAAATTATGATTATTACAATTATTATGAGTTACTAAATTAGGTGCTACTTTGTAGAGATGAGAATTGAAACCGGTATAAAAATTGATTTATTTCTTGAAGTCCCGTTTATTTGTATATACAGGGTGATCAGGAAGAAACGGAGAAACTTTCAGGGCGTGTTCAACTAGTTTAAATAAAGAAAAAAGTTCATATAAGCATAGGTTTGAATATGCTTCGTTTTCCAGTTACCCACTTTTTTTTACATATACCTAATATCTTTAGAAGTAGAAAATATATTGAACGTACATTTTGAATATTTTATATTTGATATGACATCTTTTACCCCAAAACCAAAACTTTTCATTTATTTTCAAAATGGCGGCCAGTTAAAATTTTTAATGTAAGATATCTCGAAACCGCTAGCTTTAAAAGAATTTCAAGAAACAAAAATGACAAACAACGCTTTTTTATTGTTTCTGTAACTTTAAAGATAACCAAGCTATTGCCTAAAATCGCAACAAATTTAATATTGATATCCAAAATTATTCCAGAACCAAATTATGAGAAATATCATGTAAATAAAGTCTTAAGAATCGTGTAATTTTTCCTAAGAAATGATTAAAAACTTACAAAGAAGGTTTTTATTACACCAAAACGAAACAGATCTGTAAAAACGAATTGTAAGTCACTTATAAACGCAAAATTTTTATGCATATTTGGAACTCGTCCGAGCGACTTACCTACAGAAACAACAGATTACAAATTTGGAGCAAATCAGACGTAAAATGCATTTGCCACAGTGCGAACGAATATATATATATATATAGATAATTTTTAATAGAACCCCAAAACTTGCAGATCGGTGTTCATTGACTACTCCCGACCTTAGGTCTGACCATAAGAGTCGCTGCAGTAGCCTTTGGAAATTCGCTAAAAAGACGCAAACCTAATATTTATATGCTACACCTATTCTCCAATTTTGTCATAGACCCCTGTAATCAAATCCTGGTCAAACAGCCTGGTCACCATTGATTGTACTGAGTCTATATATCCCTCCTTCTCTCCTCCATGCAGCTTAGCATTATTAGCGAGCATCTCCTCGAGCAAGTTCAAGAGGCCGTTCTGAAAGAGGGTATTTTTAAACTTTATAATGGGCTCACTCGTAGTCAGGATGTGGTTTGTACAGTCAGGATGATTCATGGTTCTACTCTCAAGGGTTAATCATTAGTTTAGTTTTAGAAGGCTTTATAATTAATTACTGAGTCTAAGTATAACGTTCAATTTTTTATAAATAATTCGATCTCGCAGCTGAACCGCTGACGTGAGTTGAGCGAATTTACCAAATTAAGTTTATATGTTTTAATGGTTCAATAAACTATTTTTGAAACTGGTCTACTCACGAATGCGTTGAATAGCTGCCCACGTGCACGAACTATATTAATTAGTAGGATTTGTTTGCACCTTAACCTTGGTTCAGAATGAACATGTTTTACTAGCCTATTTCCATAGGAAAGATGAGCTATTACAGTGACCCTTATGGTGAGACCTAAAGTTGGGAATAGTAAATGAACACCGATCATGATCCGCAGAACACGTTTTGGAGTGTCATTAAAAAATGTCCGATTTGGTCCAAACGTGGTTGTCTAAGTCGCTCGGACGAGTTCTTTAGTCAATCAAATCCAACAAAAGGAAGCATGTTTTTTGGCCGGAAGAAATCTTTTTTAGATTTTCATTATAGAATGAAACTTTTCAGGGTTTTATGTAAAAAAATAAATGTAGGGCATTATTTTGCACATTTTTTTATTATACACCATTCTATAGCTCGTCTGGTTCGTCTAAAATCCGAGGCCGACGACCGAGTACGCTGCGAGCGAAGAGAAGAGTATCCTAATCCGAGGCCGCTTGAGTCGAAGCTGGAGGCTTAGGTGCAATCAAATTATACTAATATAGTTCGTACTCATATTCTGCTATTCAGGGCTTTCGTGAATAGACCAATTTCCCAAATAATTGGTTTATAACATATAAATTTAATTTTGGAAATTCGTTAAACTTAAGTCAGCAGTTCAGGTGCGTGATCGAGTTTTTAGTTTGAATTAAGGTTGTGTTAAAATACTTTATAGGAAATTCCCCAAAGTAGACGATTGATGGTTACTAATTTAAAATCCATTTTCCTTGAATGAAACGAAGGCCAAACAACACATCCCATCCTATACATTCAGCGTAATCAGAGTACATTTCCGGCTTAACGGTCGAGCGCACAGTACATGGTCAGTTTGTGAATAATACAAGCGTGGAACATGAAGGTGGGTAAACGCAAACTGCGAATTGCTGTATAATATGCCTCCTTTGAATTGCATTTCGGAAAAATATGTATTGATTTGGCATTAGAAAGTGGCCGAACGTAATATTAAATCGAGTGTACATATTCTCCTTTTGAATTAATAAGACCGAATCTAGCCGTGTTAGACGCACACGATATGAAAAATATATACGGAAAATAGATAGAATAATTGAAATCATTAACAGCAATTTTTAGCAAAAAAAATAGTTTTTTTATTAAAACAAATATTAATTTGTAAAAAATGTATTTAAAAAAAAAACTAAACTATCTTAAGTAGTTTTTGCTTCACATTCAGTCAGTCATTAATACGGGACAAAACCTCTTATATACAGATTATTTAGCTCGTACACAGTTTGAAATATAATTCATGAACTTACAGTTAGTTTTATACGTGCATATACATTTTTTTAGTTTTTGTTAGTCCTAATATCATATATAAACTTTAACGTGTAACGGTTGTACAGATTATTACACTTTGTTTCAAATAAAAACTTACATATTGCTACTTTTATGTGAGGATTGAAATCTGTAGAGTGTAATGGACGTTCGTTCACAGATCAGGAGTACCACGCTTTTAATGCTAAGCAAATTTACTAAAATTAAACAGTTTATTCATTTTAGCAGTAGGTATTACTATAACGTTTAGACCGTCGGCCATATCACCGCCCACCCAATGTAACTGCCTACTGTTACTGATGTCCACGTGAAGTTGACCAGATGTTGAAATTCCGCCACTTTGCCAAGGTTTGATATCATCGGTCTACTGAGCCTTTCATAACTTCAGCTTTAACTTGGCTTTGTAATGTAAATATATCTTTTTGTAAACCAAAATCGCAGACACTGAGATTAATCTCCGTTCTTTGACTATCTTTAAATCTGACGAAAACCACGCTGTGGAGATAAAGCGGTACACATGAAACATAAATCTAGTGTTAAACTTAAACAATGTTGATTGCTAACATTTTCAAAAACGTGGTTGTTTGAATACATAATAAATTATGGACATTTGAGCCATAAATTTGTCGTTCTCTGTTCTCTGTATTTCATTAAATTCAACAGTTCATAAAATAAGTTTTATTCAGTCTCTATTTATAAGATTTGATTAGGTTTTGTCCAGACTGAATGACTGTCTTACTGACATAAAATCAACGTAAAGCAAAAAATACTTATTTAGGTACAAATACGAAAATTTAATGGTCATAGACGCACACCGAGAAAGGATTTAGCAAAATTGTAATTTTAAAGCGCAAAAATAGTTAAAATTTTGTCGATTTACTCCCAGTTCTACATCAGATAAACAGCGGTACGGATCGAAAGCTTAGCAACACATGTTTGTTTACAATCATTACCTTAGCAACCAAAATAGTAAATTTAGAATCAGTTTATTATATTTCACAACTAACAGCGTTTTTAGGTTAGATTAACAAACTAAAAATCAAACACAAACAAAATACGACGAAAAATGCTTACTGTATTATAATTAAATTCAAACATCAGTTGTTAAATATTATAAATAAAACAGCTGATTTGAATAAAAAACTTAAAGTAATTTTAGATTAGGTCCACAATGAACCAAAACACGTTTATTTGCAACCAATTTAGACATTTAGAATCAGGTAATTATTCTTTACAGCTGACAGTTTTTTTTATGTATTTGGTAAAAGCAAACAAAAGGCGTACTGTATTATAAGTCAAACTTCTGGTGTTAAACATAATATGGTTTCCTTCAGTTGGTAATAACAAAATGCGATTGAAATGTTGATTATTGATTATTATAATATGAACGGTGAAATTACAACGCATGCCGTAATTCGAATTATTGTGGAGGGTCGTGTTATGTCGATCTCTGTCTTACATTAGGTATGTATGGGCCACCGCTCAAACTTCATTTCCGTGAACATATCAGAGTATACAATAATCTGTTTGCATTTGCTTCGCTTTGAGTCTCAGCCGGGTGAGCGAAGCGATTTTTTTAACTTTGTGAAAAATTATTCCAATGTTTTTAAGTTAACTTTTTACGTTTGGAACTACAATGAAATCAACAATTAATTACAGCAAAAATCTGCGCTCTATGGGCCTACTATTGCATTTAGTTTTCTTTTATACTATTTTTTTAAACATTTAGGAAAGCTAAAAAACACCCGTTCGTCTGCGGCACAATAGAAGTACGCGTCGGCACGAGGACAACCGTACCCATTAACAGATGTCGATATAAAGGGGGAACCGACCCCCATCTGCTGCTAAATATTCAACCCTTCCTTGTCATTAGTTCAGCTTTCACGTTGCAACAAATTGAATCGGAATTGTTACATATTCAATGACAAGGCCGTCTACATACAGTAATGGAAACCACTGTTATGTACGTGTGGATCATTTAAGTTTTAAGTACACATGTGCCATAAATTTCAAAGAGTGTAGTTCTTGACCAGATGTAAATTGTTTTACTGTTGTTTCTTTTTAACAACAATATATCTTCTACTGTATATATAAAAGCAGATGTCCTGACTGACTGTTTCATAATCAACGTACAGCCAAAACCATGATAACTAGAGCATTAACATTTTCAGGGTACCTTCATACCACTATGTAGAAGTGCATTAAGTAATTATTTTGCAAAATATTGATTTTAAGGGTAGACAATGATCAAAATACGGGAGTTTACTACCAGCCCTATAACAGATAAAACAGCTGATTTGAACCAAAAGCTAGTGTAACACAATTCTAGATGTGGCATATTCTGAACCAATACTCGGTTTTTGAACGTACTTACATTCATTACCATAGCAACCAATTTAGACAATTTAAAATTTGTTATTTTTTTTCAAAGCCAGTGTTTGTTTTTGGTTAGGTTAACAAAATAAAAACAATCACACAAAAAAAGGCTTACTAAATTCAAACATCTGTTGTTACATATTAGCCTACAAATAAAACAGCTGATTTGGATCACAAACTTAACACAATTTTATTTTATGCCTATACTGATCCCCCAAAAATATATTACCATAGAAACCAAATTGGCAAATTTAGAATCAGGAAATTATTCTTCAGAACCAACAGTTTTTTTGAAATTTAGGTAATAAACACAAGCAACTTTCACTGCGTGCGAAATTAAGCAGTTCAAAATACTAGGCCGGAAGTTTGATGTGCACACTCGCAAAGCGCAGTCCATAATCTGAGGCCGCAAAGTCAAAGAGAAAAAAAAAACAAATCAAACTGTATGGTACCTACAAGGGGTGTAGATCTGACACAAACATGAAGATGAAAGGCCAAGTTTTTCGTTTTTTTGCCAATATGTATGTGTTTCTTTGAATTACAGACAAAATAAAAAACCGTAGTGTTTGTTATTAACAGTGTAATTTTTTTTTTGTAAACATTTAAAACTGCCGCCATTTTGAAAATATCTGAAAGAAAGTTCTGGTTTTTCGTAAAGTGACATACGGTTACGTAAAAAATACGTACACCAAATTTGAGTTCAATTTATTTTCTATTTCCAAAAATATTTAGTATTTATTAAACGAAACAAACTGGCGGATAACTCGAAAACAAAGATTTTCCGGACCTATGTTCATATGATTAATTTTGCTTCTTTGTAGGTCCCTATCATCTCTTGAAACTGTGCCAACCTCTAGCGAAACAACCGGTATATTATTAAAAGCCTTCTTGAACTTTACCCAGAAATAAAGTTAAAACTAATAACAAGGCTTTATTATCCTTCTCAGGAACGTATTTACTTTACCTTCGTAAATAAGTCGCTAATTAATCCGTTTTATTTATTTGCCAAACATTAAGATCAAATAACTTACTTGGCCTAACAATACTGCCTATCCATCATAATTGGTACCCGATGAACACAAACAAATTAAACATACATTTATTTTTAATCTATACTAATATTATAAAGAGGTAATTTTTTTTGTTTTGTTTGTTTGTATGTAGGTTGTAAAAGCTTCACTATCCCTGAGCAACATAGGCTATAATTCATTTCGATAAAAACCTTTTTTATTTCAATATTTGTAAATTTAGTCGGAAAAAATTCTTAGGTTAGGCCTAGAATGATACACCAACACATGTATTTACATTTATCATCATAGCAACCAATTGAACAAAATAACCTAAAATAGCTGTTTGCTCCAATATTTACATTAACAGCTGATTTCAAAATTTGAAGCAATTATTTTTGTATTTCTGGCTTTATGGTTAGGGTTTTAAAGTGTAGACCTGAGCCTTGCTGGTTCTTTTAACCGTTATTATAACTGCTGTTATAAAATATAAGAAATAATTTGATTTGAACATTTAATATTATTTACCATCTTAGTTTTGAGATTATTATTAATCCTACACCTTTATTATAAATAAAACATACCATATGTTTTTAGAAGGTTTCATTGCGAGTTGACGTGCGGAGCACGCATTGGTATCCCCTATTCATATATATAGAACGACAGTTAAAATACTGAGGGCAAATAAAATGAAATACCTACCAATAGAATAATAAACAAAAATTGTATTACAGCCCTATTTTTAAATTATCAAATGCGTTACTTTATTATTGGCCGAACAAACACGTATAGTCGAAAACCATTCGAGCTCCGAACCTACTCCAATAGACCTTGTACAGGCACGAAATGTTTATTTATTACTCCCCCTCCTTCTCTACCCGAAGCACCTGTAGCTTACTCCGCCCGATGTGAAAATAACTCCGGTAATTGAGTTGGCAGTCTTAACACAAACGAAATCAAGGAATCACGGAAACATGCCAAAACAATATCACGTTGACACTCGGGGATTAGTGCTTTCGTTTTCAGCACTATGGCGAAATAGGAGAAACCGTGTTTACATTCTTGGAACGGTTGCAAAATGTAATTATTTTCTGACGCGTAGAATTTTAATAGAAAATATATTGAAAGGAGCAATATTAAATTGAAGTAAATCAAACACGCAGCTGGTCCGATGACGTGAGTTGAACTAATTTCCGAAATTAAGTTTATATGTTAGGTTTTCAACTATTTGGGAAGTTTGTCTACTCACGACGGCGCTGAATAGTTGCCCGCGCTTTCCAATTATATTATTGGAATTTGATTGCACCTTAGCCTCAAGTCCAGGTTCTCGGATTGTGAACTGCTTCGCGTCGCTCGTACGGACAAACTCATTTCGCAAGTTTGAATTCCGGCCGTCTGTCTCGCATCACCCGCTGGCTCCACGATAAAATCCCCCACGTGGATTTGAAGCTCGTACTTTTATCGTATTTTATGTTTTGTTTGATTTTGGGGGAAATAGACGGGCTGTAAATCGTGTCAAAAAACAAAAAAACACAAAAAAAACAATCTTCTATATCTATTTCTTAGGTAAAACCCACAAACGTTTAACTTTAATGCTAAAAATCTCAACATTTTTTTACTTGATGTTACAAAAACGTGCTTTCGGTTGATGGATTCTTAACTAACGAACTCGTCTGAGCGTCTTAGAAGACCAACGTGTGCACCAAATTTATATCAAACCGGTCGTAAAATTCTTCCGTTAGGGTGCGAACACATATATACATATACACAATTTTAATTGCATCCCAAAACGATTTCTTTGGACCATGATCGGTGCTTATAGGCCAATCCCGACTTCAGGTCTCACCATAACAGTCACTGCAGTAAATAGCTCACCTTTCCTATGAAAATTCGCTATCAACTGTGCCATGTGATCTTATCCAAAATTTCCTAATTTCTCTATGTACTTTCTTAATCGTATGTCGTTGGTGGTTCAATGAATATAAGATGGTGCATCAACAAATACGATATGTTGGTAGTAAAAAATTATTTATTGGTAAACAAACACACACAAATAATACAATTAGTAGCAGCCAAGACATAAATTATCCTACTTTTTAGATTTATTTTTGAAATTTTAAATTTAACAGATACTTTTAAATTCATCTTAAGTCTTACAGAGTAATAGGACTAAATACTAAATATTTTGCTCACTATTTAATAAAATCTTTACTACAATATATACATGTACATTTGACTACAATCAATCGGAAAATAATATGAATTGAATGAAGCATTCATTACTACTCGATATTCTTTCCTTGAGATGCAGGTTTCGTCTTATCCCTTTTGAGTGTATCATTACAATGGTATGTCTTGAAGCACAAGGGCAATCAACTAATATAAAAGCGAGTGTACGCCTGTACGTACGTTAGTAACATAATGTAATATAATAGCTGATTTCACCCATCATCTGTAAAATACTTAAACAAACCCAGTGTAGATTATAGTTTGGAGTTATGTTTACAACTTCAATCGTTATTATTTCTTGTGAAGTTGATTTTTTTAAATATGAGTTATAGAACCAATGCATGCTATAATATACGTTATAATATTTGCTTTGAGGTTATAAAATATATATAAATACAACCTTTTATCATCAATATATTTGTTTAAACAAATTTAAAAAAGAGATACCCATTCGTTTAGCTTCGGAAACATTCGTACATCTTCGTGAAATATATAATCATATTTGATTATTAATTTATTTACTATAATATTAATAACTTCTAAATCATTTTTATATTGATAATAAGTATTTTTATCTTTCTTACAATATATAAAAACGTATGTAAATAAAAATGTTTAAACAAATATTCCTACAGTTTTATAATCGTTATTATTGTACACATTTACTGAGTTAAAAATTTCCGTCAGCATAGTTAGGTAGGCCTTAATGTTGTTTTTAAATAGTTTGTTTTTTAAATTAGTTGTTGTATTTCTGATGTGTATCTAATTAATCAGCCTGTGATATTTCACTAGAGCTTACTAGTACATTAATAAAGAGAAAATAAGATATATGCAGGATAATATTTTATAGCACCCTTTCAATGTAAATTAAATTCCGTTATATCTTTAAAATAGGAATAGTAAGCGAAATAGTTTAGGAGATTCAACAGCTTGAAAGAGAAACGGAACTGAATCTAACGAAACGTTTACTTGTATTTTCACCGAGCTGAGCGTAAAATACAAAAATATCCCCCCATTATATAGTCCCCTGCTCTCGAATTAAACGGCACTTTGCAGCTTGAAGACAGCGATCAGCTTTCCAAAGAATGAATAAATTAATGGGAATTCTCTTCCCTCTAGTCACCCCTAGACGTCCCTACAATACTTTCAGCACGTGGCAGGCAGCCCCACCTACTTCCACCCTTCAGAAACAAATCTTCCATCTGCCCATTAAGGAAGTGAGTGAGTCATGAAATATGCCTTGGCAGATACTTAAGTACGGATGTGTTTTGTTGCGTGGAGAAGCTGCAATAGGTCTATTCTAGAAGTTAACGGGGCTGTCGTGCTATTAGGATATATTCTCGCTTTGACTGTTTAGTATAAAGGGTGGAATTAATTATGAAAGTATAAAACTATTGTGTAGTAGGTAGTAAACGTCGTGTTGAACCATCAGAGGCTAGAGAACTTTGTCCCGTCTTTTCTAGGAAAGATTTGGTATAAAAGTCATACAAATTTAAAAAATTAGTAAACTTGGAAAAAATAAAATAAATCAATATAATTTATTGCTAATAATTCTACCACGCAGTTTAACTGCTGACGTGAGTTGAGCGAATTTCCAAAATTTAGAGTATATGTTTTAGGGTTGGAATTAACTATTTGGGAAATTGGTATACCTACGAAGGCGCTGAATAGCTGCCTGCGTGCTCGAAATATATTAGTAGGATTTGCTTGCACCTCAGTCTCCAGCCCAGGCTCACGCGCTGATTCGTTCCTCTCGCAGCGGACAAACTCGCTTTTTGGGGTAATTTTATGGTGTTTTACGTTTAGATCATCTTTGAGGGAAACAGTCGGGCTATAAGGTTGTGTAAAAAAACAAAATGTGCAAAATAATATGAAAATGTTTAGAAAAAAAACCCATAAGTTTTATTGTTTCGTTTGAAAAAACCCTCAAAATTTTTGATACCGTCAGAAAACGTGCTTCCTGTTGTTGATTTTTTTGCAAAGAACTTGTAGTGACTTAGAAATTCAATGTGTGTACTAAATTTGGAACAAGTAGGACTTAAAATACGGTCGTCGTAGTGCGAACACACACATACTCCCATATATATATATTTATAAATTTTAATGACACCCCAAAAATTGTTTTATGACTGTGATCGGTGCTCATTGACTATTCCCGACCTAAGGTTTCACCATAAGAGTCACTGCAAAAGCTCATCTTTCCTGCTTGGAAATTCATTAATAATAGACGCTTTTGTTTAATTGCTACCTGTACTGCGCTAGACGTGGTTGTGAATGCAATACCGGTAATTTAATGCCCACTAACTTAAGATATTTTAATATATCTTTAACAGTTTAGCCAGTGTACGAAGAACACGTGACGGCCTAACTGTATTTAACCTTATTTTAATATCACTGCTTACCTCACAATCTATTAATAAAACGGGACATTTCAATGCCTATATGATTCAGAAAATCACGTCTAAACGTGTTGGTAAAGGTTTTATATTTCTATCAAATTAATTAATACACACACTTAAACATATTATAAACACCCACATAGGCCTACATCCTTTTTAAATGATTATAATACGGTGTGTTTGAAAATGAGTATCGGAATGTAAGCATTTATTACATTTAACATATATATATATAATTATAAATAATACATCAAATAAATGAAAGAGCAACTCAAACAGTGTTGTTGGTACAGCTGTGCGCATGCGCATGCGCCGTTTCCTCTGTCTTCCGTTAGAAAGTGCTAGTAGTAAATATGGCGACTAGTGAATAGAAAGCTTTTTGTGTTTTACAGTTTGCAACCACTGAATCTGTAGTTACAATGCAACGTGCGAAGATGGTACCATCAGTTTGAAGACACCGGCTGTCTTTGCATAGGGAAGAGTACGGGGCGACCATGAGTGACTGGAGAACGCATTTAACGAGTGAGAGAGCCTTTTACTCGTAGCCCCAAGAAATCAGTTCGGAAGGCTAGTCGTGAATTAATAATTCCATTGACTACTCTGTGGAGAGTTTTAAGGAGAGGATCGTGTCGTCTTCAGTGATGAATCGATATTTCACGTAAGTCTACATGCGAAGACTCGTAATGTTCGCATGTGGGTTTCAGCAAATCCCCAAGGTATAGTACAGTTGCATCGACACTCCCCTAAATTGAACGTGTTTGTACCATAATCCGGTATATGGGCATTTCTTTTTTTCAACTGTGATTGTTGTTTCTTATATTGATGCGCTAAAAATATGGTTCTTTCCTCAATTGGAAGAAGCTGAATCACAGAAGTTTTTTTGGCATCTCACTGGTATAACTCAGTACACGATTGGTTAAAAGACGTTGTAGCTGACCGCTGGAAGGGGCCGGATGGCAAAAGCTTGTTTCGTATGGCCTCCACGTTCACCTATCCGATTTTACCTTTGGCGGTTCATAAAGTATCATGTGTAGGATATCATTAATCATAAAGGATCATGTCAGCAGTTGTTGCAACAATTACTACAGGCACACTGAGGCTCGATGTGTGACGTGTGACTAATGTTGCTCACATTGAACACCTGTAGGAAAAACGGTTTGAGTAACTCTTTCATTTGATGTATAATTTTTTAATTGTAAGTGAAATGTAACTAGGGGATCTGCCCCTGGACGCTTCGCGTCCCAACCCCGCCTTGGCCTTCGGCTTCAGATGCTGCTTCGCTTCGCTCGCAGTTGGAAAACTCTCTAAAGGCTCTCGCTAATCTTTGGCTCGTTTGTACCTGTTTGAACGAGCATCGTTTAGTATTTTTAACATTTGGATTGTATCTATTCGAATATTTAGTGACTTTGAAGGAGGTATAAAAAGAAGGTGTACCTATTCGCCTTCTAAGTGACTTGAAAAGTGGTATGAAAAGAAGTTCAGATTTTAAATTTTATGCGCATTTTTCAGACTTTATGCGCGTTTTTGAAGACATAAGACCTACCGCATTCAATTCCTGACGTCAAATAACACCTGTATGCAAATTTTCATCAAAATCGTTAGAGCCGTTTTCGAGATCCGCGACAGACACAAAGATAGATATAAGAATTGCTCATTTAAAGTAGTAGGATAAATTCTACAAAGCCTTAAAACAATGAGATTAATTTTGAAACACCCGGTATTATAGATGGGATACGCATTAAAACAATACTATAGACCTAAGCATCGCTAGAATACGTTCTAGGTCACATTAGCATTGCAATAGAGAGCGACGTTTAGCCGCCTCGTTGAATTGGCCCACGTCAATTTAATAGCCTTTTTCAGATGGTAACATCGTACAAGGATAGAATGTAGGTTTCCCATCATAGAAAGGTCAACTTGAGGTCAGTAGGACTACACACAAAATATCTTTCACACGTTTAATGTATTTTGCGTTTTTTTTGCCTGCTGCAATTAAAAAATATTATAAACTGTAAAATTCATTTAAAGTTATTTTCTTGAAAATAAAGTTTAAAGTTTTGTAATATGAATAAGGCTAATATACATATTTAAATAAACGGTACCAGATAACTGCCACATACTTTCTTCCAGTTGAAACTTTATACCTTCCCAAGAGTAGCATAGGTGGTGGTTATTTAGTATTGCAAAATTAGGACATACCATGGAAATTATTAGATGCATGTAACACACATCCATATTATATATTATTATTAAAACTATTCGATCGATTTCGAACAAATTGGCACCAAACATGTCAATTAGGCCTGTATACTGTAGATGAACGAAAAAAGGTTTTTAACATTTTTGAAAAACAACACCCTTTTTGGCCAAAAACCCCCAAAAATCAGTTGTTATTATTATTATTACCTAATCGAGAATTTTTAGAAAGATGCGGTTTTTTGCATTTGGTAGGGTACATTAAGGGCTGCAAATAAGCCAAATTTGATCAAAATCGTTAGAGCCGTTTTTGAGAAATTTAGATTTTTCTCGTTTTTGGCCACTTTTGGGGGGTAAAACCTCTTGAAAATTAAAAATTTGAAAAAAAATGAAAAAACACCAGGAGATATTCTAGAACTACACCTCCATACCAAATTTCATCATCGGACCGTTGGTATGGTCTCCAACTCTGTACACATCCTAACACATCGGACACACGGACAGATATCACCAAAAAAACACTTTTTTGGGTTCAAGGAGCACCAATTTTTTTGGGGGGTTTCAGGGAGCACCAAAACAGATAATTCTACTAAAAATTCACATTCGAAAATTTATACGAAAACAATACTTTCCCCATATACTACGTATGAGGGGGGGAAGTAAAAATGTAAACTATTTATGGTCTAAAAAGGCAAAATAATTCGATCACGCAGTTGAACCGCTGATTGAGTTGAGCGAATTTACAAAATTAAGTTTATATGTTTTAGGTTTTCAAAGAACTATTTCGGCAATTGATCTACTCAAGAAGGTGCTGAATATAGTGTCGAAAAATATTGCTAGAATTTGTTTGCACCACAGCCTCTATCCCCGTCTCACGCGCTGCTTCGTTATGTTCGCTGCGAAAAACTCCCTTTGCGAGTTTGTACCTCGACCTGACGGCCTCTGATTATGGATTGCTTTTCAAGAGTTTGCATCCCGGCCTCGAATCACAAGCTGCTCCGACGTGGATTTGAAAAAGACACTTTTGAGTTATTTTACGTTTTTAACGATTTTGGGGAACCGGATGGGCGTGTATAACGATTTTTCATAGGTCGTGTAAAAAAGCAAAATGTGCTGAATAATTCTCTATATTTATTTGTATACATAAACCCCAAAAATGCTTTCTTTTGAACACATATATACATAACAATTTTAACATGTATGACAATTTTAATGGCACCCCAAAAAGTATTCTGAGACTAGGATCGGTACTCATTAAGCACTCCTTGCCTTGGTCTCTTCATAAGAGTCACTTCAATAGCTCATCTTTCCTATGGCAATTCGCTAACTAGAATCAGAATTGTTTGTTATTACCGCTTGTATTTAGGTAACTGAAAAGTTTACAAAAAGTGCTCATAGATGGGCATTCAGATTTTCCTTTTAAATCTTCTTGATTCTCTAATACACTTAAACTAGTAAAATATACTAAAAATATTTAATGTCACATAAACAGTGGTCGCGCGAATCAAACCTAACCACTGGTCTGTAAATGTTGCTGTAATTCCAGTATACATTTTCAGGAATTAAAATAAATTTTCTCTATCGTTTAGCAAAACCAACGTAATTTATATCATCTTTTTGTCTAGAACTATCCTTAATTCCAGAAGGAGTCCATTGTTGACGCCAGATGCTTTGTACTAGAATGATTAACGTTCGCTCTTAGTCTTGATCAGGACATATTAAAAGGGATGCGATATCAATTGGCTGGACGCTATCCAATGACGGTCTTCAGCCAAGTACAACAATAGGATGTTATGGCAGATGTCTGACAAATCGATAATTACTTTCCTTTTCATACATCGAGGTTCCCTTCATCCTTTGTCATCTCTGACATTTAGGCGAACTGAACAAACGTATTATGTTGAAGAAACAAATATTCATTGCGAGGGAGTTGCAGTGGTGACTTTATTTTTTTATAGGCCAAAAATAAAAATTGTTTTAATTTAGTAAGTTTTAGTTTAACTTTTTAAGTTTTAGTTCCGAAATTCTAAACGTCTTGAATAGGTTCTTTAGAAGTTTTAACCGAGTTTTCCAAAAGGAGCAGATAATCACCACAGAGTAATCTGACTAAGTGAATGAAATTCAAACTTGAACTGAACCTAAACTGAGAGCTACAAACTATATACATAAATAAATATGAGGCTGTGTCCTGACTGAATGACTGACTGATATAGAATCAACGTGGAGCAAAAACTGATTAAGATAAAAATACAAAATGTAAAAGTACATTCTTATGGGGTCATAGACGCACGTCAAGAAAGGAGTTTGAAACATTTTATTTTAAAGTTTAAACATAGTAAAATAGTTAAACGTTTGGATAAAACAACTGTTTGGATCTAAAACACGTTTGTTTACATTCATTACCATAGCAACCAAATTAGCAAATTTAGCAGTACTTATCTGATTTAATACATTGATTTAAGTTCAATTAATTACGTTTATTTATTTATAAATAAAAGTTTATAACACTTGATGGAATGTAAACAATCAATTAATTATCAAACTAACAGCTGTCATGTTAGTTAAACAGATTGTTAATAGATGGCGCCTTTCATTAGGAACCATATGAAGTATATAATATAAAAGTTGTTTTAGTCAATTTTTGTACCGAAAACATGAATTTTAAGCAGTTTGTCTATTTTTCATCAATAGCGAGGAATATAAGCTTTAAAATTATGCTTGAATAATTAATTTTAATGAAGAATTAAGGGAGATATCGCTTCGCGACAAAAAATCACCTTTGAGAAATAATATAGAAGGATATTACACGAATATGTACGAATGTTTCCGAAGTTAAAGGAATAGGTAGGCCTATTTCTTCTTTAAATTTGTATAACCGAATATTTTTATGATAAAAGGTTGTATTTATATACAGTTTATAACCTCAAAGCAAATATTATAACGTATTATAATATTAATTCTATAACTCATATTTAAAAAAAATCAACTTATCAAAAATTATAATGATTGAAGTTGTAAACCTAACACCAAAGAATAATCTACACTGGGTTTGTTTAAGAATTACAAGTGATGGGTGAAATCAGCTGTTATATTATATGTTACTCACGTAAGTATGTACGGACAGACGTACACTCGCTTTTATAGGAGTTGATATGGTAAATTTACAACGCATACCTAATTTGAATTATTGGGGATGGTAGCGTCTATTTCGATCTTGTCTTACATAAGCTATCGTCATTTCCGTGAAAAGAACATAGTACACAATAATCTGTTTGCATTAGCCAAGGGTCGCTGCCAGGGTTGCTGAGGGAAGCGAGCAGGAGCTGAAACCCCTATTACATAATAAACAGAAAACATTTTCTCACAAAAAAGTTTAATACTTAAAATCTTGTTTCGTAGACCAAGTAAGTATACAGCATCGTTGATGATTACAGTAAAGTTATAATCGTTTTTTTTAGTGTGAAACTCTGAACTGTTTATTATTTATATAGACTAGTAAACGCGTTTTTATGACAACACATTCCACAAATAAGTACACTCTGTTAATTCTCGAATTTCCATAGGAAAGATGAGCTATTGCAGTTACTGAGTCCTAAGGTCCGGAAGTGGTCAATGAGCACCGATCATGGTCTCTAGAACACGTTTTGGGGTGTCATTAAACATTTTATATGTGTCCGCACTCTAACTGAAAGATTTGGTACACACGTTGGTTTTCTATGTCGCTCGGTCGAGTCCGTTAGCCAAATAAATACAACAACCAGAAGCACGTTTTTGAACGGTAGTAAAATGCGTTTGAGATTTTGTGTAGGTACTAGAATGAAAGTTTTTTTAGTTTTATCTGAATAAATAAATACATGAGATTATTCTGTACGTTTTGTATTTTTACACGACCGTTTAGCCTGTCTGGTTCCTCAAAAAGGTTAAATTCCCGATTCAAATCAGCCACGAGCTGGATTTTACTGAGGTGACAGCTTCTGTTCCTTGACCAACGGCTGGGATGCAAACTCGTGCTGCTGCGAGCGAAGCGAAGCAGTAAAATATACGAGGCCGGAATCAGCGCGTGAGCCGACTCTGCGCTTAGGTGCAAATCATAAAACATATTAACTTAATTTTGGAAATCTGCTCTTTCGTCTCGGGGAGGGTACTTATTTCCCACACTCCCGGTCTAGCCCCTCCCTAGAAAATATCATATGTGTGCCCATAAGTTCTATCATCTAGTAAACGAGAGGAAAAGTATCTGTTTACTACCTATTTGCAAAGATTTATTTTACAGGAAGTACTCATATTTAGTTAAATTAATCCTATTAGGCTACTCATATATTAAACAATTTGCGAAATAGTATGTTTATGAAAATGATTTACTAATCAGTTTGATCATTGAACACGCATTACAAATCATTGAAGATTTTACTGATAAGTACATCTTTCCGAGATACTACTTTCTATGTCATAATTTAATGAAAGCCAGTGCTATGCGGATCACGTCCGCTGTCTATATAGACCGATGATTGAGGAATGCCAGTAACAATGAACTTATCAGTTCCGCTACCATCGAACGGATGTCTAAAATTATAACATGTGCCGATACTACAATCGCTTATAATTTGAATGTATACACTGTAATAATGTTAGATAATAATAATAATATACATATATATTATTTTGAATTACACTACTTTTATACTTGAAAAATAACCGAAAATTCCTGGTCAGGTGACGGTCGGAGGAGTTGCCACTAGAAAACAATAACATCTTATACATTGGTGACCTACTCAGTTAAAACAGTAATTAGCCTACAAAATAAATACTTTTCCTAACAATACACAATGTTAACAAAATTACAAATTATGACTAAAAATTACCATGTTTATAACAATTATTTCCTTTCTTTAAACTATATTAGGCCTAATACAACGGCAATAAAAAACAGTAGTTAAAAATAATAATAACAATAAAGCAGAGCTAAAGTACTAGGCCTACTAATTAAATTTCTTAACCAGTTCATATCTGTATGTCCAAGCTAGTTTACAAAAGCAACTGAGTTTGGTCCAGTTTAATCCGTTCGAATAATTTTTTACTTTATCTTCGCTCAATCACGTCATTTTCGTACAGGGTGTCCCATAAGTAAAGTGCCAAACTTCGGTGAATGGTTCTATGAGTCAAAATAAGAAAAACAGTTCATGTAAACACAGACCCGAAAACGCTTCGTTTTCTAGATAACCGCCATTTTGTTTTTTGTACAAAATAATTCTTACTAGAGAACGGTTTGACTGAGTGAGTTAAAACTTTGCATGAATCAGTACAATCAGAAAATAGTACAGCACCAATAATACCCCGATGTTTTCTGTAAACTAAAGTTAGTGCCCAATCCTTAATTCATTTTGACAACATATTTTTAATTTAAAGATAGTTCCTAAAGTTTTTATATTATTATTATGATGTTATTGCTGTACAATATTCTAACAATTTACTTTCCTATAAAAACAGCTCTTCAATCAAAATAAATGTAAACAAAACAACTATTTTTTCTATTTAACTATTGTTCCACATTAATACAAATTATTCTTGAAAATATAAATATCAATAAAAAAAAAAAAACAATATTAAGGGAAACATATTCCTAATAACTAGTTTAAATGAGTTTTATAAGGTTGATGTTTGCGTGCGGGCTAGTAGAGTAAGATCTCAGTTTCAATATCATGGACAATGCCTGTCCATGCTATCAACTAAACTGTATACGGATTGTTTTGACAGTTACACAATGCGATAGGGAATCAAAAGGGCTACAAAAAAGGTATCTTGACATTTTTTGTTAAAATTAACAGTTTTTGAGTAATTTAGGTTTGACATTTTCAAACAGCCGCCATTTTGAAACTCATGACTGGATTTAATTGCTTACTTTTCTTGAGATATATCGTTGTTAGGTTAAACTTCATGCAAAGTTTGAACTCAATCAGTCAAACCATTCTCTAGATAAGAATTAGTTTGTACAAAAAACAAAATGGCGTATATCTAGAAAACGAAGCGTTTTCGTTCCTTAGTTTATACACACTTTTTTTTTCTTACTTTGTTTCGTAGAACCATTCACCGAAGTTTGGCACTTCACTTATGGGACACCTGTATTCCTATATCTCGAACGTATCTCACTAGACAGAAAGCTATGAAGTGCATTACATGCTCTTCTTCTCCCCTGTTTCAAAGAGGACAGAGCTTCTGATTTTTTGTGATATCATACTTATTTAGATAAATTATCTCAGTCGTTGCTTTAAGTAACCACTTAAAACAAATCAAAATTCTCACTACTGTAGTTCAAGTAAGCATTATTTAAGTCTAATTCTTTATACAGTGACCGTGTGTTGCTTATAAGCCTCAAATCTATATTCTTTCCCAACAATTTTTCCTTTATTCCGTTTAGAATGTTATCCATTTTAAACGCATCCAGTGCAAAACATGAAATTTATTTTTCAAAACAACATTTACAATTCGATTACACAAGTCAAATTAATGAAATGGGATAACTACCCTTAAAATTAAATAATAATTAGCACTTACTTTTCTGTTTGCTAAAAATCTACTCAATTAATTTCAATAAAAATTTCACAATTTACACATATTAGTACCAGGATTGTTTAGAGAATTTGGTCTCTACAATCAAAGATATTGTAATGGGGTAGCTTAACAATAAAAATAAATTGCACTAATTTCCTACAAGCTATAAAGCTAAATTTGTGTAATGTTATTCTTAAGTGATATAAAAAAACATATGCAATTCGATTACTTAAATCAAGTTAATGCAAATGCATAACTACCCTTTTAATTAAATAATAATTAAAATGGGATAGCTACCCATATAAAATAAATTACATTAACATTAAACACCCATACGTTTAATGCGCGACCGCCTGCCCTGATCATAAGCATCTCATTTTAGCCACAAGTCACTTCAAAATTAGTTGTACAATACACTCAATAAATTGTGTTTGTTAATTTAATCTAAGTATATGTTTATATATTAAAATCAAGCAATAGCAGAGTATTGCCGGTTAACTGTAAAATCTTACCACTAAATCATTACAAGATAATGTTCCTCCTGACACCATAAAATAATTAGTTGGATATAAAAACAATGGGGTTGTTAAAATATGATAGGAGCGTAATATTAGCAAACTTTTAGGATTTAATATACTCGTATAACGGTTCAACAGTAATTAATACTTTTTTTAATTCTGACTCTAAACTTTACACACATCTCTTAGCGCCTTTACTACCCCAACTGATAGCAACTGATTAATAAAGGAATTTAAGATTTTATAAAATTAAATTGCTCGGAAATAAAAATGTAGCCAGGTGCAATATCCACTTTCTACATTAGTAGTGAGGACGAATATTTCAATTACCCATCAGTTAGCCTAGAGAAACACAACGCTTTTGCACGATGAATTGTTATTCTGTACACGTCATAATTTATTGAAATGACGTAACTAAGTAGAAATGTCAACTTTACTTTTTTACGACTAAATGTTCATACGTCAATCTCTGCTTACGCTAAATCTCAAAACACAACTCTCTTTCTAGCAGGTAACTGGTTGGAATCGTAGTAATTTGCTGAGAATTACATTTGCTCGGCCCCCAGTACAGATAACTCTAAGTTACATAATGTATGCATAACCTTAGACTAGATTTTCATACAATTCAAGCGCCATACAGCGTGCCATATGAATTTAAACAATTCAATCACGCAACTAAACCGCTGAAGTGAGTTGAACCAATTCTCTTTAAATTAAGTTTATACGTTTTAACCAACTGTTTGTGAAATTTATCTACTAACCAAGACGTTGAATAGCTGCCTTTGTTTCCGAAATATATAAGTAGATTTTGTTTGCAGGTCAGCCTCTAACCTCGGGTCACGCGCAGCTTTGTTCCGATGCAGCGGAAAAAGTCTCTTGCAAGTTTTCACCTCGACCTTGCAGCCTAGGATTTTTTACTGCTCGCTTCGCTCAGAGTTTGCATTCCGGCACTTGGCCTCATAATATGGTATTTTAAGTTTTGGTCGATTAAAGGGGAACAAAATGAGCTATAAGATAGTGTAAGAAAACAAAATGTTCAGAATAGTCTCATATATTTATATTTTTACATAAAACCCCGAAACATTTCATTCAAAAAGAACTCGTCCGAGCCATTTCGAAAACCAAAGTCCATACAAAATTTTAACGAAACCGGATGTAAAAGTGCGGCCGTTAGAGTGCGTACACAAATATATACATACAATTTTAATGACACCCTAAAACGTGTTCTGGGGATCATGATCGGAGCTCATTAACTACTCCCAACTTTAGGTCTCACCTTAAGAGTCATTGCAGTAGATCACTTTTCCTGTGGAAATTGGCAAAAAGTTAACTGGAAAATACCAAGAGCAACAATAATTAATTGTATCCAACAATATACACAATTCCATTCTAAAGTTGTCAATATCCAAACCCTACTGATATCAACCGGTTGACAAAGAAATCTTATGTAACACTTTATTCGTAAACGGTGAAATGTAGACCTACAACAATTTTATGATGATAGGATAATAAAGTGAGAACGGAGAGAAGTCTTTAATTGACAAACGGCGGTTTAGAGGGTGTGTCGGCCTTCAGACAATAAAAGTTGCGACAAGGGATTTGTGAGGTAAGCGGGAAACTTCTTGGGAAAACAGGCGCGGAATATTTTTTTTGGTTTGCAAATTCTTTGAATAGCAATACATACTGTGTAATTGCCACGCAATACACAAATAATATGATTTTAAATTCTATATGCCTCTTTCTAACAAGATGATAAATTCGATTAACCTACTAATGCATTTTAGTGCACTTACAAATATTTTAATTGTTGTTTAAACACATTTATTAACATAAATATTGCAATAATTTTTTCAACAATATTTCTTTTAATTAATACTTTTACATATGTGTTTTGTTTATTTTCATTATTTTATCATACATTATATGTATTTGACTACACTCTATATTAAAACACTTGTGCTAAAACTTCGCAAAAACAACATCTCATAAAGTTAGTAAAGCATTAATCATAATTTGAAGTGTGATGTAAAATTTATCCAAAATACTTATTACTTTATTATTATAAATAAAATTATTAATAATCTCACATCTAATCGCAAAATTCCCCTCTGAAGGTCAGTTTTCATTTAAATCATCCACGTGAGGGATTTTACCGT
>JAGFPH010000111.1:575284-585717 GCA_018207615.1 Philaenus spumarius | reverse complement strand
AAATTCCCTTAGAAATCGATTGACAAGTTAAAGTAAATTTTTACCCAAATTAAAAATCACTATGTCCATTTTAGAGGTATCAACAAGTACACTAATTATTTAACACAACTTAAAAAATTAGGAAGTGCAATGTCCATTTCATCGGTAGGGTGACGTGACTAAATCCATACAGGTATTTAGTTTAAGCTTTTGAATTTACCACAGTATAAAAGATTTATGTTTTACATTTAATTAAAATTTATTTGTTTTTATTTCACATTTTGATGGACCAGCAAAAATAAATAAGTTAATGCATTTGATATCATGTTGTAAGATAGCAATAATGATTACAATATACTGTATTTACTAACAGCGTGCCTGATTGTAATGTCCTCTTTTAAATGATGGCAGAGCAGCGGGAATGCCTACCTCCCCAAACATTTATAAAATAGTCTCCAACAAAAATACTTCTTCCAAAACACTTAATATTGTGCAATAAAATATACTTAATGTCAAAAGTTTAGTAACTTAGTTAATCAAATTAACAATTTCATTAAATTAAGTGTCTCACAAACACCATACTTATCTATACATATAAATAAAATTGACTGGCTGTCTGTGATTTCAAAATAAATAAGTTTTTCTAGATGGTTATTCACACTTTACCAAAACTTAAACATGTATTTCTTTATGTTTCCTATTCTGTCTGTTTGTCTGTCTGGCTGTTTGTCCGGGCTAATCTCGGGAATGGCTTAACCAATTTTGACGAAACTTTCATTTGCATGTAGATGACTTTTCTAAGATTAATCTAGGCTAATTTTTATTCCGGAAATGTTTAGGATTCCTATTTAAAAATGGAAATATGTAAAATTATGGACACAATAAGGGGGTTTGCAAATGGACGTGACACGCCGTCATTATAAAATAAAACAACTTATTTTTATCAAAATCTTAACACTTTGACAAGATCGCCTGTGTTTTGTTTATTTTATACGCTCGTAGAATCGTTAAATATAATATCAAAATAGTATGCAATAATGTAAAATTTACTCATACGAGTTAAATACACAACAAAAACTAATTTTTAATTTTTATGTTCGTTCGGGAGTTAAGAGTAATAAACTGGCAGAAAACGATATTTTTTAGCATTTAATGGTGCAAAGCTATTAATTGTTGTATTCCTAAAAGGTCGATTTTGTATTCCTGAATACATAGATCGATTTGAATAAAATCAATGTGCGTTTTTGGGGCATGGAACACGGATCTAAAAGCATTTTTTTAATTGCGTGTAATGGTAAAGCATAATATTTACCCGATAGTAATTTTATTTGTTTAATCACATCTGCGATCGAAGCTCAGGCACCAGCTAGTATGAAAGAAAAAGCTAGTAAATTATTCTCCTGTCTTTACCGCAAAATAACATTAGAATACGCCTGAACTCTAGCGGGAAAGACGTACAATACGTTCAACGGAAAGCTGTAATGCCGACTATAGTGTCGTGCTGCTACCTCGTAATCAAAAGCTGAAGCTACCGCAGAAAAATCGATTATACCTCTACCAACTTAACAAGACAGATAAATTAAAACATTTTAAGTATAAATTAATGTAATTTTTAAGAATCTTTGTGTAATGTTACGCTTTGGTATTAGTGACAAGCTAACAAATATATGTATAGACATGTTTGATATTTTTTTTACAACCTAAATATCGGAATGTCGTTAAGAAAATCATGAGGTTTATATTATTATGAAATGTGCGTTTAATGATCTTTAATTTACGTTTTTAATGTTTTCAACCATTGATAAAATATTAATTAATGGTTAGAAATTACATTTTTTTTTATTAAGCTAAAACTAAAAGACATACCGGTAGTCAACCAAGAGTTGAACTTACACTTTGTAAAATAAAAATTACACACAAACCAAAAATATCATGAATCGTCGGAATAATCAGCCTTTAGGTACATTTCCTAAATAAGATTTGTATATACATAACACGTAACAAAGGTCTTCCAACAAAACAACAATTATTATTATTAGTAGACCTATAACTTATTTATAATATAAATTAAAAAGTACTAAATATATATCAATTTTATATTGAACATTTAAGTGTATACAATTTGGGTAATTACAACCGAAAACATAAATTCACTAAATCACGACCGGGACATCGGGAATTTCCCGGTGCGCCCCCACTCCTGGGAGCCACCCTCACACCACTCCAACCTCCAAGAAATCAAATTTAATATGGACTAGAAAACAATTCGGACGAAGTTTAATTTTCCATAAAACGTACGAGTAAGATCCGTAAATGTTTGGTTGGTGAACCCTTCAAAATTAACTGAGGCCGGCGCCAACAAACAACCGGCCCCAGTAGTGTAAATAGTGGAAACAAACATAATATTTCGAGCTTTATATTTGTATTATTATCAACTCCTATAAAAGAGAATGTAGGTCCGTACGTGCATACGTAACAATATAATGTAGCAGTTGATTTTATCCATCATCTGCAATACTTAAACAAAACTCAGCGTAGATTATACTTTGGGGATATGTTTACACTGTATAAATACAACCTTTATCATCATTATAATATAATATTCGTTTATACAAATTTAAAGAAGAAATAATATCTATTCGTTTAACTTCGGAAACATTCGTACATCTTCGATTATTAATTTGTTCACTATAATAGTAATAACTTCTAAATCATTTGATCAATCAATGTGAAATAAAAAGCAATTAAAAGATAATATTTTTATCTTTATTTAAATATAGGCTATAATAACGTAAATAAATATTTCTCCAACAAATAGGCCTATAGTTTTATAATCCTTATAGTTGTACACATTTACCGAGTTAAAAATCCCCGTCAACATAGTTATATAAAGTCTGTTGTTTTTAAATAGTATTTTTACATGATGTATAGGTTACCTAATTAATCTGTCTGTGATTTTTCACGGGGGCTTTTTAGCAACATCATTTGTGTAAGAATGTATTTAGACAAACTGTTTACTACTATTTTGTGTTTCTTCATATTTTGTGCTGTTTCCTTTTTTTTTTTTTTTTTTGTGCGGCTACCGGTCGTTTCTAGTATTTGCTGTTCCTATTACATGCTGTCTTTAGTATATTTTTTCATATTATATTTTTCTAACATTAAATACTGTAAGTAATAGGTCTATTCCTTGTTTCAAGTATTTTTGCTTTAGTTGTTTCTTTAAAACTAAGCTTTTATTAAATCTACTCTATTCTAATTAGAAGAGTAATTAATTTTGAAATAAAAGCATTTAAACCACTTTTAAATTCGATTTGAACATGCTGTATAATAATATAGGTACGACTTGTAAATACCAAGAAAAAATAAGACCTTTGTTAACTGTTAATTTTGCTTCTAAGTTGTTGATATTATACGTTGCTTTTTTTATGTAATTCCTGTTGTTTAGTTTAGTTTTAACTTGTTAGAGGCTTTATTGTAGTTAGAATCTGATCTTTTACTCTATCAATCTTTATGTATATATTATTTATTATAGGCTTACTAACACTATTTATTCCGGTATGAAGGTATTTGCAGATTGCAATTATTATGCAAATAGACGTTTACCATCAACAAAAAACAAGAAATTATATAACTATTATGTTTATTGAAGTGGAAACCTTTTTAGGCGCACCTAGCACTTTTTGGATATGGTAAAATATACGAGCTGGCTTACACGCGTACTAATATTTAAACCAGAAGTTTAATGTAACAGCAGATCGTAAAAGAAGAAGAAATCGACGAAATAAAATAGGCAGTGGTAAATTCAAAAGCTTAAACTCAATAGCTGTAAGGGTTTAGTCACGTCACGCTACCGATGATATGGACATTGTGCTTCCTCATTTTAAGTAGTTTTATTTTTATTATAGACAATCATCTTTATGTTATTTTTTATATTTCAATTTTATATGGAACAAGATACAAATAATGATAAAATTTCGGATTAAAGCAATATAACCAACGACTTATATTCTTGACAGTTTTCACTTTTATCGGCAGTCCCACGACTGTTTCTTTTTGTTTTTATATGTTGTTCCGATCTGTGTTAGTTTTGTTTCTTTTAAATAAATAAAAAGGTCTACTTTTACAGTTTTTTACTACTATTCCTTACATCTATGTAAAGTTTAAACACGTAAAATGTCACCATTATCTGGATATCGTAAATAAGTGCTCTGAAAATATGTCTAAAAGGACTCCCCATTTAAGTAATTTCCACCGCCCCTCCGGACTTCTATTATAATATACTCTTTATCACCATTCAACTTGGATAGATGGATTCACATTAAATTTATGATTTTGCTTCTCTTAATTAACGGTACATCTGCAAATTATACAGTCCCAACAACTAGCAATACAATCAAGAGTTCCGGTTGTGAATTTGTAATGGGTTAGTTTGTTTTATCGCTACTCTACATAATGATCCGAGTTCCACATAACGTAACTGTCTATCTGTTTTACAGAGGTCAACATGCATGACTTATAGCACAGTATATTCGTGTAAACAGAGGTCAACATTAGCGACCTATCAGTATTATACATGACAAGTACTGCGAACATAATACAGTGTTTAAACACGTTCTGTCCTAAACCCTGATAATTTTTAAAACCGTCATAACTATAGCAACATAAACATAATGAAATGCAAAGATTAGCGGAAATGAACGAGGAACATATTTTTCAGACAAGAAAAAATGAGATGCGAATTTCGATAAGATAGATGAGCTATTGTGGTAAGGTTAGGAGTGGTTAGTTAGCACCGATCATGGTTCCCTGAACACTTTTTGGGGTATCATTCATAATTTGTATATATATATATACGTATTAAGTGTTCGCACTATAATGGACACATTTTAAGTCCGATTTGGTCCAAATTTGGTACACACGTTGGTTTCCAAAGTCGTTCGGACGAGTTCGTTAGCCAAAAAAATTCAACAAATGGAAGCACGTTTTTGACAGGAAGTAGTTTTTAAGGTTTTGGGGGTTTTTACCTACAAAATTAAATATGTGATATTATTCTGCACGTTTAGTTTTTTTTCAACTAACTTTTAGCCCGTCTGGTTTCTCTGAAATTGATAAAAACGTAAAATACCATAAGTACAAGGTTAAAATTCACACGGGGGATATTTCTTGACAGCCCCGAGCGGAGTGAAGCAGTCCATAATCGGAAGTCGGTCAAGGAGCAAACTCTAAAAGCGAATTTTTCCGCCGCGAACGGAACGAAGACTGTGGCGTACTGCGGGGATGCCGGCCGAGATGCAAACAAATTCTACTAATATATTCACCGCCTTCGGTGAGTAGACCAATTTCCCAAATACTTGGTAGAAACCCTAAAACATACAAACTTAATTTGGAAATTCGCTCAACTCAAGTCAGCGGTTCGGCAGCGTGATCGAATTACTTTATAGTTTTATAATTCTACCTTCTTTCAAGTAACCAGTTACAGAAAACTGTGGTAAGTTTTTTTTTTACAAATTTTCAGTAGTAGATTCATTTTAATAAGTCTTAATTCGTAACATAAAATTTGTTTTTACAAGAAGTACAATGTTTACTTCAACAAAAACCAACTCTGGTTGAGTAGGGTAAGCCGGGTGTTTACTTGAACCCCTCTCCACTAGAGGGGTTAGGAGCACATAAGGGTTAGACGACCCTTGCACAATAAAAAATTAATTCCGCACTCCCTTGCTGTATGGATAAACAAAAGGTCAACCAATCCCCCAAATATAAAAGAGGGACAATCTGCATAAAACCGTGGTTCTTCAAATGCTGTTCATTAGGATGTAAACGCATTCTTGTTAGTCAGACGTTTGGTAAGCAATTAGAGCTAAATTGCACACAGCATTGGGCGATGTGTGTTTAAGAATTGCCTTGTTAATTTCTAAATACATGTTAATATTTTGAACATAATTAAAAGTTTATATTTTAATAAACTACAAAATATTTACAAAGACTTTACTAGAATAAAATAATTCGATCACGCAGCTAAACCGCTGACGGGAGTTGAGCAATCTTAATAAATTAATTAATTTTTATATGTTTTAGGGTTTCAACTATTTAAGAAATTAGTTTACCCACGAAGGCACTGAATAGCAGCCTGCGTGTATGAAATATATTAGAAGAATGTGTTTGCACGTCAGCCTCAACCGGCTCACGTGCTGCTCCATTCCGTTCGCAGCGGATAGGCCTATACTGGATTTGGAAGTTTGCACCTCGAACTTTAGCTCTCGGATTATGGACTTTTTCGCTTCGTTCGCAGCGGATGCACTCGCTTTTTATAGCACTTGTATTTTACGATTTGATCGATTTTGGGAGAACCAAACGGGCTATAATGACGTCTAAAAAAACAAAAAGTGAGAATAATTTACTATATTTATTTTTTTAGATAAAATCACAAAAGTTTCATTCTAGTACGAAAAATTAAAAAAAATACTTCCAGTCAAAAATGTGCTTCCGGTTGTTGAATTTTGTTTAACATACTCGCCCAAGCGACTTAGAAAACCAACGTGTGTACCAATGTATAGAGTTATTCAATTTGTATTGACCCTTCAAAGCGTGTTCTGAGTACTATGATAGGTGCTCATTTACTACTTCCGGACTTAGGTTTCTTTATAAAACTAACTGTAATTGCTCATCTTTCCAATGATATTTGCTAAAAATATTTATTTTGTTTTCAAACTAATAATAGATACTAAGCTACTTGGTGGTTAGTATAAAGTAGTGCAAAGCTTAGAAAGTAAAAGATTAAAAATAACTGCTAAAAAATCTAAATACCACTAAACAAAACAAGATTGAGTTAACCATTTGTATGAGTTAAACATATTTAAATGTTTATACAAATTTGTTTGCCAATTTATACAAAAAATAGGTGGTACCCACGGCTTCACTCGCAAATGTGATTAAATAAATTAAAGGACTATCGGGTAAATATTGTGCCTTAGGCTACCGTTACACGCAATAAAAAATATATATATTTTAGATCCAAGTTCCATTACAAAAAACCCCACAGTCAGTTTTTCCCAAATCGATCTATGTATCCCTTTTAGGCCTACCTAAGTTATTAGCTATGCACCTATAAACGATAAAAATCCCGTTTTCCGCCAGTTTGTTACTCATAACTTACGAGCGAACATAAAAACTATAAAATAAGGTTTTAACGTGTATTTAACTTCTATAAATAATTACATTTCACATTATTGCATACTGTTTTGATAAATATTTAACAGTATGCAATAGTAAATAGTAAATCATTTTCATCTAAATCAGTTGGTTTTTTTTCATTTTTTTATTATTATGGTCGCGTGTCACGTCCGTCCGCAAACCCTTAATGTGGCCATACTTTTTATATTTTTTCAATTTTTAAAAAGGAACTTAAATATTTCCAGGATAAAAAGTACCCTAAATTATTCTATGAAAAGTCCTCCACGTGCAAAGGAAAGTTTTGTCAAAATTGGTTTAGCCATTCCTGAGATTAGCTACGACAAACAGACATGCAGACAAAAAATAAAAAATGCATGTTTTGGTTTTGGTAAAGTGTGAATAGAAAAAAGTATTTATTTCAAAATCACAGATAGACACTTCAATTTTGTTTATACGTATAGATTTAGGCAATTATATCCACAGTTTTTATTATTCTCTTTCTTTTAATCACAAAACATAAGCAACTTTCCGGTTAGTTAATTATTATCATAAAGGCGTTATTTTGTCAATGATTGTCAAAGCAATTCATCGGCAAAAACTGGAGCAAGATACCGGTTCTGACAGGAACTGGTCGTAATTTACTAGGATAGAACAGAAAGTGATTAGTTAGTTTATGTCACAAGTTCTAAAACTAGTTACGCTTGCTTGAGATATATAGGAGAGGCTGTGAACATAAATAAATTGCTTACCCAATATGTAAATATTTGTAACGAATATTTTCATTAAAATACACAGTACGAAAGGGTAATAGCATTAGAATGTACAACGAGCAACCGGCTATGATTGTCCACCTACATAATTCAAATGTGTATTCTATGTACATAAAGATTTCTGTTGCAAACACAATTCTGAAAATGTTATTTCTAAATTACGTAAAGAATTTGTTTGGAGGTTTTATTTATATTATTAATTATACAGACACTTGCTATTATTTGTGTGTTAAAATCAACCCTGCAGAAAGCTAAGAAACTAAAATGAATGAATAGGCCACTCCCCTAGCTGGATTAGGCCACTCCCTCGGCACCCGACCAGTTATTGATCTGACAATGGCCTGTCAACACGTTTTGACGTTATCTGTGTGTTTGTGTTTTGTGTGTTCTGACTTTTCAGATGTACTTTATATATGTTTAAGGTTAGTGGTATATTTTAATTTGTTTCTAGGTTTATGTTCCCTTAGTTTTTTAGTCACTTGATAACGGGAGTCGATTAATATAACCGAAACGTCGTTTATTGATATTAACACACAAATGATGGCAAATGTCCGAATAATTAATAATAAAATTGAACATTAATCATTAATAAATTACTTCAAACAGAGAATTATAGGTTTTAATTAAACCTCAATTATGCAATTTTAAAATGGATTACTTAATACTGTATTGAGGTTAACTAAATGGTAATTAATTGAGGGGATTCCAATGTAATCTCGAATTTTAAAACACTACTTTTTATCTGTTATAGGTCTTTAATCGAACCTCTATATTTTGACCATTGTCAAGCCTTAAAATCTATATTTGCAAAATCTTTCCTTAGTGCAGTTCTACGTAGTGGTATCATAGATTAAGAATAATAAAATAGATCATGCATGCATACGAGGGCTGTGTGCCGAGAAAAAGGTTGTCGCGAAAATAGTGCATGATCGCGCCGCGAAGTAGCGCTAGGGAGAAATCATTGATAGCATTGGTGTTTCACACAGCTTCCATCGTTTTCCCAATAGATAACGCCACTATCGTCGAATTTCCAGTGGAACAAAATATTGCATTGGATCGGAGTTCTATTAGGTTATCGAAATACAATGGTGGTATGAAGGTATGCCTATATAAATTAGTCAGTCAATCAGGACTTCTTAGTTATTTAGATTGGTAGCGATAGAACAACGGTCATTTTTGAAGCTCAGGCCAAAATAAAGTTACTATTACAATGAAATAGATTCAGTTATTGTAAGCACGACGTTTACGTGATAGAATGTTGGCAACACTGCTGGAATCTCAAAATTAATTTCACGTTCAATTCACATTCTAGACATCGCTGTCGCCAACAGTATTGAAGGCGCTCTGTCGATCGGCAAATTATACACAAAAGCGATAAATTTTTATTACCTATATAAGCGAAGTGTAGACAACTTACAAAGTATAATAACGAATGTGATGGCGGGGATGAGAAAGTGATGTAGTCTACACGTGCCCCGTTAAATATTGGCTACGGACCAGTACCGCTACGTTGCATCATATTGTTCGTACTAGAAATATGTCCTTAATCATTTGAAATCAAAACTGCGACGGTCAATCTACATGCAGGATGTTTTACGAGAGGTTGGCACAACTTCAGGAGATGATTAGGAACCTGAAAAATTGTAAATTCTTCAATTGAACATATGGTATAGAAATCTTCGTTTTCCAGATACCCGCCGTTATGTTGTTTTTACAAAATAGTTCACATCTAGAGAACGGTTTAACCGATTTAGTTCAAACTTGACATGAAGTTTAACTTAACAATGATCTACCATAAGTAAAATAATCATAACGATTGTACATAATCATGCGTTTCACAATAGGGGATGTTTGAAAATTGAAAACCTAAATTGCTCGAAAAATTTCATTGTAACAAAAAATGCCAAGATACCTTTTTTGATTCCCTTTCGGATGGTGTAACTGTCAAAACAATCGGATACCAACACAGTAAACACAACAATATTTTATGTACGTATGCGTTATCTTTAACTAACTGTTATTTTGACAGTTACACCACCCGATAGTAAATTAAATGGGCTACAAAAAAGGTATCTTGACATTTTTGTTTAAGAGTACGGTTTTAGGTAGGCTAATTAAGGTCTGAAATTTTCAAACATCCGGCATTTTGAAACGCATAAATGCATATAATCGCTCTGTGCGATAACAATATCTTAAAATAGATCATTGGTGGGTTAATCTTCATGCCACGTTTGAACTTAAATCGGTCAAACATTTCTCTATAAATAATTAATTATAGATTATAGATAATATAGATAATAAAATATATAACTATAGATATAAATTATGACATAGTAAGATTGTGTTGTTATTTTTGTTGCTATACCTAACCTAAAAATACTGTTGGTTGTGAATAATAAATGCCTGATTCTAAATTTGCCAATTTGGTTGCTATGTTAATAAATCTAAATGCTTTCAAGAAACGTGCATTGGTTCAGAATAGGCCTAACCTAAAATTGTCTTAACCTTATAATA
>JAGFPH010000111.1:540032-558318 GCA_018207615.1 Philaenus spumarius | reverse complement strand
AAAAAGTCAGCTGATTATTAAAAAAATCACACAAATTGTTACGTTTGGCCAAAAAAAAAGAGATTCTGATTGTTGGATTGTTATGTATATGTATGTATGTATATAAGATGAATATATATACAGTTTTTAATGAAATCCCAAAACGTGTTCTCGGGACCATGATCGGTGCTCATTGATTATGCTGCCCTTGTGACTCTTTATAAGAGTCTCTTTAATAGCTCGTCTTTCCTATGGAAATCAGCTAAAAATCCTGCTTATTCAATTAGCTGCTTATTAAAAATATTCATTTGTAAACTATATGTAAATATATTTAAAAAAAACTGATTTTTAATCAGACAATGCTGTTAAAAATCAAGCTAAAACGCAAACAGATTGTTGAAATGATAGCAAGTACTCTTGTACAGTTCATAACACAGATATGCCACTAAACCTGCTAATGTAAATGAAACTCTCAAGATCTGACTATATTACCTGGTGGGTATCCTATCGTCCCTAATCAATGGCGTAGCTATAACTCGCAACATTAATTGCAGAGGGCGTGACTGTATGGTATGTCAGTTTGTAATATAGTGCATTACAATTAATCAATATCTTGCACACATATTAACGCTCAAGTACCCTTGGGGCAACAGATTATGCCCCCTTCTCCCAGCCTTAAGTACTGAAATCCACTGGGTAATCAAGGTCGGTTTGTAGCGTGATCGCTATCTTCAACTTGAATTTTCAGTATTATTGGTTATCGTGATATTCTGTACTGATATAAGCTAAATATCTTAAGCCTGAATTAAGCGGTGTTTTAAATAATGATTGCAAATCAACCAAATATGTTTGCTTTCACGGTTATGTAACCAAAATGTTATATGAACACGGATCTCTTTGTGAAGTATTCCGTGTTTCGTAATAAAATTGTAAAAGAAAAAATATCGAATTTTTGGTTTTATTTTAATGAAGCTCCAATAGTTATTTGTGTTTTAAGGGAGGAAAGTATCACTTAGGCGCCCCGGAAGGAAATGCGCAGCACGAGCGCAGCGAGGTTCAATGAAAAATTAATTCGAGGTTCCATAATTAAGTTTATACTTTTTATTGTTTCAACCAACTTTGTGGGAAACTGGACTACAAACGAAGGCGCTGAATAGTTGTCTGCGTGTAAGACATAAATTAGTAGAATTTGTTTGCACCTCAGCCTCCAGTCACGGCTCACCACCAACTGCGCCGCTCGCAGAGGACAATCTAGCTTTTTATGATATTTTCCGTTTTGGTCAATTTTGAGGAACCAACCGGTCTGTAAGAAAAAAAAAACTTGCAGAATAATGTCCTACGTTTCTTTAGATAAAACCCCAAAAGGTTTCATTCTGGTACGAAAAATCTCAAACATATGTCACTTTGTGCTATCGTGTTGTTGGGCTCGTTTGTTAACGAACTCGTCCGAGCGACTTCAAAACCAACGTGTGTACCAAATAGGACTAAAATGAGGCTGTAAGAAAGCGGACACACACACACCCCCACAAACACCCCCCTCCCACACATATATAACATTTATAAAGACATCCCAAAACGTGTTCTTGGGACCATGAACGGTGCTCATTAACCACTTCCGACCTTAGGTCTCACCATAAGAGTCACTGCAATAGCTCATTTTTGCTATGGAAATTTGCCTAACATCGGGTTTCCAAGTCTGTTTAACCGAGTATTGCACTTCAGAAAGGTTCTAGAGTGAATGTATGGCGAGGAGGCGGTTGCATGTAGAGGCTTGGCTACACACCTGCTACTAGCTCAACTTCGTACTAAAGCTCCAGTTTGCAAAAATCTCTTTGATATATATAGAGCTGGTTTATATAGTCAGAGTTTCTAGCTAAACATGCCTGTGCACAGTTTATTAACCTAAACTTTCAACGTTCGGATCTACTGGACAATGTTCGGTCCCATACTGCTAGTGCAACAACACTACCTTAAGAAAGTTGCAAATAAATACTACAGTTCGAACCTAAATCCACTTAAGCCCACTTGGAGCCAGGTTGGCAGAGCGTTTATGAATTATTGCGGGCAGCTGCAGACTTTGTATGGCTTAAAAAAGTGGTTCTGGAAGAATGGGAGAATATTTATGAACATGATGGCATTCCGTTCTGGAAGCGGTCATTAGAGTACGAGAAAAAACGAAATATTGAACTAGCAAATAAAAGACATACTAGGAGAATTTGTTTTTTAACTATATATTTAATATACACAAACAATTTAATAGTTTTCGCTATAACTTAAGTGAATTTTAGCACTTGTAAATTAATAAATTTTGCTTTGGTTATGTTTCTATCCGCTATTTTTTAGCGAATTTCCATAGGAAAAATGAGCTATTGCAGTGGCCCTTATGGTAAGACCCAAGGTCGGGAGTAGCAAATGAGCACCGATCATGGTGCCCAGAACACATTTTGGGGTGTCATTAAAAATCATATATATGTATATATGTGTTCGCACTCTAGCGGCCGCATTTTAAGTCCGATTTGGTCCAAATTTGGTACACATGTTGGTTGTCTATGTCGCTCGGACGAGTTCGTTAGCACAAAAAAATCCAGCAACCGGAAGTACGTTTTTTGACCGGAAGTAACTATTTTTTTAGATTTTTACTACAAGAATGAATTTTTTTAAAGGTTTTTTCTAAAAATATTAATGTGGGATGTTATTCTGCACATTTTGTTTTTTTACGCGACCTTATAGCTCGCTTGGTTCCTCCAAAATCGATCAAAACGTAAAATACCATAAAAGTACCCGGTTCCAAGCCAAGTGGTGCAAACTCGCGAGGCCACTAGGCGCAAACAAATTCTACTAATATATTGCGTACACACAGACAGCTGTTCAAGCCTTCGTGAGTAGACCTATTACACCTATGTTGAAACCCTAAAACATAGGCATATAAACTTAATTTTGGAAATTTGCTGAACTCACGTCAGCGGTCCAGCTGTGTGGTCGAATTATTTTACACTTAATACATTCTAAATATTCAATAGAAATAAAGTGCCCCACTTTTTCTTTGAAGTGTAAACTTCTATAGGCGCACCACTCCAAAAAATTGTATATATGTGTGTATAGCAGCGTATATAGTTTTATTTTTGCTGGGGGTGAATCGGATTTTACCGTCACGCGTTTCACCATGCATTTTCTGAAGCGGTGAAACGCTCCTAAAGTGAAACGCTCCTAAAGTGAAACGCTCCTAATGTGAAACGCTCTATTCCATCAGTTTGAAAAAAAAGTTTTGGTCTTGCCGAGATTCGAACCAGCAGAGTCCATCACCAAAGACTAGCGCCTCAGCCGGTTAGACCACAATCGCATTGCTAATTTAGTATAATTGAGTTGTGTATATAAGTGTAACAGATTGTCCTACATCATAGGCTTAATCTGTTAATGTTAGTACAATGTGTAGTTTAGGTTGTGTTATATTTAGTAAGTTGTGTTATTTAAAAAGTTTACACTTCTCCCGTGTGGTTTTAAGCAAACAACATTTTTTTTAAACTGACTGTATTTTGATGATGTTTCATTGCTGGATAAAACGTGTGTATTTAGTATTTTCATTTCAATAAAGGTGAGCATTTCAAACGTAGAGTTAACATATTGGATAATTTCATAAACTGTGTAAACACGATTGCGCGTTACGAAGTGTGTAAACTCTGTTAGACAAATGTATTCAGCGTTATTACTCAATATCTGAAATGCAATTTTAAACCGTCTTCGTTTGACGGAAAACAAACTTAAGATATTGACGCTCGCGAGAACTGGAGTAGAAATAAGTCGCATTCGACTGACAAACGTCTTGACAGCGAAGGCATTTGAAAAGAGTTCCGTTCTAGTTTAGTTAAGAGCTTTTCGTTCGTCTTAGGTTTTAAGGTTTTTTTAAAAATATTTTGCAAGCACCATTAAAGAAACTCTTTAAATTATCACATTCTCTAATAGAACCTTTTACATCTTTTCTTTCATATTTTAACGACATTAGTAAGTTAAAAAAATGTTTAAATTGAGGTGATTAGGGAGACCTAAGGTCGGGAGTGGTCAATGAGTACCGATCATGGTCCTCAGTACACGATTTTTGTTGTCATTAAAAAGGTTATGTTTATATGTGTTCGCACTCTAACGGCCGTATTTTACGTCAGATTTGGTTCAAATTTGCACACACGTTGGTTTTATACAGTAAGTCGTTCGGACGAATTCATTACCAAAAAACCAACAACCGGAAGTACGTTTTTTGGCCGAAAGTAAAATTTTAATCTTTTTTGTATTAAAATACCAGTACCCTTTTTTATGGATTTATTTAAACATATAAATGCACGAGATTATTTTGAATATTTAGTTTTTTTACACGATTTTATATAGCCCGTCTGGTTTCCCCAAAATCGATCAAAACGTAAAATGCCATAAAAGTACCAGGTTCATATCCACTTGGAGGATTTACCGTTTGGGCGCAGCTTCTGGTCCGAGGTCCCAAGGTCAAGGTGCAAACTTGGAATTCGAAATTTTCCTGTGCAAGCGTTACGAAGTAGATTCAGCACCTTCGTGAGTAGACCAATTTCCCAAACGGGTGAAACATTTAAATATATTACACTTAATTTTTGATATTTGCTCAACTCACGCTGCGTGCTCGAATTATATTTTCTTTGAACCTCGATGCGCTCGTGCTGTAACATTTCGGGACGACAAAGAGATAGATACTTTCCTTCCTTAAGACACAACCAACTATTGGAGCTTCGTTAAAACAAAACGAAACATTCGATATTTTGTCATTTACAATTTTATTACGAAACACAGAATACTTCAAAAACAGATCCATGTTCGTTAATGTTTTTTTTTTTTTTTTTTTTGTTACATTTTGGTTACATGACCGTGGAAGCAAACATATTTGGTTGATTTGCAACACCGTTTAACACTGTCGTAGGCTTAAGATAATTTCAGCTTTTTACGTTGATTCGGTTGTGTTTGCTTTTATTTTGTTAATCTGACCTAAAAAAGCTGTGAATAATAATAAACTGATTCTAAATTTTCTAAGTTGGCTGCTGTGGTAATGAATGTAAATGCATTCGGCAAACATGTGTTGCTAAGCTTTAGATACGAAACAGCTGTTTCATCTGTTATAGGCCTGCAAACCCCAAAATTTTGTCCGTTATTTTAACATTTTTTTCAATTTATCCTAAACATTTACGTTATAAAAAATTGCCCAGATTAGTCTCTCGAAAGTCCTCTACAAGCAAATGAAAGTTTCGTCAAAATTGGTTCAGCCATTCCGGAGACAAACAAACAGGTAGACTGACACTTTAATTTTATTTATACGTATCGATGTAATGATCACTCTTGTCAGCGAATTTACCGTAAAGAAGATTTACCAAACGAAACTCCTTATAAAATTAAAAGATTTGAATGAAGAAAAACGTTATGAGATTAAACTGCCTTTGTAGAGTTAATGATTCTGAAACGAGTTTACTAAAAACAAATACGATGTATCTGTGTATACATACATTGGAATTGACCTAATAACGATTTAGATGATTTAAAATTTAATTCGGTAGACTTTAACAATTAAAATGTTTGTATAATATCTGATAATTTGTATAAATGTCACAAAGTATGAAGTAAAAAAATGCATTTCTTGTGATCCGTGAATCTTCCAACCAACCTTTACACATGTTGAGGCACGCTGTAGTGAAACATAGTCCCGAATACGTGGTTTGACACGGTCTCTCCATCGCTTGTGGCTAAAAGATCGATCAAAGCGTTCATCGCAACAATAATTCACGTTGGACTTCAGAGATGTGTGTAAACTCCACAATTCCAGCTTTTAACTTGTATGGCTTTCAACGTCAAGTACAATAAAATAATGTTTAGTGTTATCAGTCGGACAATAGTTGCTCTAGTAAGCTTCTCTCTAATATTAATTGTACACATTTCAGACATTTAAAGCAGTTTTATCATAGTTGTTAAACCGTGTGGAAGAAAAATACTTGCAAAATGGATGTTGTGTTTGATTAAATACATTCACATACATAAATTGAACTTATAAGTAAAATTCCTTGAAGTTTGTACGCTTACTGCATTTTTGTTATATATCAATCTAAAGGGTATGACCTCAAGTTTAAGCGGAAAATATTGACATTGCAAATAATTTCAAAGGCAATTTATCCCCATAAATCGTGAAATGTAAAATTTTATTTAAATTTAAAATGCATAATTCAGCTGTTTATATTTTTCATTGTTGGTTAATTATTCAGCGTTTTAGAATTTTCATTGTTGGTTATTTATTTAGCCGTTTAAAATGTTTATTGTAGGTTAATTATTCAGCTGTTTTCTCACCTCTTATTTCGCACGTTGCCTCTTATTTCTCAGTGGCGTTTGCATTAAAAATTAATTCATATTTTGAATAATCGTCATCTATAAATTTTAGGTTTGGTTTTGTAACATTAACTGTAACTTATATTATATTATAAACTTACTAATTACGTTTAGTTTTTTGATAAATTACCATATAAGCTTTCAGGTAATTCCTGCTAATCTGTTTTACAGAAATCATGAAATATGTATGTTGCGGAATGAAAGAGGGAATGTCCAAAGTAGAATAGCATTTAAATATTTGTTGACGCTCAGAAATTCTTGGCTTGGAGAAATCAATAAAAACTTGGTAGCAGAGAAATTAATAAACCAAACTTATCTTCAAAACAGTAATACCAAATAACATAAAAAGTAATATATATATATATATATATTTTTTAATTCGTAATAGTTCTAAAAAATAATGTAATGGATTTAATAAACAATACCAAAAGCGTTGCTATAGTAAGTTTATATGTACAGTAGCAGCAAAGTAGTTTTTATCACTTATGTTTTCAGTGCACGCGTTACGTCCGTGAAGTACTTTATTGTAGTAATTCACTTCATGCCCAAAAAGTCAGCTGATTCAATAATCAGCTCACTTTTTTTCTCAAAAGGTTCAGAAGCTTCCCAACTGATAGCAGCACTGTCGCGCATGCATTGCGGTACTTTAAAGTTGCAACAACTCAAAAGGTTTAGAAGTTTCCCAACTGATAGCAGCACTGTCGGTTGAATCATTTTTTTAAATGAGAATGTAGAAAAATTAATCATGTAATTTAATTAAGTGTTTGTGTGATTCTAGTGCAGGATGGTAAAAAGTAACGTTCATAATTTGTACCTAAAGTGCTTTTTCGCTCGGCGTTGACCCGCACATAAAACCACAATCTCGCACTATAAACATCCACTGAGTACTAGTAATGGCATGTAGTATTACATAACATATTTAAATAGTTAATTTGAAATTAAAATTTGCTGCTGTAATTTTGAACACAAATGTAATTATATATTTCCTCTTCCATCACTTCTGCAACGTTTGTTATTTATCATCTTGTATACATTTACTTTTTCAGCAGACAGAGTTAGCTTGTGCCCGATTCTTTCTCTCTGATTTAATATCGTACCTACGTATCTCCCGGATACGCCTGCAGAAACATATGTACGTAGAGTAGCATTGCTCTGCGTCTATTTGAACAGCGTTGTTGATATGGCTTTGATGTACCGCCTTTGGGCGTTCATAAAGCCTACGTTAACCTGTCTTCTAAGATATATTGCCTCTTTGAATAACTTTACAATTTCAATGGGAGAATAAACCGATACTGATTTTGATAATCCATGGAAATCCGAACGCGCCTTACTATTTTACAATACAAATATATTTTAATCGTATTTTGTTAATGAGATACTCTGCTAATAATATTAGTAAAATTATAAATGATCATTTCGATTGACAACCGATACAATTTGATCAATCTATACTAATATTATATATGTATATATATATTATAAAGAGGTAACGTTAGTTTTTTTGTTTGTTTGTTTGTTTATTTGTTTGTTTGTATGTAGGAGGTAATCTCTAACACTACTGAACCAATTGAAAAAAATAGTTTTACTAATAAAAAGCTACACTATACCTTGAGTAACATAGGCTATAATTCATTTCGATAAAATCCTTTTTCATTTCAATATTTGTAAATTTAGTCGGAAAAAATTCTTAGGTTAGGCCCAGAATGATAAACCAACACATGTATTTACATTTATTACCTTAGCAACCAATTGAATAAAATAACAAGATAATATAGCTGTTTGCTCCAATATTTCCATTAACAGCTGATTTAAAAATTTGAAGCAATTATTTTTATATTTCTAGGTTTTAGGTTAGGGTTTTAAAGTGCAGACCTGAACCTTGCTAGTTCATTTAACCATTATTATAACTGCTGTTATACAATATAAGAAATAATTTGATTTCAACATTTAACATTATGTAAAATCTTAGTTTTGAGGTTATTATTAATCCTACACCTTTATTATAAATAAAACATAACATATGTTTTTAGAAGGTTCCATTGGGGGTTGGAGTGCGGAGCGGAGTGGAATATTGCAATTATTTTTCAGCCAGAACCACTTTGTTGTCTTTCAATAAAAGATAATATTGTTTTACTGTGTATCTCTTAGATTTACCAAGAGCTTCTTAGACCCATATACAGGGTGTCTAGAAAATACTGTCGCAAATTTCACCAGAATAATATAGGCGAAAATAAGAAAAAAGTGTGAATAAACATAGGTCCGGAAATGCTTAGTTTTCGAATTATCCGCCATTTTGGTTTTTACTAAACACTTAATATCTTTGGAAGTAGGAAAGATATTGAACTCAAATTTGGTGTTCGTATTTATTACGTAACCTTGTACATTTGTACAAAAACTAGAACGTCATTTTGTGTACTTAAAAAATGGCGGCAATTTAAAATTGTAATATCAAATGTCTCTAAAACCGTTAACTTATAAAAAAATTTCAGTAAACAAAAAAATGAAGTTTTTAACAACAAACAAAACAGCGGTTTGAATATTTCCCGTAGCTCAAAAGATAACCGAGTTATCGGATATAAGTTTACCAAGAGTAAAATAAAATCATTTTAACCCAGTTTTTTTTTCTCAGACCCGCCCAGCAACTTACTTCTTTATAAATTAAAATCGTCTTTTACTGAGAATATTAAGTAGTGATTACCTGTCAGAAACAGACGTGAAAAGTCTTTAAAAATAATAACTTTGGGAATGTTTACAAAATATTGAGATCGAATTAATTTGTTTAGTTTTTAAGCTGTCCGCTGATTTCTATTACGTGTTATTATTTTGCGATAAATGTGATTTTTACTTATTAGTTATGTTTATTGTAGTTTTATTATTATATTACGTAATATAGATAAATATAGGGTGTAATAGTTAGCTCGTTAATCAGGATCGTATTGTATACATTGAAATAAATTAAAAATGTTAAATAACTTTTTTTTTAAATTTGCCTTTGTTTAGTCGCAATTCGCCATTTTTTTTACAAAACTCACTATAACTCCAGAAATAGATAAGACATTGAGTTCAAATTTGGTATAAGCGTTTTACATGTTACGATTTACAAGTGTACAAAACGCCAAGCATTTATCTTTGTGATTCTCAGTATGGCGGCTGATACAAATGTTTAAAGTGGAATATATCTTGCAAACCGTTAACGTAACAAAAAATTTACAAGAGACAAAATATTATTATTTTTTAATGATAGACGAAATGGTTTTTTTCGTAAAAGTTAACCGAGTTATTAACAAATATTGTAAATGTAATTTCTTGGTAATCGTCTAAAACATTTAAAATTAGCCTAAAACCGACATTTTATTAGAGCAGCGGATTGTATCCTATTTATTTAAAAAAAAATCCGATATGTTTATTTGAATAAATCCGATACTGTATAACTCGCTAAGGGTTTTTGGGACACTCTGTATACCTAGTTTGCGCCATTCTGTTTCTCTTTGAATAATCTTTTCAATGGTGTTTTGCATTACTTATCTTAAGATTTGAAATTGTTAAACCCCCTTCCCCCAGAACCTCCAAAATCAAAGAGGGTCAGATATGCCAAAAGATTTGTCCTTTTATGCAGTAGAAGATTTGTACAAAATTTTGTAGACTTATTTTTAGTAACAAAATAAGTGAAGTTAAAGGGACTTTATGAACACTCTGTAAATAAAATATGTCTACAATATTTGATAACAATCAGGATTTATTGGAACGAATGTCAAAAAGGTAGAATTGAGTTCAAAAGCTTTCACTAATTCAACTGAGAAAACAACAACATTTATTTTATGAGACATTTGACGAGTAATCCACAAAGAAAGCAAGTGTTATCGTTTCTATAGAATTCTCCAAGGAAACTTGAAATATTGCTAAGTCAAGAAGACCGCCCCCGTTAAAACGCCAAACAGCGCCTTAAATGTATCACTGAATTCGCAAAGAAACTGATGCAGATGTGTTGTGTGTGCAGTATCAGACAGGATGGAAGGCGTACAACAGTTAAAATGTACAGCATTGATTATATGCGTGTACACTAAGTCCTTGAAACAACGCCTTTAAAATCGAGTGTATGTCCGTACGTACGTGAGTAACAATATAATATAACAGCTGATTTCACCCATCATCTGTAACACAAGCTTAGATTATACTTTGGGGTTATGTTTACAACTTCAATCAATAATATAATGTCTCGTGAAGTATTTAAAAGAAAAAAATGGTTATATAACTAATGTTAACTATAATATAACCTTATAAGATTTGAAATTTTTACACAACATTACATTCAAATACAAGCAGGTTTTTATATACATTTTTTAAAAACAGCAGCATCTATTGAACATAAAAACAAACAAACAAAAAATATATACTAAATATTTAACAAAAATGTGAGCGACATTAAATATTGTATGTTTATTGACTATAATAATAACAGTAATCAGCTGTTTGCTATAATATTTCCATTAGCACCTGATTTCAAACTTTGAAACAATTATTTGTATTTCTAACTTTTAGGTTAGGGCTTTTGGCAAAAAATGCCATCAGTTTGACGTAAAAACTACACTAACTAAATATTGTATGGAAAAGGGAGCGCCACAATAAATAATTGTTAAATATGTTTATTGTTGATACAGCAATCAGCTGTTTGCTCAAACATTTCCGTTAACAGCTGATTTATAAATTTGAAACAATTATTTCTATTTCTAACTTTTAGGTAGAGTTTTGTTTAAGTGTAGATCTGAGCATTGCTGGTTTTTAACCTTTAGTATAATTGATGGTATAAAATATAAGAAATAATTTGATTTGGACATTTAACATTATTATACCATCTTAGCTTTGAGATTATGGGGGTTGGCGTGCGGAGGACGCAAGGGGTCTCCCCTAGTTAAAACAATAAAAATTGTACTCTTGATTTCCAAAATAATAGTCTTTTTAGAGATACATATTTTGTTATATAATACATGTATAACAAAAACAATGTATTTGAAAATGTTTAAAGAATTTATCACGTTAAATTTCTTATAAATAAATATTTAAGATATTTCAAATTTTTCTCTGATAAAAATAATTGAATTTTCCTTATTAAAAATACTAGGTGTAATTATAAATACATAAACAACTGTCTGCGACGGAAACTACACTCTCATGACATTGTCAATCAGTTAATTTCCTGCTTATAATCAAATACTCTGGAAGTGCGAAACGATTCAATTGAACGATTTATCGATTCCTCACTTCGACCATTCATTCCATTTGTAATCCCGGTTAATGTAGTATTATCCGGTTAAAGCTAAATCTATTATTGGCTACGTTTTAAATCTCCTGTTTTATTTGTCACTTTGCACTGATTTACAACACTGTCAATAGTTTATCTCGATTTTACCATTGTCGGAGTTATATATAGGTAACAATAATGTATTGTCCGTCTTCCGATACAGTCTATGTGGATATGGCAATGAAACTTCGTATGGTTCAAAATTATGTATACATACTTCAAATATTCCAATTGGCAAATCAGAACTCAAAAAACGTTTTGCTATACATTTTTGGGGAGGCTCACAGTTTGGTAACAAACAAACTTAAATATTTTTTGACTTTCTTGTGTGGTATACTGCGAAAGGGCTTCGAAGATAAAATAATTATATCATACAGCTGACGTGAGTTGAGCCAATTTCCAAAGTAAAGCTTGTATGTTTTAGAGTTTCAACCATTTGGAAAATTGGTCTACTGACGAAGGCGCTGATTAGTTGACTGCGGGTATGAAATTTTGTTAATGCCTCAGTCTCCAGCCCCGGCTCACGTGCTACTTCGCTTTGCTCGCATCTGATAAATTCGCTTCGCAAGTTTGTATCTCCCACGGTAACGATTTGAACCGGGTGTGTTACGAACCGGGTATTTTTTGTTTTGATCGATTTCGGGGAACCAGACGGGCTATAAGGTGGTGTAAAAGAACAAAGTGTGCAAAGTAATCTCCTCTATTTTTTGTATAGATAAAATCCAAGGAGGTTTCATTCTATTACGAAAAAATCTCCTTCTCGAAAAAACGTGCTTCCGGTTGTTGGATTTTTTGTTAACATACTAGTCCGAGCGACATGGAAAACCAATAAATATGTACATACCAAATGTGAACCTAATCGGACGTAAAATGCGGCCGTTAGAGTGCGAACACATACAGAGTGTGTCCATAAAGTCCTTTCAGCCCCTTTATTATTTTTGTTACTTAAAATATGTTAACAAAACTTTGTATATGTATCTCATGCTGCATAATAGGACTCATTTTTTTCCAAATCCGAATCTCTATGATTTTGGGGGATTTTCGGGTTGGGTTAACAATTTCAAATGTAAATTAAGGTCATGTAATACACCTTCGAAACGCTTATTAAAATAGAAACAGCTTGGCGCAAACTAGAGCTTAGTATCTTGCTTCGTTTAAAAGTAATGGACTATCAAAGTTCTAGAAAATTATATTTTTATCATAAGATCAAAGCAGGTTATTAATTTGTTAATATTAGGAATGAGTAAGTTATAGGTTGAGTTTAAATGGTTACAAAATAGATACTGTAAATAAATATAGTACGGTACCACTAACTTATCTGAGTTTCTATGTGCTCTTGAAAAACTTTGGTGGAAAAATGTAAATGGAACCGGGAATACAACCCTTTGCTGCTGTATGCGTAACTGATAAGCACTACGTTTCACGTACTGATAGGCTCATTTTGTTCCTGATATTTGTTGTGATAGTACTCAGTTTTACCTTTTTACAAATAAATCGCTAAAATGAAAACAAGGTTGAATTTTTTTTTTTAGGGACTAAATCCTGCTTTGGTGTAACTTAATAAAAATATCATTTTCTAGAACTTTGTTCATTATTTTGAATTAAAGTAAGATATAAAGCTGTAGTTTGCGTCATTCTTTTTCTCTTTAAATAAGCTTTTCAAAGGTGTATTGCATGACCTACCTTCATATTAGAAATTGTTAACTCCCCTTACCCCTAAGCCACAAAATCTGGTTCAGATATGTGACAAAAGAAATTGTACTGTTATGCAACACAAAATATATACAAAGTTTTGTAAAATTATTTTCAGTAACAAAAATAATAATTGCAGTTAAGTGGACTTTATGAACACTCTGTTTATACATTCGTACAGTATATATATAACATTTGAAGTGACTCGTAAAACATGTTCTTTTGCCATAATTGGTGTTTATTGACCACTGCCATCCTTAGGTCCCACCATAAGAGTCACTGCAATAGGTAATCTTTCGTATGGACATTTGCTAAAAACTATTTCTTTTTTAATTCGTGTTGTTATATGCTCTACCAACAATTTAAAAAAATGAAAAAAACTATATTTTCTATACCTTCAGCTACGATAATACGGTGTGTGGGGCACCTTTATCGTTTACCTCCAATACCCATATTTCTTTCGTTGTTATTCTTATTGGTTAGATTGTCATTGCGGTTACAGATGCAACATATTCTACACAGATTGTGACTGTTCAGAATAAAAAAAGTGTATAATGTGATTTGCATGCGACATTGGGAAAGTATACTTACTTCTCATTAAGTAGACGACTTGCTTGCGTAGAATTAACAACGTTTTCTCGGTTGTAACTAGGGTCTGATTGGGTATAATTTACATACTTTGGCATTCCAGCTGGCTCTCTGGATAGATGTATTCTTTTTGGTTTAGTACATCGAGGATTTGACGTTGAATCTTTATGTAAAATTTATACGGTAATAAACATGGGGCCTGTTATTTTTACAGTTCATTAATCGATTTAACGTTCCGTCAAAGGCAATTTAGATTTTTACTTGTTCAATGTGTAGTATTATACTATTTTCTGAAACTTATCTATTTATTTTTAAAATTCCCTTAAATTATTATCTGGGATAGGTTCCTGAAGAGTTTGCCATGTATGTTTAAAGAAAATACGGTTTATGTACAATTTTTCAAGTCGACTAAGTATTCTGCGTTTACCTTAAACACTCAAGCAAAACAAAAAAGAAAGCAATCGTGGGGCTTTCTTTTAAAAATGGCGGCCAAAAAACAACGATATGCCACACAACAATATTTTGGAGTATTTAAAATTTTTGAGTTACAGCCATTTAGATTTTTTCAAAATTGATTTTGAGTAGTTCAACCAAATATCGTTGTGTGGCATATCGTTTGATAGCTTATTTAATTCTAAATCCAAAATAATAATAATTAATCTTAAAACAAAAATAGTACATCAAAATGTTGCAAAATCGGAAAACACGATTTCGTTGTTTTTTGGCCGCCATTTTTAATAGGTTGAAAATATGGATTTGCAAATTTCACCTGGTTTTTCCTTGAAATTCTACATCGAAATGATGTATCACATGACCACCTTCCTATTTAAAAAAAACAAAGTTACATTCGAAATGGTGGATCCAAGATGGCGGAATGTTTTTTGATATCGTAATAAAATAGTATTTTTACATAGCGTAGGTTCCTCAATCACATCTACCTTCAAATTTTTCTTATATACTAAATATTAAACCGTGCCCAGACTTAATTGACACCCTGTTGATTACTACATCTAAAAAGTGATCCGTGCACATAATGAAGTTTTCTCTTCAAAAATCTAATTTTATATTAGAACAATTAATTTTAAAATAACATGCTTATGGGAAGACAAGTATATCCTTTGTTAAAGTGAAATATCTAACGTAAACACGTTGCATTGTGATATATTAGAATCAAAAGTCGCATGTGGAACGATACATTCTCAGAAAGGAAGGCAAGTGTTACAAGAGATGGTCTATTACTTGACAAAGTGATCTTAAAACGTTGTAGTGTCGAATACAATAGTTAAGCAATTTGTAACTGGATCTCTTACATCTGCAAAGTTTGTGAAACGTGATATACAAATATTGTCTGTTTGTTGTTGGCTGTAGGGTGAGTTATTGATATTAGGGAATTTCCAAAGGAAATATGAACTAATGCAGTGAGTCTTATGGTGTGACCTAAGGTCGGGAGTAGTCAACGAGCACCGATCATCGTCCCCAGAACACGTTTTGAGGGATAATTAAAAATATTATATACACTGTATATGTACATATGTGTTCGCACTCTAGCGGCCGCATTTTACGTCCGATTTGGTCCAAATTCGGTAAACAAGTTGGTTTTATAAGTCGCTCGGACAAGTTCGTTAATGAAAAAAAAAAAAACACAACAAACGGAAGCACTTTTTTGACCGGAACTAAATTCTGTTCACTGTTTTTGTACCTTTTTTTATAATATACGTTTTATCTAAATATATATATATATATATATATGAGATAATTCTGCAAATAGTTTTTTTTGTACTCGACCTGCTTATAGCCCGTCTGGTTCTCCCAAAATCGATCAAGACGTAAAATAACATAACATTATTTTAAAAAGCGAGTTTGTCCGCTGCGAGCGAAGCGAAGCAGTCCATAATCAGAGGGCGAAAGGTCGATGTGAAAAATCGTATAGCGTAGCCCACAATCTGAGACAGCAAGGTCGAGGTTCAAACTTTCAAAGCTAGTGTTTCCATTGCGAGTGGAACGGTAAAAACAAATTCTACTCATATATGTAGTACCCGCAGACAGCTACTCAACGCCTTCTTGAGAAGACAATTTCCCAAAAAGTTTCTTGGAAATCCTAAATTATATAAACTGAATTTTTTATATTCTCTCAACTCACATCAGCGGTTCAGCCTTCGCGATCGAATTATTTGTATATAAAATTTATTTGTGAGTTCGAGTTTTAATAAAATGTAAATATCAATTTATAATACTAGCATTAGGTTTGAAGTAAATATATAGTTTATTGACCAGTAACGCAATATTACTGAAAACGAAAAAAACTTCTGGTCTGTTTTACTTGAATGTTATAATAGCTATATAATAATAATATGGCAAAATTAATACAAGCAAAACAAATTTAATATGGTATTAAATTAAATTCAGTAATTAGAATTTTATTCTTCAGTTACCTTTATCACCAAAAATATTGACAAAAGGACAATTTAACTCGTTAAAAGTCAAATTGAGTTTCTTTGACGTCTGCTACTATCAGCGTTTGAAAGTTTAATAATCGACTTTTTACCACCTCCTTACTTCTTCGTGACCTTAATTCCATAAACCGATCTCTTCCTTCGTTTTGCCGTTAATTACCTCCAAGGAAACCGCTTCATTCAACATTAATTAAAGCAAAACGTAAACATAAAACGATATCAACGTGCTTTGACTCCGCAGAGTTTCAGACTGATTTATTAAAAGTTTTTCCGTTTAATGAACTTTGTAAAGCAGAAAGGGATCTTGTATTCTAGACAAGATAGGAACTGTCAAAGTCAGTAAATCCATTGCAAAATAAAAAGTAAATAACGAGTCGTCTATGCTAACTCGTTACTATTGCAAACATGGAATGTACACTTTAAAATAAGAAGAGAAGATAGAGTGACCTAATTTAAAGCGTTGTTAAGTTTCTCTCTTTGGTTTATTTGTTTAAGTCTGTGTTCTTTTGTTTATATACCGATAGCAAAAACCGAACTATTACTAAACTACTGGAATCGATATATCTGTCATTCGGTTGCAAGCCGGGTTAATATCGGATCTATTAAACTAATTTTGATGACATTTTTATTAACGAATTTCCATTGGAAAGATGAGATATTGCAGTGACTCTTATGGTGAGACCTAAGGTCGGGAGTGTCCAATGAGCACCGATCATGGTACCCAGATTACGTTATGTATATATGTGTTCGCACTCTATCGGCTGCATTTCACGTCCGATTTGGTCCAAATTTGGTACACACGTAAGTTTTCTAAGTGGCTAACACGTGTTCGTTAGAAAAAAAGAAGAAAAAATCAACAAGTGGAAGCAAGTTTTTTGACGGGAAGATAAATTTTTTTTGAGATTTTCGTACTAGAATACAACTTTCATATTATATCAATAAATATATTACACTATGTATTTCTTATGGAGATTTTTAGTAGCTTTGACCCTCCCCCAGACTTTCCCTAAAATTCCGAATTTTTTGAAACCCTTTCTTAGCGAGCACCTAGGGCCCTAGAGGAAGCTACATATTAAATTTCATTCCAACCCGTTTGGTGTTTTTTTGTAACTTTGACCCCCCCCAAACCTCCCCTAAAATGTAGAACTTTTTGAAAACCTTTCTGTAGGGACCTAGAGGAAGCTACATACCAAATTTCATTTCAATCCGTTCGGTGGTTTTGAAGAAATCGTGATTTAATAACTTTGACCCCACCAAACCTCCTCTAAAATTTCGAATTTTTTGAAAACCTTTCTAAGAGACCACCTGTGACCTTAGAAGAAGCTACCTACCAAATTTCGTTCCAATCCGTTCAGTGGTTTTGGAGACATCTTGATTTAGTAACTTTAATCTCCCCAAATCCCTCCTAAAATTTAGAATTTTTGAAAAGCTTTCTTAGTATGCACCTATGGCCCTAGAGGAAGCCACTTACCAAATTTCGTTCTAATCCGTTCAGTAGTTTTAGAGAAATCGTGATCAGTGAGTCAGTGGATTTGGCATTTTTATATATAGATGAATAGTTTTATAAAAACAATATAGGGCATTATTCTGCAGAGTTTTTTTTTTCGTGGCTTTATAGGCCGATCGGTTTTCTCAATCGATCAGAACGTAAAAGTACCTGGTTCAAATCCACGTGGGATAAGCTTCTGATCCGATGGTCGAGGTGGAAACTTGCAAAGCGAGTGTTTTCGTTGCGAGCGGAACGAAGCAGCGCGTGAGTTGGGGCGAGAGGATGAGAAGCTTCTGATCCGATGGTCGAGGTGGAAACTTGCAAAGCGAGTGTTTTCGTTGCGAGCGGAACGACTCAGCGCGTGAGTTGGGGCGAGAGGATGAGAAGCTTCTGATCCGATGG
>JAGFPH010000111.1:511194-536654 GCA_018207615.1 Philaenus spumarius | reverse complement strand
CTTTTTACTTTAAACTTTAAGGCTCAATTAAATCAGTTAAATTTTTCGTATTCTTATATTCAATTACATAAAAACTTCCTTATTTATTTATCTTTAAAATGATGTATAAATATTAAGGGGTCATACATAGAAAAAATGTTGAAATTTTATAAAAATGCTGTTTAGATACAGCATTAGGATTTATCGCATTGGTTCTAAACACCAAACTAACTGTATCTGTAATTTCTTTACCAGCTGAGGAGTTAATATTTGGGTACTATGTCTAATTTTTAGGAAATTTAATGCTCTTTCAAATGGTATTACTTTCCATGTCATAATTACATTAGTGTGGTTTTTATCGTCAAACTAATAGTACCAAGATGTGTAATTTGAAAAAATCACAAAATACGCCATGACAGCTAAACGGTTAATGTCAGATAAGGACTTATATACATTTTTTTTGTTCCTTTTGATAAGTCGAATCAACTGTTAAAATTAATGTAGTCAGTAGTGACTCATCCTGTATAGGCCTATAACATTTTAATGACGCACCGAAACGTGTTCTGATGACTATGATTGGTGCTTATTGACGAATTTCGAGCTTAGGTTTCACCAAAAGAGTCACTGCAATAGCTAATCTTTCTTATAGAAAAACGCTAACAAATAAAGGAGAAGTAGGTAGCTTTAGTTTTCCCTATTCTTAATGTATTTTTTTAAATAATTAAACAGATCAATAAAGGATAGAGAGCCGAGCAAGCTTTTAATTCCGTTATATCTTAGGAATTTCTGCATTTCACGTAAGAAAGGGATTTAATATCTTCTATTGTTGTTAACTCTAAACTGAATGGTGTAATCATGTAACCAAAGGATCCGTTCTACTTACTTCCGTTATAACACTTCCTGTACTTACTTTGTTCTTAATTAGTTCTCGGGGATGATTGCTTATTCAACGGTAAAACGATGTAATTGAATGGATTAGGCAACGAAATTAATGTTTAATTATAATTTGAAATCCATCTATTTACTTATTCGAAAGTTTCAGTTTTGAATTAATCATCAACTAGTATGGCATATGTAGAATGATGCTAGACTTTATATCAATGCTTATGTAAACAGTAGACTATTGTTGTACATCTTTTAATTTAAGTAAACTGTATATTTTTAAATACATATTTTGTACCGGCATTTTTGTGCGGTAGTCAAGTCAATGGCTATTTAACTAAATTGGAAAATGAATGTCCATTTATAACACTAAAAAATAACTCCTTACTAAGTTAATAACTTTCACTTTCTTAGGTACAAATTTTCGGGTAAAATAATTGGTGAAAAATATTTTAGAAATGTATTCAGGGTGTTACAAAATACCTTAGCAGCCCGCTCTTGGCAATTGTCTACACAATTAGCCTAAAACTAAAATGTTTTTGAATTCTGATAGTTTGAATAAATAAGATAAACTCCATTGCTCTGAAATGCATTACAAATTCAAATCTAGCTTTTTATTAAAATAAAGACTGATGATTGCTGAGTTATTTAATGTAAGCTGATACCGTAGACTAGTATCCACTTAATACTTCAAAATTGTTAATACTTTAATAATATTATTATTATTTCCAACAGAACAAAATATAAACTTAATTTGTACGCTTGATAATAAAATAAACAACTATTCACAGTACAATATATAAAACATATAAAATATAAACTCATAATAATAATAATATACAAAAATACTTCTTGCTGTGTACAGAAGTGGAACGAGTGACGTTGTATAAAAATTATTAACTTTTGATACAGGAATAAATTTTAAAGAATGAATTTGTGAAAAATTATATTATTTTAAGAAAAGTTCTATTTAGATTTCTTATAAATGGTCAAAACTGGAGATGAAGGGGTTGTATGGATTCTGAATTCATGAGATAGACGTAACTATTGGGGAAATTATTTAATTTATACCCATGTTACAGAATCCAAGATATTGTACTAAACAAACTTGATACTTTTTAAGGCTGTGAAGATTTTACCTTTTAAGGGGGCGCTACCCTGTCCGCCATATTCAATCTGATTCCCATAAGAGCAATGCTACAGACTAAGTAATTTTTTCCGTTAATTCGTGGAATAAATTTAAAAAATTGGTTTCATTTTGAAGTACTGTCATATGCGGATGTTGATTGCCGAATACATTTTCAAAAACCGTGTTATTTTTTTCATAAACGTATGATTTACATTGTAAAAAATAGTATACTTTATTCATTTTTTACTCAGTTCCAAAAAGAGATATTGCAAAAAAACCTTAGCAATCAACACCCACAATCTATTTTACTTTAAGAAAAAAAATACAGCTTTCGTTTTTTGACAAAAACAACACAAAAATATGCTTAATAGTGAAGCTATGTTTTGGTTATTTAATATTGAAATTGGTAGTCAACTTCGCCGTTTTGAATGTAGGGAGCCGAGCCTTAAACTTGAACTACATTGATTGGACACTATGTTATTGTTGACCCAGTTTCATTTTATTGAATTTATTTATTGTAAACGCGAGCACTTTAACAAACTTCAAGCATTTTGTAACTTCTCGGTGATATAATGATGTAGGATTTATTGAACGTTACTTCGTTCATGTTATGTATTAGTAGACAGGGCACGACTTGTGCCCCAACATGGGCTCTTATTGGATTACGTTTTTTTGCACCGAGTTGCGTGCATTAATGCGTTCACCTTGTTTTGTATTGCGTAATATGCACTGAATTGCGACAGATGACGTCATCTTGGTTTTTTATGAAGTAATAAGCACCGACTTCCGGCGGATGTAACAATGTGTTATAATGTGTAAGGAAATCATATTATTCTGAAAGTAGGTTTTTAAAATAATAAACATTTTGAAGTAATAATTTTTAATTACTTCTACGATTGATATTCTAATAAAACTGTTTAAAATTTAATGATTAAATACGGTACTGTAATTCTCAATAATTTGCCAATGTATTTATGTTTTGTATTCATTGGTTTGATTCTTGAAATAATTACAAATTATTAGTACAGTTTATATAAATACTACTAGCTAAACCCAACCACTCTTTGCAGTTGCTCAGTCTGATACGAGATGAATGGTGAAGTAAATAAAAGTATTCTGTCGAACACATCAATCAATTTAGTACGCTGCCGTGCGTTGCTTTGGTTATGTGAAATGAATGGGAGCACAAACATACGCAGGCTGAATTTTTATATAAAGATTAATGGTATAGTTATTCCATTTCATCCCTTTGACTTAAGTAATAGAATTGCAAATTGTTTGTTTATTTCACTTAAGACTAATATTACACAATTTTATCTTTATAACTTGTAGAAAGTTAGTGTAATTTATAGTGATTGTATAGGTGTCTGTTTTATTTATTGTACTTCCCCATTTTAATATCTTTGATTGTAATGACTATATTCTCTAAACAATTCTGGTACTAATATGCTAATATGTGTAAATAATTGTGAATGTTTTATTGAAATTAGTAGTTTTTGAGGCTATAGAAAAAGTAAGTGTATGAATTATATTATTTTAAGGGTAGTTTTTCCATTTCTTCACTTTGATGTAAGTAATAGAATTATTGTTTTTGTATATCACTTAATACTAATATTACACAATTTGACATTTGTAGCTTGTAAAAAGTTAATTTAATTGATATTTATTTTATTTTAGAAGTTAACCCATTTTTATCGGTTTGATTGTAGTGATCATATTCTCTAATCAATTCTGGTGTAATTAATTGTGAAAGTTTCAGCGGAATTAGTTGAGTAGTTTTTGAGCATATAGAAAATGTAAGTGTATGGATTACTATTTATTTTGAATGGTAGTTATTCCATTTCATTATGGAATTTGTATATAGATTTTATTCCAATAAATCTTTGCCTGGTAAGAATTTCAGCTAGTTAAAATATATCTAGAAAACGTGGAGATACATTTAAGCTGAGGATGACGTAAATGATCTACAATCAGTAATACACCATATTTGGCTGTCAAAACTATCTAACAAATGTAGGGATACATATGGATGGAAGCTGCTAAACATTGTTTTTCTTGATTTACTCTCCCACATCCCAAGCTCCTCGGATATCGTACTTATATTGGAGGTTTTATTTGCAGTTAACGTTACAGCAAATTATTATTATCGTTCATAGTAGAACAGCAGTTCCTTTGTTGAACAGATGTTTTGGGCACAAATATAATATTTAGTAGCGTTATATAATACAATAATTCGACCGCGCAAATGAACCGAAGACGTGAGTTGAGCGAATTTCTAAAATGAAGTTTTTATGTAAGGTGTTGACAAACTATTTGGGAAATTGATTTACTCACGAAGGTGCTGTAAAGCTGCCTGCGTGTACGTAATATATACTAGAAACTGTTTACATCTCGGGCTCCAGACCCTTCTCGCGTGTTGCTTCGTTCCGCTCGCGACCTGGAATTATGAACTGCCCTTTGCTAGTTTCACCTCGACCTTGCAGCCTCGGACTATGGACTGCTACGCTCGCAGTGCGAGTTTGCATCTGTGCATGCCGTCGGCCTCGGATCTGAAGCTGCATCTACGATAAAATTCACCACGTGGTTTTGAACCGGGTACTTTTATTGTATTTTACATGTAAATAAATTTTGGGGGAACCAAAAGTTCTATAAGGTCGTGTAAAAAAACAAAATGTTCTGAATAATCTCCTATATTTATTTAGATAAAACCCCCAAAAAGTTTAATTCTGTTACGAAAAATCTCAACAAAATTTTACTTTCAGTCAAAAAAGACTTCCGATTGTTGGGTTTTTTGGTTAACGAACTCGAACCGTTGGAGTGGGAACACATATATAAATACATATCAGGTGTCTTAAAAGTCTCACCCCCCTCTTTAACTTTTGTGTTTGTTAAAACAAACAAATATCCTTTGGGGAACGATACTAACTTAGCCCGAAGTATCTTTAGAAGCAATCGGAAATTTTGAGTGTCCCCTAAAAATGGGGATTTTGGGGGCAACTCAAAATTTTTAAACGGGAAGTATGGCTATGTGATACCTTATTTATTTTAAAGGTCTATTTAAGACTAGGAAAATGACATAAAGAGAATAAAAATTGGACCACCCAAAACAAAATGGCGGCCCTAAACGTGTTGAAATAAATCGACATAAAGTTGCTAATGTCTCGAAAAGGAAGAGTTTTTAGAAAACATTTCAAGAGGCAAAAATGTTTATTTCAAAGTGCTTGACCTAAAAAATTGCTTTCAAATTGATTTCGTAAATTTAATTTTTACAAAATGTTCTAAAATGTAGGAGTCGACTTACAATTTACGAAATCGATTTGGAAGCAATATTTAGGTCAAGCACTTTAAAATAAACATTTTTTGCCTTTTGAAATTTTTTCAAAAAACTAGATATTAGCAACTTTATGTCGATTTATTTTAACACGTTTAGGGCCGCCATTTTGTTTTGGATAGTCCGATTTTTATTTTCTTTATGCCATTTTCCTATTCTTAAATATACCTTTAAAATGAGGTATCGCATGACCATACTTCCCATTTAAAAATTTTGAGTTGCCCCCAAAATCCCCATTTTTAGGGGACACTCAAAATTTCCGATTGTTTCAAAAGATACTTTGGGCTAAGTTAGTATCGTTCCCCATAGGATATTTGTTTGTTTTAACAAACACAAAACTTAAAGAGGGGGGGGACTTTTAAAACACCTGGTATATATACAACGTGATTTACGGACCATGATCAGTGCTCATTGACCACTCCCGAGATTAGGTCTCACTATAAGAGTCACTGCAATAGCTCAACTTTTCTATGGACATTCGCTAATAAAATAAAAGTTGTATAGTGGTTTTATATTCTAAAATATTGTTTAAAATGATTTTTGTATACGTACACAACACAAGGAATAGCTTAGGAAACCACACAGTTAAATAAGATTAATGTTAAACATTTTAAACGTAAGCAACTCTTGACATTTTAGCAGACTAATGCAATTATTAAGGGATTCCGATTAAAAGTAGTACATCACACCAAGGAGAAAGGTACACTAAAGTGGCTAGTGGAATAAATGATGGAATGAATCGATGTGATAAAAACAACACATCTTTGAGATCCTTCACTACAATAGAGAGTGTTGCAAATCCTATTACTTTAAATGATCAATTCTTGTGTCTTTGTATCTGTCGCGGATCTCGAAAACGGCTCTAACGAATTCAAAGAAGTTTGTATTTAGGTGTAGTTTTGATTTTTAAGTACATCCATCTAGTTGTATGTCGTGTAAAAACGCAATTTTTTAAGAAAATCTAATTTAAAAGTTGGAAAATTTTAACAAAGGGTCTTATGGGTTGCCATGTTGGTTACAAAATTAGAACGAAATAGTAAATAAAGCGATCAAAACAGCTGTTTATAAACAAGCCAATTTATACTGTTTTAGCACGTTGGAAATAGAGTGGAATAGAACTGAGATTGAGTATTATCCAAAATCAGCTGTTCATTGGATAGTTTTTAATTACTATTAAAAAACAAGCTAATTTATACTGTTTTAGCACTTTGGAATTAGAATAAATTGGGCCTGATTTAACAATATATTTTGTCAAAAAAAAGGTAAACTTGGCAAAGATGCATGAAGTTTAATAGTCAATTTTGTAATATAGGCTTGGCTCATTTCTGAAACATAGTATTGAGGTTATGTTAATCCTGCAATGATTTTTACTATATTTAGGCCTGGTTTCAAAACTTTAGTTGACAGAAGATAGTAAAACTAAGACTAAAATCGTAATGAAAGCCTCTCACGTTTCTAAAGCATGTATTTGAGGTTTGAGCCTGGTTTCATAATTTTACAAACCTATGTACAAACGAGCCAAAGATTAACGAGATTATTTAGCGAATTTTCCAACTGCGAGCGAAGCGAAGGCCGAGGCGGAGTTGGGACGCGAAGCGTCCTGGGACAGAGCCCCTAGTAAATAATAACGAGATTTAATTATTACCAACAAAATATTGCGTATGTTAAAATTATTTATTAATTTTAAAGCGGAGTTAAATTGTTGCATTGTTAATTGAATTATTTAGAAACTACGTAACTGTAAATTAAAGGAAATAGCCATTCTGTTCCAATTTTATTTTCTGCCAATTAAAATGTTCCTCCGAGTAAATAACCCAATTATTGTAAATTTAGCTTCCAACGTCAAAGACAATCGTTGTGTAAGAAGGGAATACAAGAGTTAATTAACAAACACTTTGTTATAGAGAATATCTTGCAAATAGCACACACGCAAATGTAAAGTAAAGATATATTTTAAGCATCCTGAAGATACCCAGGTAACATTATATTCTGTTACCTCAACAACCTACTTATTTCTAATATTATCAAATTAATCACATGCTTTGATGTACGGTTCTTTGAAACGAAGCGAGATACTAAACTCTAGTTTATGACATTCTGTTTCTCTTTACAGTGGTGTATTGCATGGCCTAACTATACATTTGAAATTGTTAACCCCCTTCCTACCCCCACAAAAATCATAGAAGGTCAGCTATTTAAAAAAATGTGTCCTGATATACAACACAAAATATATACAAAGTTTTGTGAATCACGCATGGGAACCGCTGACGTGAGTTAAGTGAATTTCCAAAATTACATTTATATGTTTTAGGGTTTCAACCAACAATTTGGGATATTGGTTTACTCACCAAGGCGCCTGCGTGTACAAAGCCTCCAGCTTCGATTCACGCGCTGCTTCGTCCTAGTCGCAATAGAAAAACTCGGGTTACGGATTGCTTCGCTTCGCTCGCAGCGTATAAACTCGGCTGTTGGCCTCGGATCAATAGATGCCTCTCACGTATATCGATTTTACGTTTTAATCGATTTTGGGGGTACCAAGCGAGCTGTAGGGTCGTTTAAAAGATCAAAATGTGCAGAATATCCTACATTTGTTTTTTGTTTTTTTTAGATAAAACCCTAAAAATATTTAATTCTATTACAAAAAACGTTCTATTACTTACGATCAAAAACGTGTTTCCGGTTGTTGGATTTTTCTGCTAACGAACTCGTCCGAGTGACTTAGACCACCAACGTCAGTACCACATTTGAATAAAATTAAACTTAAAAAGCGGGCGCTAGTGTTTCAACATACACCCCCCTCCACACACCCCACACACTCACCTATATATATATATATATAATTTTTAATGACACTCCAAAACGTGTTCTTGGGACCATGTTCGGTGCTCGTTTACTATTCCCGACCTTAGGTTTCACCATAAGTTCACTTCAATAGCTCATCTTTCCTATGGAAATTTTCTAATAATAAGGAGGGGATTAAAGGAACTTTTTGAACTCTCTGTTAGCAAGAACCACGGCTAGAAAATGTACCAGCCATAAACAATTAAATTTCCTTCATTTCAGAGAACAAATATGACAAAAACTATGTGTATGGCTTTGCTTAAGCCAGCTTAAGAACCATTTGTTTCTCATTTTTAGATAAAATTTTTATGGTTTTGTAGTATAATTCTCGTTTTTATATTGTGTTTTTAGTAAATTGTCAATATGTCTACTAAAAACATCCGTTCGCCACAAAGTAGATTATGTTCACCCGTTTGCGGGGTTTGGAGCGCGCAACTAACGAAACTCAATAGGTCTAATTGCACGTACTAACTCAGTCAAGTATTGTAGGCCTATATTGTGAAATAGTTTAAACTGGTATCACATACGATAGTTTTTGCAAATTTGTATGTTTTAAGCATAGGCAAGATAGCAAAACATTTAAATCAGTAGTCACCCGATTTTTCAAAATCTTATAGGTGGTTTTAGAGCCATAGTGGAACGTTGCCTGGACTTTCTATCCCTTCTTTTTTTTATCACTGTGGTAGGGGGGAAAACATATTGACTCTACCCTATATTGGCAGAGAAAAGGCCATGTTCCACGTACCACATCTACTGTGCGTGACCGAAGTGGAATTAAAAGAATGTAGGGTTGGGAAATTTGTCACTCGTGGGAAATCATCAGGAGTGAAAAGAGATATTAATAGTTTAAGAAATGAGATAATAAAAACGTTGTCTTGCGTGGTATTTATCTCTAACCACCCGCATCTACTACAACCTACCATGCCTAAAGCTTGAATACTGTGGTTAATAATATATTCAGGAAAATACGTAACCTTTCTAATACTGAAACAAAATTTTAGAACGTCTCGCAATGATTTAAAATAAGCAGATCACGCAGAAAAACCATTGACGTCAGTTGAGCGAATTTCCAAAAATAAATTTATATGTTTAAGGGTTTTAACCGACTATTTGGTCTACTCACCAAGGCGCCGAATAGCTGCCTACGTGTACGAAATATATTAGTAGAATTTTGTGAGTTACCTGCTCACTGGCTGTTTCGTTCTGTTCGAACTTGCTGCCTCGGATTATGCCCTGTGTTTTGCGTGTTTGAACGTCGACCTTGTCTTTGTATGTGGACTGCTTCGCTTCTCTGGCAGCGAAATAAATCGCTTTGCGGGTTTGCATCCCGGCCTCTCTTCAGAAACTGCCCCTACGTAGATTTGAACCGGTTACTTTTACGGTATTTTACGTTTTGATAAATGTCAGAACATTGTTACTTCTGGTCAAAACCGTGGTTCCGATTGATGGATTTTTGATAACGAACTCGTCCCAACTCAAGTCAGACGTTCATATCATGGATTTATTATATTTATTATTCATGTTCAAGTCTTTTATTTCATGCATGTTACTTAAATAATAACGAACTGCAATCTTAATTAATTGTATTTCTTTTCTGTTGCAGGTAAGTTGCTTCCTATTTGGCTGAGTATAAGAACTATTAAAAAGGTCAGCAAAGAACTAACGTAGATTTAGAGAACACATTTAAACATAAATACTATGTTGTTATAACTTGTTTGAAGAAACATCCTTCCTTATACATGAAATATATCCAATAAACATAGGTACTCGTATTTTGAACAATGAATACATCAAGCACCGTGTCCTTTTTATGAATTCAAAATTCATTTGCATATTACTTTTTTCACCGTCGTAGGTCAGAACATTTAGGCCTACGACTTACTATAACACTGGACACAATTTTACTTTCTAGGTTTAAACAGTTGATTCAAGCAATATGTAAATTCAAATCCTAGCCTCACAATAAAACATATGAAGGGCCATATTGTGTTTTTGTTTCAACTCGTAAAGTTGCGTTCTTATTTCAAAAGTTTACAGTTTAATAAAGTGCCAACAATAAAAGTGTTCCCGTACTGTTTTATCATCTGATCCTGATGTTTTGACGCAGACGGCGTCTGCCTATAACCGTTATGTTCTGATAGAGAATTAATACAACAATAATTTTAGTCTAAAGAAAATCTAATGAATATAATTTCTAACATAAGCTGACTTACCAAATAGTTCAACCTTTTAGTTGAACTAGTACCTAAGGACTTTTCTAAAGTAAATTGTCGCAACTGAACGAGACAATAGTTTTAGTAATTATTTGCTATTAATAGTTTGTAAAGATTTGTATTGTTATTAAATATAGCGTAGTCTACATTAAATAATTCTATCAAGCAGCTCAGCCGCTGTCGTGAGTTGATCGAATTTCCAAAATTGAGTTTATATGCTTTAGGGTTTCAACCAACTGTTTGGGAAATTTGTCTACTCACTAAGGTGCTGAATGGATGCCTACGTGTACGAAATATGTTAGTAGAATTAGTCTGTACCTCATCCTCCAGCACCGGCTCACACGCTGCTTTGTAATTCGTTTTTATGGTATTTTACGTGTAGATCTATTTTGGAGGAATACAAGTTTTATAAGGTCGTGTAAAAAAACAAAATGTACAGAATAATCTTGTATATTTATTTAGATAAGACCCCAAAATAGTTTCATGCTAGTATAAAAAGTCTAAAAAAAAATACATCCCGTCAAAAAAAACGCACTTCCAGTTGAAAACCAAACGAACCCGTCTGAGCGATTTAGAAATCAACGTGTGTACCAAATTTGCACTAAATCGGACGTAAAAGGAGGCATTAGAGTACGAACACATACATACATATAGGTTGTATAGGTTGTATATAACATGTTTAAAAACACCCCAAAACGTGTTCTGGAGACCATGATCTGTGTTAATTGACCTCTCTTAGGTCTCACCATAAGAGTAATTTAAATAGCTTACTTTTACCATAGAAATTCGCTAATACATAATTAAACAAATAAGAATGTCACGTGGAAGATATATTGTCAAGAGAACACATTAAAGTATAACGTTGCTGAGATAAGAGCCAGGACGTCAGGGATCTGACAAAATCACTGATGTATGTTTGGATTATTCAGCGTGTATCCAATCTTGGCACCATCTCGTCGTCACGTCCATTACATTCGTCTTGACTTGCTTTCTTTCCCTTTTCCTTACTTTCACCTTATGATAAAGAAAAATACCTTAAAATAATTCTATCACGCTGATGAACTGATGAATTGAGTTGAGATAATTTCCAAAATAAAGCTTATATTTTATGTTTTCATCCAACTTTTTGGGAAGTTGGTCTACTCACGAAGGCGCTGTTTCGTTCCACTAGCTTTGCGCGTTTTCACCTCGGCCTGTCGCTCTCGGATTATGGGCTGCTTCTCTTTTTTCTTAGCCCCCTATTACACTAAGCAGCCAGGTGGCGCCACCAGCCAAGACATCGGTGTCGCTGCTCGTCATGGGGCATTTATTCTTATAGAGCCTATTACATTAGGGCAGCCGGTGGCGCCACCAGATTTTGGCTGCTGACTGGTTGCCGTACCCCGCGACCAAGCCGGCAACCACTGGTGGCCGAGAGTCGTAGCGGGGCATTGTATCTTACCGAGCTTATTACACTAGGCCGCCTGGCGACGCAACCAGTCCGGCCACCACTAATAATGTTGTATGTACGTGTGCTGTTATTATCTTTAACTTAACTATTAGCCTTCATCTGATTATTTTGATATTTATACCATCCGATAGGGAACTAAAAGTGCTACAAAAAATGTGCCTAGACAATTTTTGTTAAAGTGTACAGTTTTGGTGTAATTACGGTTTGAAATTTTCAAATAGTCGCCTTTTTGAAACGCATAATTGGTAATACCTAATTTTAATTAAAATAGATCATTGTTAGGTATAACGTCATGTCAAGTTTGAACTCAATCGGTCAAACCGTTCTCTAGATATCAATTATTTTGTAAAAAAAAACAGATACAGACAGACGAAAAAGTATGCACCCGTGTTTATATTGTGAAATATGTTTGTCTTGATCCCAGGAACAAATCCACAAAAGGGAACCAAAGAGTTAGGGAACACTCTGTATAACATATTTTATTTCTGTAGTTGTTATTTTATTTGATCGCCACAAACATACAGTCAGATGGAGCAAAGCGTTCACAAAAAGTGACACAGTATTAGTTAGAACTTGATTTAATTAAACTGTCTTAATACTAATAATGAGCTTTCTTTTTACTTAATAATAATATAAAGTTTAATTACTTACTGAGTAATGTAATTGATGTGTATAAATAAACAATGCTGGAGAGATAATTCATTTCTCGACAGAAATTTATTGATGGAAATTAAAAGTAAATTTACACATATTTTTAACTTGTTTATTTATTATTTTTAATTCCTACAGCTAGTTTATAAATAAATTTATTCATGATATTTAAAAAACCTCAAGTTATTGAATTTGTTTATGGATAAAATTAGGTTACAGATTCTATCAAGTAACACGTAAGAAATTTATTTCCACTGGCTGCGCCGCCTGGTGGCCTAGTGAATAAGAACGCGTAGCCAACAGAGTCATCGGTGTCGTGGCTGGTGGCGCCGCCTGGTGGCCTAGTGTAATAAGAACGTGTCGCCAACAGAGTCACCGGTGTCTTGGCTGGTGGCGCCACCTGGTGGCCTAGTGTAATAAGGGCCTTAGAGGACAAACTCTCCCTCATCGGAATCGGATCACAAGCTGGCCCATCTGATTTGAACCGGGTAATTTTAGGGGGGGGGGGGGGGGATGAGCTATAAGGTCGTGTAAAAATAAGCTCTTATATTAATTTTGTTTTATAAATCCCAAAAAATTTTATTCTATTACGAAAAACTCTCAAAAATATATTACTTCCGGCCAAAAACGTGCTTCCGGTTGTTGGATTTTTTTTACAAATTTAATAAAATCTATATACAAATTTAATGATGCCCAAAACTTTAATTCGGTGTAGTTCTTTGATAAATCCCGACCTTAGGCCTCACTATAATAGTCCCTGGAATAGCTCGTCTTTCTTATGGAAATTCGCTACAAATAAAACTAGTATATTCACAAACTATTAATTTATTAAAATTTGTTTTGAATATGTGTTTAAGAACATTCTAAATTTGTGTAAAGCATACTAATTATAACGTAAAATATCTGAATGTTGTTTACAATATACGAAAGCAAAGAATTATTAAATTCAGTATAAATCACTATAAAAGCTGTACCAACCTATTCGGACGGCATAAACTAATAAAGTATAAGAAAGTAGTACTTTGTTCCTTAAAGTTATAAAGTTGGCAAACCTGTTCAGTGTCTCTCTAGTCTTAAGTTATTGGAAAAGTTTTATATCTTACATGTTTGCGAGATAAAGTTGTGTTTATTTTTAAAGATTTTGGAGACGCGAACGCTCTGTCGAACCTTAGCTTAAATCTTTTTGACACAGTGAGAAAATTGTTGCCTTTGCAATTTAATAACGCGTTATAAACTTTTGAGTTTTTGTTTGAAAGCATGCGAGAAAACTGTGATTGTTTAAATAAGTTTTCAATTCATTTGACATAATTGATTGTGCGCCATTTTTGTATTCGTACAATATTTAATATGAAATTCAGTCTAGTTAGACACTTGTTTCTGTGACCTTCCATCGAAGGTAGATAGTCTAAATAAGAATTTCTCGCGTAAAGACATTTTCCGTCCCAACAGACTCTGTGATATCTCAAGAGGCAGGCTGTCCATAGCTTATTGTATCCGTGTTCCCATATCCTGGCCACAGAATCACCTTTTGTGTGATATTAAATCCACGTCAACCTGATTTGACCTCTGTGGGTGCGAACATCTTGTCTTGACGCAGCAAGTTATACATTAGTTCTATGAAAATAACCTTTTAAAAATTCCTATACATTATCTTCTTAATTCTGATTCAATTATAAGTTAATGTAGTTATTGCAGTATTTGGATGATACACTTTTCTTTAGATAAACAAATCAGTTTTAATAAACTAATGTTTAAAAAATCTACTACAAAATATGCACTTTTTTATACATGTTGTAGTTTATTTGTATGCAGAGTGATTCAGAAAGAAACGGAGAAACTTTCAGGACGTGTTCTACTAGTGAAAATAAAGAAGAAAAAAAATCATATAAACTTAGGTTCGGATATGCTTCGTTTGCCAGTTACCATTTAGTTTTTTATTTACAGAATACTTATTATCTTTGGATGTAGAAAATATATTGAACGAAAATTTTGGATTCATATTTGGTGTAACATCTTTTACTCATAAACAAAAAACCAAAACGCTTTTTCATATGTTTTGAAAATGGCGGCCGTTTAAAATGTTTAATGTAAAATATCTCTAAAACAGCTAGCTTTACAAACAAATTTCAAGAAACACCAAATTTCCTCTTTTAATGACAACATAAGGATTTTAATAATTTCTGTAAGTTAAAAATAACCGAGTTATTAGCTAAAAACTAAGAAAATGTTTCTTTAGTTGGAATTCTTCATTTGTAAACTTGAATGGCATATTTTATTTCACGATTAACACGCACTGTTTTACTTACTAACCTGAAAGCAATATCCAAACGACTCATTATTTGAAATGTTACTGTTGATCAGCTGTTAGTACTGCCAACTTAATAAATTTCTATGTACTGTGCCTTTAAGTATAACAGTCTTACACATACTTTCACTCATGGGGTAGCCATAATGTGACCAGTTAATTTTGAAATGTTTCCACACTATGGCGGCATCTCTGGCTTTAATGTTCAGATGAAACAGAATCTAATCGCACTGCATTAGCTTTTTATATTGAAATTGAATATCTTTGTTTAGTTCGTAATTAATTGCATCCTGCTTCAACTCTACAGTCGCATTAATTTAATTATTCGTTTCATTCTGTTGCACCGTTAGACAGTTTCAATTAATAAATGGGTTTCCTTTGTTCCATTTTAGTCAGTTATTATCAACATTATTTAGTTTTTTTGTCATTACCGATATATTTTACGAGGAGCACTTTCAGCATACATTTTTAGACGATGCAATTATTCTATCCTGGAGATTATTTGTCGTTGTTTTGTTAAAAATATGTTTTAAATAGCAGCACTATTACTTTATTATTAGATTTAACCATTCACTTGTTTTTAGTATTAAGACACTTTGAACATTTTAGAATAGGCCTAGCCTATCATATTTCAGATACTTCCTACTTTGTTCATCACACTCTGAAAGCAAACATTATATATTATATTATTGTTAAATATAAGTAGTTTAATGTGCATTCACAGAGGACCTCATGGTTTAGGTGCAGTGGGTCCTGGTGGCAGGTCACGTAAACCTCTAATATTAATAATAATAATAATGTGCATTCACAACAATGCAAAACTTTGCCAGATAAACTAAAATCCTGTACTTAAAACGTCATCTCACATCCGTTGTCGTCCTTGCACTTGATCTGTTTCATGAAATATAACAAAGTTAAGGCTCCGCAGAAGCGAAAACATATTTCTGAGTTTAACGCAGATCTCCAAGTCCCAGAGCTAAACACTACTAGTATTGAGTTTGTGTGGGCAGCTTCGTAAACTAGAGGGTTACAGACGTAACCCTGACTGTAAATGCATTGAAATGCGCATGCGTGACAACGTATGTATGTGTTATTAAACACAGCTTTCTATCACACTTTCAAAATTAACGGATATTTTATTTTTCTAATATTTCTCCGCGAGCAACAAGTTGATGTGATAACCACCAGAGCTGAACACTAGATTATTAATTCAAATTCGGCGCGTACATGCTTCCACAATAAAGCAGATTTTTCTTCGTAAATTATTCAAATTTATTGAAATTACTATTATTTGAAAGTTAATTAAACTTCGAATTTGGTGAGCCTCTTACATTTTTGATATTTGCATTATGGAATAAGAAACAAAATTGAATTATTAAAAATTTAATTGAAGTTAGATTTTGAGTTAAGTAAAAAAAAAACAAATTGAGTTAAAAACAAGTTAAAATGATATCCACATTTGGACTGTCCTAACCTTTGAAGTTACATTTTCAGAATAATTGTCTGATCATTATTACTCTAGTAATATTGTTACACGTTTAATTTGCTCTTGTGGGAATTGAAATTTAAGATGGAGGCTGCGTCTGCCTAGCCTAAATAGTAATTCAAATTAATTAGCATTATTTGACGTTCAATGTTTTAAATTTAATCTTATTGCAATTCTTCGAATCAGAACCTTTGTATCTTCTACGCTATTAATGTAAATACCTAGGTCAATCATTTTAGAAGATATTCTAAATAATTACTTTACTGTTTTAACATAAATAGTTAGTGAATTGAACATAATGTAAAAACTCCAGGTTATTAGGTAAAACAAAACTAAATGAACAGATACTTTTATCATAATTTGAGATGTTTGTTTGTGTTTTTAAATGGGAAATAAAGTAACCTTTAGTATTTCTTTTACTTTTATTATAAGTATCATTTAATAGGAAGGCCTACCAAGTTAAATTTTCTTTGTTCACAAGGATGTCTGAGGGCGCTATTATTAATTGGGCGTACATTAGTAGCTCCTTTATTTGGAAAAAGAGGAGTTCTGCCTCCAGGAAATATATGTCTCTAGAAATTAATGTAGTGTAACTTACCCTTTGTTGTGTAAATTTCTGTTTGCCAATTTAAGGCTCGGCAGACTCAGCCACCATCTTCAATTTTAAACTCCCAATGTTAAACGCCTAACAAGATTACTGGAGTAATAATTATCCGAAAATTAATCTGAATATGCAATTTTAAAAGTTAGGACAGTCCGATTGTAGATGTTATTTAGTTTAAATTTTTTTTTAAACTATATTTGTTCTGTGACTTAACTCAAATTCAAAGTTTGCGACTCTGTTTCTTATTAAATATTGCAAAAATATCAAAATTGTAAAAAGCTCACCAAATTCGAAGTTTGATTACCTTTCAAATAAAAGTAATTTCAATAAATTTCGATAATTTATGACAAAAATCTAATTTATTGTGGAAGCATGTACGTACCAAATTTGTGTTCCTACTCGAGTGTTTAGCCTGTTATTTGGTGGCACATCAACTTGTTACTCGCTGAGAAATAGGCTATTGAAAAAATAATTCGTCCACGCAGCTGAACCGTTGACGTGAGTTGAGCAAATTTCCAAAATTAAGTTTATAGGCCTATGTTTTAGGGTTTCAACCAACAATTTGGGAAATAGGTCTTCTCACGACGGTACTGAATAGCTGCCAGTTTGTACGAAATATATTGTTTGCGCCTAAGCCTCCAGCTTCGAGTCACGCGCTCCTTCGTTACACTCGCAGTGGAAAACTCGCTTTCTTTTCGCGTAAAAAAACATGCGCAGAATAACATCCTACATTTATATTTTTAGAAAAAAGTCAGTTTTGTAGGAAAAATCTAAAAAAATAGATACTTCCGGTCAAAAAACGTACTTCCGGTTGTTGTATTTTTTTGGCTAACGAACTCGTCTGAGCGACGTAACAACCAACATGTGTACCAAATTGGACTGCAAATGCGGCCGCTAGAGTGCGAACACATATATACATATATATACGCATAATATGTATACACATATATACCAGGTGTCCCAAAAGCCCCCCCCCCTATTATTTTTTTATTAATGGAAATAGACAGATTTGCTTTAGGGATTGTTAACATGAACAAAAATTGAGTTTTGGTGTAGTATCGTAAATTTCAACCAATCCCCCAAAAATGGGGTAAGTCGAAAATTTTAAATAAGAACCCCTATTGAGTGACACCTCATTTTAAAGGCCTTGATAAAAGAAGAAGATTGGCGCAAACGGGAGGTCTGTGTGTTGAATCTATCCAACATAATGGCAAATCAAAGTTATAACTTTCCCCCCTTTAAATAACGTTGAAATGTTCAAGATGATACAGCTGTTATTTTTTACAAGGATTTCATCCAGTAGGTCACTCAGTCTAAGTTATAAAACATAGTAGTTAGTATAAAAAAAGTAAAGCTAAGCCCTCTGGAATTCCCAGGTACTGGACATTTTACTATTAGGAGTAGAAAACATGTACAGTAACAAAGCATTTGCAAGTTTGTATCAACCGAAAGTCCAGTACCTGGGAATTCGTATTGAAATATTCATCCTGTTCATACATACGCTATGGTTCATTTAACTTAAGTTTTTATCTTAGAAAGGTAATACATACATAATGTGCCAAAAGGTAAATATATCAGAATGAAGGTAAAGAGGTGGTTTTGTTATAATGTATAAACTGTTTGCTAGTTTTCTATTGTCGTTGTGGACAGCAAACACTTTACCGTACTTACAGCCTATACAATACAGGTTACACATTTCAACAACAAGATTAAAATAACAGAGACAAACATGACATTAATGATGAGTGCGGGTTTGAACGGAATAAAAACTTCAGAAGGCTTTAATCAATAATCCTCCAGGTTAGCTGTCAGTCCCATCCTCCAATCAAGTGATTGGATAAATGACTAAACTGCGAAACACTAATGTTGTATCTTGTGGCCCTGTCATTAGCTCTAATGATCTGAATTATAAAAAAAACCTTGCATATATCACTGCCACGGCATTTATGCATGGTTGATATACCAATATTAAAATACTTTTTGTAATTACCTTTCTGTATCATTTTGTTTATAGGTTAATTTATTCGCGTTTAATTAATTACATTTATGTATTTAATTTATGATTAGTGTATTTGAATGACTGATTTGGATTAAATAGATAAATTCTAGAACAATGCAGTTTAATTAAGCCACTGAAACACCTAGGATTTTTGAATCTATTCTCCTATAAAAATTGTTTATATGCATAGGAATTATGTTAAACATGTTTTACTTAAACACCATTCATTTTTGGAAATACCATTTATTACGGGGTGTTTCAAAATGAATATCGGGGTTTTAAGGCTTTATTAGCGAATTTAAAAAAAAAAAAAAAAATGAGCTATTGCAGTGGCCCTTTTGGTAAGACCCAAGGTCGGGAGAAGCAAATGAGCACCGATTATGGTCCCAAGAACACGTTTTGGGGTGTCATTAAAAATCATATATATGTCTAGCGGCCGCATTTTAAGTCCGATTTGGTTCAAATTTGGTACACATGTTAGTTGTCTACGTCGCTCGGACGAGTTCGTTAACCAACAAAATCCAACAATCTGAAGCACGTTTTTGAAAAGAAGTAATGATTTTTCGTACGAGAATGAATTTGTTTTTGAGAACTTTCTACAGATATAAATGTAGGATGTTATTCTGCACATTTTGTTTTTTTACGCGACCTTATATCTCGCTTGGTTCCCCTAAAATCGATCATAACGTAAAATACCATAGAAGTACCCGGTTCAAAGCCATGTGGTGGATTCTACCGTGGGGTTGGCGTGCGAAGCACGCAGTGCATCGTGTATTGAAGATACTGCCAATACGGGGGTTGGCGTGCGAAGCACGCAATGTTTTGTGTGTTGAAGATACTCCCAATGTGCGGAATGGAGTGCGAACCATTTTGCTGCTATTCAGCACCGTCGTCAATAGACCTATTTCTTAAATTTTTGGTTGAAACCCTAAAACATAGGCCTATAAACGTAATTTTTGAAATTTGCTCAACCCACGTCTGCGTGGTCGAATTATATAACTTATTATAAATAATACATAAAATGAAAGAGGATCTCAGTGTTGTTGCTCATACACGGTTTCCTCTGCCTTCCGTTAGAAAGCGCTAGTAGTAAAGTTGGCGATTAGTGAACAGAAAGCTTTTGTGTTTCAGTTTGCAAGAACTGAATCAGTAGTTACAGTGCAACGTGTGTTCCGTATTACGTTAAAATATAATCCCTCCAAGGGATGATAACATGTGTTTTAAGACACCCGCTGACTACGGTTTACGTGCCAACTTTTCAAACGATATGTTGCTATATGACGATTAAGATTTTCTGGATCGTGTCGTCTTTAGTGATGAATATAGATTTTACCTAAGTGGACATGATCCATAATATGCCCCCCCCTCCCCCAAGAGGTGTTACAGTTGTAACGAGACTCCTCTAAATTGAATGTTTTTCGTACCTTATCCTAGCGGAAGGTTTGTGGGCCTATCTTTGATGAAGATTGCTTCATAGTAACTGGTGTTTTTTTATCTTTCTGGTGAGCCACAGACCTTTATTTGGCCGCAAGATACAGCCTCACTGGTATAACTTGGTACGCGATTGGTTAAACGACGCAGTAGCCTACCGCTGGATTTTGTTGCTACATTTACTTTAGACACAATTTTACCATCAAGGTTTGGGACGAACTCGGATATCGACTCGTTGTGTGCCGTGTGACTTATAATTTTAAGTTAAATTTAATTAATACGACACAACCCTAAAACCCCGATATTAAGTATGAACCACCCGGTATATTAATACATAACAAATATTAAAACAATATAAAGTTTTTAAGAGAAATCGAGAACATTAAACGATAACCATTATGCTAATGCATTTTGTTCAAAGAAAACTCGAGTGCGCAAGTTTTAAAATATGAGTCGTTATTTTTGGACCAACATTAACAGTGAAAGTTCGTTTAAGTTTATACCATTGTTCCAATAGTTGATTCTTTCAACAGCAGATTGTTATAACTTAGAACTTTCTTTCATTTAATTGATTTTATGTGTTTAGCTTGTTATTAATAACACTTCTAAAGTGTAATAATTTCCCATGAGTAATAGGTTGACATGTTTGCACTTTCTCACGAGTGAAGAACTTCTAACCCTTCCCTCCCCTAAACTTAATTTCCCCTTTGGATACGCACTCAAGAACATCTAGTGCTTGGTGAAACCCTTCCTTTTTGTCAGGGTTCCAATACATTTATTCTCTAAGATTATTTATTTGTTTTAAGTTTTTAATATATTCTTATAAACACAGGGGTATTCTTATTGGACCACCTTTGGTATGTCGCAAACTATTTGATTAATACATAACTTTAAATAGGGTAAAAATGCGTTGTTGAATCTTAAAAATAAAATTTTCCAATGTAACATCCAAATTAAATATTTCTGACAAAAACTCCCATTCTAGCGTTTTTGAAACCGAATATTTTTATTTTTTTTCATTTTTGTTAAATCAACTGGATTTGTAGCTGTAGACTTTTAAAGTTTCTGAAATATGACGATTGATGCCATCAAATCTTTTGAATTTGATTTCCATATTATCGTTTCTTAAATTCGGTACACTAATATTACAAATATCGAACGTATTTTAATACCTTTGTATGCTACTGACACATTTTGTGCATAGCACATATATTCCATCATTAAGAGTAATTACAAATAATCATGTCCATATATTTCTTAGCGAATTTCCATAAGAAAGATGAGCTATTGCAGTGACTCCTTTGGTGAAAGTTAGGGTCGGGAGTGGTCAATCAGCACCGATCATGGTCCCCAGAACACGTTTCGGGGTGTCATTAAATATGTATATATGTGTTCGCACTTTAACGGCCGAATTTTAGTCCGATTTGGTCCAAATTTGGTACACACGGTTGTACATAAGCTGCTCGGAAGAGTTCGTTTCTCCAACAACTCCAAAAAAATCCAACAACCCGAAGCACGTTTCTTGACCAGGAGGGAAATGTTTATTTGAGAGTTTTCGTACTAGAACTTGTTTATAGGTTTATCTTAATAAATATAAGACATTATTCTGCGTATTTTGGTTTTCTAGACGATCTTATAACCCGTCTGGTTCCCCCAAAATCAATCAAAACGTAAAATACCATAAATGTACCCGGTTCAAATTCACGTGGGGAATTTCACCGTGGGGATGCTAATATTATCCGAGTCCGCTGCGACCGAACCGAAGCGGTCCATAATCCTAGCCGCAACTTCAAATTGCAAACTCGAAAAGCACAGCCCATTATCCAAGGCCTCTAGGTCGAAGAGCAAACTAGCAAACTTAGTATTTCCGCTGAGAGCCGAACGAAATAACGCTTTAGCCGGGGCTAGAGGCTAAGGAGGAAACAAATTCTACTAAAATCTATTTCGTACAGCCCCTTCGGGAGAAGAGAAATTGCCAAAATAATTAGTTGAAACCCTAAAACTCACGTCAGAGGTTCACCTACGAGATCAAATTATTATACCGACTTTTACCATTTAGTGTATACCGGTACACATTAATATTTTAATTTAACAATAGTAGTTTCTAGGATCTGTTGTTTAAATCAAATCGTATACGGATAATTTTAATTGTTGCTTAGGCGAAAGTAGTTGGTATTGTATAAAAGTAGTTATAACAGTTTAAATAGTTTAAAATTAATTGCATATGAAATGTCATTCCAAAGAAATAATTGAGTATTCTTTCAACTTAAGTTACACTTCTCATTCTTCTTTCTTACATGAAAAGAGGAGCATAGTAGAGAATAATTTTGTATTGTATTTTCCTATACTTTTATTGAAATGTAAACGCTAATATCACAGCTTGAATTTTCTAATTGCATTGTCATATATTGCAAATTGAATAAAATTTAATCCTAATTTCTTTTTTTATATTAAATTTAAAATGAAATATTTGACATCGTCCATCTTGTAATCGTGTTTATTGGTTTATAAGTATCCATATAAATTAATTAGCATACATCGTAAATGAAGTTTAAAGTAAAAGAAGAATAACAATTCTGAAGAATGCATTTGTTAGTTCGAACCTCCGTTTATAAATTTAGAATATTCTTAGTATGAAAGGAAATAGAGTAGTGCTGCCAACCTAAGCACATTCTACAATTGAATGTTGAATGCAGGTAAACATACTGTGACTAAATACTATAAGTTATAACTTCAGGCTATTTTTTTAATGCTTATTTTTCTATTATAAAAAACAACTTCATTCACTTTACCAGCTTATATATTATATGTTTAAAAGTGGCAACATAATGCGACTAGAGACTGCGATGTAGAACTTCAGGCTTTTTTAAATGTTCATCGTTTTAAAATACATTGATCCAACAAATAAATTTGGGTCCTTGTTATAGCCTACACATGGGATTGATTCAATGTATATAATATTAATATTGAATATCCAATATTTGTTGTTTGATGTAAATATGGTAAACATGAGGTACTTATGTATTACAGAATTTTATAAAGTGATGGTAAGTGGTAGGAATAGCGGAGTCCGGCAATCGTGTTCATTTACGCAGTCCGATGTCATTGAAAAGATGCGTATAATATTTCTTGAGGTAAATGTTTGAATTAAATTGTATATGCGAATTGAGTCCTGTTTAAAGTGTTCTATTTTCTGTGTATAATAAATTACATTAAATGTTGTAAATTATATTTTCTGTTTTCAATTATTTAAGACGTTTAGAAATAGAAAATTGACCATTACAATTGTAATTACATAGGCCTATTAGAGGATTTTCTGGCCTATACGTTGGTAACTCTGCCGCAATATGGCGCGGGGTCAATACTATTTACGATAACATTGCAATGTGTTTTGTAAAGGCAAATATACTATTGTAATGTAACATTTCCTTTTTACGCTAGAAGAAGTATACTACTTTCTTTATATGTTGTATATATGTAAACGAAAGAAAAATTAAATAACTTTTTCATTTATATTGTTCACTTACTTTTACATTTTACATATTCCGTTTTCTTGCAGCAATTTCCATATCGGTTTTATCGATGCAAATTCAATACCCAGTTCACAAAAGATACTTTAAAGCAAACGGTAACAGGACAGTTTGTGACATTATTGCACTTCAATGGCTTTTATCGTGGAAACAATTTTCTATTTTTATTGAATTTTATGGGATGTCGATACGCTCGCAGCCTCAAACTCAATCTAAACGACAAGGTAGTTGGAGAGAGTAGTTCATGAAAACTGAAGATGGATTTTCATCTATCCATGATATTATACAGGCTGTCCAGCTTCGACTGTCCGAAACTTTACGGGGTTATTGAAGTTATACTTCTTTGCGCCCGTTGCAATCGGGATGGAGTGTCGGTCGAGAAACCGCGTCACGCGTTAGGAGTAAAATCCGGAAAGTGCCTTTTTATATCTTTCTTCGTATATTCGTATACTTTCCTATACTTCAAAACGTCGGATTGATTTGAAACTTTGCACACTTATCAAGGACCTATGACAATGCAATATTAATTTTGTTGGGTGTAGTAAGTGAGCACTGATCATGGTCCCCAGAACAGGACGTTATTTTCACCCACTTCAAAACGTCTGATTGATTTGAAACTTTGCACACTTATCAAGGACCGATGACAATGCAATATTAATTTTGTAGGGTGTAGTAAGTGAGCACTGATCATGGTCCCCTGAACACTTTTTCGGCAGTCATTAAAAATTGTATATGCAGGGTGATTCACGACGATATGCAGAAACTTCGGGAGCTAATTCATTTTGTTGGGTGTAGTAAGTGAGCACTGATCATAGTCCCCAGACTAACTGTGACCAACCGAACAGATGCAACGACAGTATTAATAAGCGTATGTAACAAAGAAGGAAAAAATGGGGTGTATTAATTTTAAAATATGCCTTCAGTGTTGGTTAGTGTTTTTATAAAAGAATAGGCTATCATCTACAAAATAGTAGGGCTACTCTAAGTTACGACTAGTTTTTCCCAAAATATATTAAATAATAGTAGGTCTACCTGTCTATACCATTGGATGGCCAAAGAAGTGTAACGTCCACCGTCTGATCTGACGCAGACCCATTTTTTTTTATTTTGTCAACTAAACACAAGCAACTAATACAATATAATATAACACTTGCCCTATTTCGATCTGTTTTCTGTCTTGTCAGTCTGTATGTGATTTTTTCAAATACCTTATTATCTCAGAAATTTTTAAAGATATAATCATACAACTAGGTATGCATATTGATCTAAATAGATAAACATTTTACTGAAAATTATTTTCCTGCAACAATCCGTTTCAAAATGGCGGCATCGTATTGGTAACGTTAGTTAAAACATTACACACTTGCTCTTTCTTAAAATAGAAATCTAAACACAAACCAGCGTTGTATTGGTCAACCACAAATACAACGATATTTATAAAGTTTGTGCGGGTTTAATAAATTTAAATCTATGTATATATAAAAGTCAAATCCACTGACTCACTGATCACGATTTCTCAAAAACTACTGAACGGATTGGAACGAAATTTGGTATGTAGCTTCCTCTAGGGCCGTAGGTGATGATAAGAAAGGGCTTAAAAAAAAATTCAAAATCTTAGGGGGGGGGGGG